>JBAMAV010001050.1:1800000-2292476 GCA_037043315.1 Amiota communis
AAATAAATATAAATATAAATATAAATAAAAAGCCAATGGCATTGTAAGCAGCAACAGCGAACTCGATGTTAACCAAGTTAATAATAATCAAACAACAAATAATGAAGCCCAGCGTAAGTTTATTTTTCATTTTCATACTCGTATGTCTGTCTACATGCATATACATATGTATATAGTATAATATATATACTATCTAACTTAATATTTATGTTACTTTTAAGCCTAAGGCCTATTTATTAGATGTTCATATGTAGTAGGTTAACAATAACAAACTGGTAGCGGCGACAATTATTTAATATATTATACCATATGTATATAAAAATAATATGTATTAAAAATAACAAACAATGGTGGGTGATGGTGATGATTTGTTTAAAATCATAATAATTGTTTAGTGAATGGTTTAATGTGGATTCTTCTTATACAAATCAACAACAACTTAAAACAATCATCATACATACTTATGTAACTAGATACTGATAAAAACTGCAACAAAACTTATAACAATATATATTATATCACACCAACAATGACAGAACGCACTCCCAATTTATACCTATTTCTATCAATATCATTTAATTAAATTGTTTTGAAATGATATTCCAAATTTTCTTCAATTAAATTCAACGAAAAATTGTAGTTGCAGTTTTTTCCACAGTAACCAAGCCTTTGTTTACATAATAATATTAATTATACTTAATAATAATAATAAGAATAATGCACATGCTCTCTTAATGATTTCATGCTATTGTTTTTACTATATGATGGACTCTTTTTCTTCTTCTCTACTACTATACTAATATTTCACTTCTTATCTTCGCAAAAAAAAAATATAAAACAAAAAGTGTGTCCAAAAATTGTTCTTAATATGTGCGCGGTGTCTTTCTGCCATTTTATTTTCCTTCTTCAACAAGGAAAATTGATATAAAAATGAAAAACTTTTCCGAAAAAGTGTTCTTAACTCACTTGAGTCATTTCATTTCATTTATGAAATAGTATTTCTCGTTCTATTTCATTCTTTTTCATGTCTCATATTCTGATTTCATCATCAGAATCATTGCTTTTAATTTTGTATCTTTGTATCTCATAAACGGGAAAATACATTGATGCAAGTACATATTCTAACAAGTTCCATATGTTGAGCTTTACTCGTTAAGCTATACTTATATACATATATTTTCATTTTCCATTGCGTATAGAAAAAGTTACAGTTATTCAATTGACATTCACACAATAATAATCAGAGGCCACAAATGAAAATATCTCGGTGGGATGTGGGTTCCTGTACTACTTAAATCTGTTGGTCTGAAATGTTTATGTGAATATCAAATTCAAATCGAAAAACTTAAGTGTCTTTAACATTATTACTTATTTAAGAATATTGCAATCTTTGAATGAAATAATAGTTCGGTCACTACTATTAGTTCATTTGTTACAATAAGACCACCAATCGAGGCCACAGTGACGAGGTAACTAATCTTTAATTCTTCTGTTAATACTTAATCTCTTCAATTCAAAAATGATATTTCAGACAATCAACAAGTCGGTGATAGTCCCACTAGAAATGAGAAAATACGAAATTTTAAACTATGTTCGTATGTATTTCTATAAATAAGAAAATAAAAATATCATACTGATAATACTTCTTATAGCAAATAAGCTAAGCTGACAATATGTTTCAGCTGGTGTGGTGGAGGAGAGCTCCTCGATTACTAGAAGTATTAGTGCCCATATATGAACTTATATACATAAGTCATATTTCAGACAATCAACAAACCGGAGATCCCACCAGAAAGAAATGTGAGAAAATGTACATTGTCTATTTCTATAAGTTATTGAAATATCATACTGAAATTCTTCTTGTATATAGCAACAACTTGCTGTTTACAATATACAGATTTCAGTGAGATTTTTCTCAATTACTGGGGGTAGGATTATTAATCGTACGTTTCATACATAAGTCAGTTTTTTAGGATTCCGTACCCAAATGGTGCTAACTAAGCCCACACTGTCCGTCCCAAAATTTAAATTAATGTTCTTATTAGAAAATCTTTTTTGTTTTTTGCCTTATCGAACTGAAATTTAGACACTATAAGTGTGTGATCCTTATTCACCAAACATGTAAATTTCAAAAACCTAGAATTACTAGGAAGGGTACCTCCCATACAAACCAAAATTCAAATTAATGTTCTTATTAGAAAAACTTTTTTGTTCTTTGCCTTATCAAACTGAAATTTGGACACTATAAGTGTGTGATCCATATTCACCAACCATGTAAATTTCAAAAACCTGGAATTATTAGGAAGGTTATCTCCCATACAAACCAAAATTCGAATTAATGTTCTTATTAGAAAAACTTTTTTGGTTTTTGTCTTATCATACTGAAATTTGGACACTATTACTGTCCAATCCATATTCACCAATGATGTAAATTACAAGATCTTAGGATTCCTAGGAATTCCGTCTATACAAAACTAATGTTCTTTTTATTTTTTGTTTCTCACTTTGGTTGATTTTTTTGTAGCCTACTTGTAGGTGATGTTAATTTGCATACATAGTGTGTTAAAACCTTGTGTGGTAGAACGAAACCCTTTGTGTGTGAGTCCACACTCCCACTTGACCGATTTTTTTTTTATTTACAGTGGTAATACTTCTTACGTTTAGGAATATTGTACATGAGTACATTATACAATACTACATACATACATATATTTTGTGAATGTCATATGAATAATATGGAAACTTTTCAATCAAAATCAAATCAGAAATCATGTCGGTTGATCCTTTTTCATGCTCTTTTGGCTCTGAACGCTTTGAAATAAATAAATGCTCAATAGTAATTTTAAATACAAAAGAATAATATATGGTTATATTATATAGAAGAAATCGAATTGAATTTTAATAAAATATATAAATATATACACACACATACACACACTTTCTATATCTCGTACTTCATTTTATGTTGACTTATTTATCTCTTTAGTTCTATCGATTTATTTTGCCATATTCCGATTAATCAATTTGTTTTTTTTTTTTTTTTTTTTTGACATGAAAGACGGACAAAAACAAAACTGTTAAAAAAAAAAAGAAAAGAACAAATAATTATACAACAACTATTTACTATAACACTCTATAACTATCCTTTATTTAACTGACCACAAACCAATCTCTTCTCGATTCCTTTTTTCTCTTTTTTCTCTTAATTTTTCTAGCTTTTATGCTTTGCTACACACAAGATGATGCCAATGCTGAAGGAGGTATGTACTTGATGAAAAGTAGATAATTAAATTAAACAAACAAAATATATATACACCCCCTTAGTTACTATATACTTACATATATACATATATTTGCTACATAAATATAAGAACTAAACATCTATTATTAATATATTATAACACACTATGAAACAACAACAAAAAAGACATATACATACATACTATACTACATAGTTATTAGTATCAATCAGTATACTACATAAAACAACTTATCTTTCTTTCATTAACCTACCTACCTATATTTCAATATATCTACTACTTATATCTATCTATTGCTGCTATATCTTTCACTCTCTACATACTACAAATCGTACATTTATTATACTTACTATACTTTCTCTAAGATCTTCATAATTTTTATATAGTTTCTACTCTACTATATACTACATTAGTATTACCTCCTTATTTTTTTCTCTTTCTCTCTCTCTCTCTCTATATATATATATATATATAAATATATATATGCATATATAAACATATATCATAGTTGTATAATGTACTATTTTATTATTTGTTTTTATTTGATTTTTATCCTATTTTTCTCTATTCTCTCTCTCTCTCTGAACTATTTTCCACTACAACTGTTCAATTCCTTTAAATCTTTCTAAATATTGAACTTCTACTAATTTAAAGTCTATTTATTCATATTCATTTATAATATTTTTCATTTTCAATATGAAATGTTAATTGTAACATTTAGAAACTGTTCGAAATTCATTATAAAAAAAAAAAACCAACACCATTAAATCCATTCATTCCAATCAGTCATACACGGAACCACGTACACTACACGATATACATAAAAAAAAAAAAAATAAAATAAAAAACAAAAACACTTTACTCACTCATGTATTCATATCGAGTTTATTGCCAAGTACTTAAATAATATATTGTCCTACATATCTAAGTACTTAACACAAACTAAGTATCAATCCAAATACAATACTATGTGCATTTACAATAGGAAGTTTATCACAGGTACAGACTTAAGAATTACCATAAGACTATATCTCAAAATAAAAAGTACTTTTGATATACTGTACTCAACAAAGTACTCATATTTATACATGAAATTCATGTATTAAATAAAATAGAAAGTTTGTCAGGTTCACTAAGAAACCCCCTTCCTTAAAATATCAAGTACTTTACTTTTGAATTACTAAAGGGTGTCCCAAAATTCGCTCAAAATGTGAATTAAATAAATAACACAGTTTATAGTATTTTGATTATAATTCAATAAAAAAAGAAATAACAAAGTACATAGGATAGGGTTATTTATGGACTAACACATCGGGCAAATGGCCTCCATGACTTGTAACTAGTTCATACATTTACATGACTAACAAACAGTTTAAGTATATCAACAATATTACTTTTATACTCTAAATTCTAGAGTTTCTATGAAGCTGCAAGAGCAGTCGTTTTAGTCCATCGACTACAGTTAGATTGGAAGCTTCTTCATTTATATGATTTATTAGCCTAACTTTATGGGCCGTTGCAATTTTTGTTATCTCTGTGTTGACAGATTTCACTCCGATATCGCGCTTAATGTCAGCGCTTCTGCAATGCCCCTAAGAACTTTGTTTTGATATTGTTGGATTGTATTTTTTGTGCTTTGGCTGGCACACCCCCATAGCTGTGCTCCATAACTCCATACTGGTTTCAATATTTGCTTGTATATTAATAATTTATTTTGAGTGGATAACGTTGATCGGCTACCTATGAGCCATTTCATGTTTTTTGTTTTAATGTCAAGTTCGTTCCTTTTTTTCTTGACATGTTCCTTCAACCGAAGTTTGCAGTCGAGTGTCATACCCAAATATTTGGTTGAATTTGAATATGGAATTTTTACACCCCCTATATAGAGTGGTATATACCGTGTTTTGTTATACATGAAATCTATGTGTATGGATTTCGTTTGGTTGAGTTTTATACTCCATTTTTTTTTGTCCAATTGTAAACTTTATTTAATGCTGTCTGGAGATTGACACATACGCATTCTTTTGTCGAAATTTTCTATTTTGATGCACCTTTGACTTCAAATAACTCCATGAAAAAAAATCTAAAGGTATTAAATCACACGATCTGGTGGGGGCCAATTCTGACCACCTAAACGATAGAGTACACGACCTGGAAATGTCTCATGCAATAATTGACGGGCTGTATGGCAGCCAAGTGGCACCATTTTGTTGAAGCCACATATTGCCCACATCAATATCATACAATTTCGGCACAAAGAACTGGTATGATCCAGTGATGCCTCCAGTCCAGATATTGACATTTGAACGACTTGTTTTTGGACGACCAGTGTGTTTAGTTTCTCCAACTGATCCTAAATTTTTCAATTAATCTTTTTGCACAGCTAATGAAGTCAAAACACTACAGCCGCCAAACTTTCATTATTTTTGAGATAATGTTCCACAATAGAGACACGTTGTTCTATCGTGTAACGCTTCATTTTCACTAACCCTTAACTAACAGCTGTCAGCATTTAATTGCACAAATCTTCCGTTAATTCTGGGACACTTTTTGCAATAAAAATAGTGAATACCCTTGGATTGATATGCTTACTTCATAAGAAAAGACTTTAATCACTCAAATATTTATTTCAGTGTTATTGTATTGTTTGGTACTTCAAGAAAAATAAATGAACTTATAAAAGTACTTATATAATATATTATATTTGAAATAGAAGTATCACAAGTATTGTACTTGTGAAATACCATAATAATAATATATAACTTATAACTGTTTTCATTAGTAAAAAATTTCTAAAAAAACAAAAAAAATATAGTGTACTAGTGTTTTGGATTGAGACTTGTTGTATTCATTCATTTTATGACTCATATATCTTACGATACGTACAATATACTACTCGTATATACAACATACATATGTACATATTTATGTATTCCCTTATAGAACATATTTAAATCATTTAACTGTTATAGCATATGTATTTAAAAAATAACTATTTTAAACAAAAAATAAAATATTATAAGTATCTTCATCTAAAGAGAATATAAATTTTCTAAACAAAACATAAACATATCCTACATACTCTATACTATACTACATACCTTTCTCAAACTGTTATAATCTGTTATATACATATATATAATACATAACACAGTTTACTTATTTTATTTTCTCTTATTATTATTATTATTTTTTTTTAATTTACATTTTTTTTCTTTTTCCTTTAAAACATTTAGTGTTGAACCTTTTTCAATAAAGAACATTTTGCCTGTCTCTTTCTCTCAATCTCTCTCTCTTTCTCTTTTTAATTACACAATAAATATCAATTACTTGTATACGAGGAGAGGTAGCCATACATATTTCGGATATTAAGTCATATATTCGAATCATGCAATCAATTAATATAATCAATCTGAACACTAAAGTACATAAATTTATAGTAAGCTGAGGATGTCGTCTTCAAAATATTTATACTTCAAGTAAAGACCAAAGAAATTGGTCATCGGGTGGCACTCTAATATTAGTTAATAATTTCTTTTCGCCAACCATTAACCGAGACTTTCTTCTAAGCGATTGTTATACCAATAGATAATTCACTAAATTTGGGTTAATATTTTAATATATCTCAGCAAAGATCATATGAGACAAGTCTTTGTGTGATCCGAAATATGTTTAAATGGTTACCTTTTTCATTCGTGCATATACTACAACGATATATGTATATACGATATATAGTACAGACATACATACATACATGTACATATGTATACCAATATGATACCCTATTTCTATTCTACTTATAATAAGCAAAATATATTACATAAAAAACAACAACATTGTCGTCTATACATATTTGTATATAATTAACAGTAATATTTATGAAAAAAGATATACAATTTACCATACATATACCTAGATACATACATACATATTTCTAATTCTATACATATACTTACATACATTCATATATTATTGATTGTACTACAAGGAAAAAAGAAAATCAGTTAATATTATGATTATTATTAGCTTTTAATATTTATTTAGCAACTCATTTTATTATCTACATTGCCATATTTCCAAAGTTTTCTCCGATATAAGACAAGCTTTAAAAGAGGTTTCACAATAGTATGAGAGTCTGTCCTACTAATGGTTTTTCAGATACAAAGTCGTATCTAGTATGTATTTATCAAAGTGTTTCAAGTGATAGTGATTCAATTAAGGTAAAATGCATTAGGGTTCTCTAAGAATATGTATATGTAATGTATTTCAAGGGCTTTTAAACAGAATCTGTAGAGAAGCTTTGATTAATTATTGATTAGTTTGACCATTATTGATTTTTATTGGTGCTTAGAATATTTAAGCCAATCCACAATATCCAATTATTCAGTTCTCAAGTTATCTCTTTGTCTGTTTTCTAATGACTAGTTGATTTGTTGTTATAGCAAGAAAAGAGGTATGTATAAGTACAGTTTCGCGGTTGTAATGAGTATCTAATTCTTGGCTGATTTTTTATGTCGATCACTCAAAGTGACTTCAAGTATAACTGCTTTGCTATCTCCCACCTAATATGAGTTAGTCTGATTACTCATAGGCCACATAGTCATTCATTAGTTGTTCAAGTACAACTGCTGTCTCTCGATTAGTTACAAATCAAGGGCAAATAATAATGTCCCAAGTGATTTCGTGACAGTGACCCACCCACATATCGCGGTACATCGCCATCTGATCCTGATATCACTGAAATACAAATTAAATTTAATGATGTTGACGACGATGATGATTACTTTGTCTATCTGAAAACCATTTGTAATACTATTGTTTGTCTTGTCTTATTTATTTTTATATAAATAATAATAATAATAACAAAAATTCAATTGATATTGTTGTTACCTGAATATTATGCTCTCACGAAGTGTATGCCTAATTTTTGACAGAGTTCTGTTGCTGCTCCAAACTCGAATTCCAACATTTCATTCCAAAATCAAAATACTAAAACAAAAATATTGATAAACAAAAAAATTAGTAGAAAAAACAAACTCTGCTGCTGAAAAGAAAACAAAAAATAAATCTTTTTTTTTTTATTTATCCAATTGACTAAAATCTAAAAAAAAAAATATGGAAACAACAACAAACATTTATATTTATTAAAACACTGAGAAAATCAACAAAAGAAAGAAATTTTGAATATAATTTATCTTTTGGCTTTGTGTGCTTTTTTGTATATGTTTTTCTTTAAAAAAATTATTAAAAAATAAAAAAAAAATTCACACTTCACACAGCCACAACAAGAAAACTTTTAATAAAGAAAACAACAATATATAAAATCATCAATATTTTAGAATATAATATGTAAAAATATAACAAAAAAAAAAAAAAGAAACGAAAGTATGTAGATACTTTTCGACTACATTTCTCTTCATCGTCTCCTTTAAATCGCTATTTGCACTTCAGCAAAGTCATATCTTGTAGTAAAATGTAGTGAGAGTGCAATCAAATCAAATCACACAATATCCTATCAATCAATTGATCCTCTATATATGTATATGTATTAAAAAAATAATTTTAAAATGGATCATCGATCCATCAATCAAATATCAGTTGTTTTTGTGCTTTGTCACTTCGTCAGTCAGTCAGTCAATCCTCTAAATATATAGTATTACAAATTGATTATTACTATTGTATGTTTGATCAATCAATCGAAAGTCTGTTGTTTTGTGGTGCTTTGTCACTTTTTCTTCTCGATCAATCAAATAAATAATAAAAAAAGATCCATTATTTATGCATGAAATTGAAGGTTTTATGTAGTACTAGCTGTGCCCACGACTTTGTACGCGTGGTATTTGAAATATGTTTGTAATAGCGTGCAAAAGATGAAAATATTCGAAAATCAGCCAAAAATTTGGCAACAGAACACAAAATTAAACTAAAACCAGAAAGAATGCTATCATTGGCTATGCCAAAGATGTAATACTCTTCACGCTCCAACCTTTCTTTCTTAGCATTACTATATTCTCTCATATATCATGAAAAACTATTCACTTCCGTGAAGAGTATAAATATGAATATCTTTTAATAAAGTAGGTCGGCTTGCCACAGTACACCAGTGAACACCACATTCAAATTGGTTAAGACGTTTCTGAGATTAACCTGAACAGACTGAATGACGTTTACGATTATATATATATACAGATATAGATAGTTAGAATGTTCTGATTTACGTCAAATTTCAACAAGTATTTTTCGATGCCGCATCCCTATTGTTAAAAAAAATGGGACAGTTGAATTTCAAAAGCTCTTTCTCCAGCCAAATTATTCACCATAGACAGGAACATGTGGTAATCACTTGGTGCCAGGTCCGGACTATAAAGTGGATGCATTAGAAGCTCCCAAACAAGCTCCCAGAGCTGTTGTGCTGATGAAACACAATGCCTATACTAGAAGCCAAAACTGGCCGCTTCTGTGTGATTGCTTCCTTTAGACGGTCCAATTGTTAACAGTACTGGTCCGAATTAAGGGTTTAGCCGTCGAAGAGCAGCTCTTAGTAACATAGATGATTCCCTGCCAATTCCATCAAAACGACCGTTTTCGTTGACGTTGTCGTTACGTGCAGATTAAGACCGATTTTGTTGCGTATTCAATCGTATCCAAGGGGTTCCAAATGGTTTTTTGTGCAATGTTAAGCTCCTGGGCAATCGATATAGTGCTTACATGATGGTTGGACTTGACGATTTCCATTATTTCACCGACAACTGGGTTAATAAAACCATCCAGCGTAGCCCGACACGAAATACAGATTACTAAACCCAACTATTGGAATAATAATGGATTTCTTTTTATAACACCGAATATATTAATTTGTTTTGTTTGCCATCCTGTATATCAATGAAGCCAGCAATAAATCCATTAGTCAATCAATCCTCTAAATTTATGAAACATTGATTTTTTAATATGTTTGATCAATCATCAATCAATAAAAAACAGTTGTGTGTGTGCTTTGTCATTTCGTCAGTCAATCTATCTACCAATCAATCCAGCAATCATTCAATAGCAATATAAATGAAAAAAGCAACGTTTAGCAAATTCTCAGTTATTGCTTATCCTTGTTCCTCCATTTTCTATTTCTATTTTCTCCGTTCGTTCGTTCCTTTGTTTGTGTTTTTTTTTTTAATTGATTTAATTTTTTTTTTGTTGGTTTATTGAATTTTATTTCTCCCCAAACTCGTTTGTTCGTTCCTTTCTTCCTCCTTTGTGTACCACTTACTAAGTATATCAATCTATTTATCTATCTAGCAATCAATCAAACAATCAACATATCAACACAGTTTTCCACTCCAATCGTTCCTGCTGTCGCTCTCTCTCTCTCTCTTTTTCAATATATATCTCTCTCTATCTATCTCTTTTTTTATATATATAAATAATTTATTTATTTTTTGTTTTAAATTTCCCAAGATCTCATTTTTTATTGTTTTTTTTTTGTATTATTTTTCTTTCAATTCGTGTTCATTGATCAATATTGATAAATCAAAACCAAACAAGGATTTATCGATTACCAATTACACACAATTTTTACCTCCTATCAAATAAATTAATTACAATAAATAATCAAAATTTTTTGTCTATTAAAACAAAAAAAAAAAATTAAAATTTAAAAATTTAAAAAATTGATTAATTTATTTCTCTCTTTTTTTAATTTCTTTTTTGACTTCTATTCTCTTTTTTGTACTACTACTTATCCACTACAACTTTTTCTCTACTACTACTACTATTACTACTACATCTACTTCTTCTACTACTCTACTACTACTCTACTCTACTACTATTTTTATTATAATTTCCAATGTCAACACTCGTTTTGGTCATGTTGACTGACTGATATTCGTTTATAATAAATAAATTTCGTTACAAAAACATAATAATAATAATAATAAAAAAAAAAAACAAAATAATTAATGAATTTATATGAAAAACAATATAATATAATCCTTGAAAAACCTATAATGTGATGATATAATGATGATGATGATGATGTGTTGTAATCGAAATGCTATCGTTATATTCTTCTACTACTACTATTACTCCTCGTACAACTACTACTACTTCTACTACTATTTCGAACCATCACTACTCCTCGTACTACTACTACTACTACTCCTACTACTCTACTACTACTCTTCTACTACCATCAACGTCGTCGTTGAAACCAAAAAGGCGAGATTATCTACAGAGTGGAATTACCTGATATGGAGCAGATTACCCTTATCTACTTGGAGAATAATGATGCTGACTATCGTAAGTCGAGCAACTAAAAAAAAAAAAAAAAAAAAATACCAAAAAGTACACTAAAAAAAGTATTAAATTATATAAACAAAAAAAAAAAAAGAAAAAAAATATAAAAAATATTTTAATTTCTCTCACAATTTTATTATTAATTTCGAAAGCAAACAAAATTTATTTAATTTTTATTTATAATTTCAATTAAAAATTATAATAATTAAAGAGAATTAAACTTTGCAAATATGAAAATTTATTTTGTTTTAAAACTTTTCAATTTTAACGAAAAAAAAAAAAATTGTGAAAAAAAAAACCATCAAAGTTAAAAATTATTATGTTGTTCTCTCTCTCAACTTCACTCTTTCTCTACCTCTCTCTCTGTGTCTATATCTCTGGCTATCTTTTTTTTTATATATATTAATTATTTTTTATTATTGCCTATAAATGTTTTCAATGTTTTCCGAGGTTTTTCATTTAAAGAAAACCAAACAAAATCTCTGCGCATATTTTTTTGTGTGGTTATTTTTACGTACATTTACATTATTTCTCATCATCATTATTTCTTCTATATGTATAATTTTCTAATTACATATCCTTATGTTGATTCCCCTGTGATCTTCTGTGGTTATTTTTTTTTATTGGTTATACTGATTTCATGTTCGTCATGGTCGTGGTCATCAAATTGAAAGGAGCTTAGACTTCTCTTTTTTATTTTTTTACGTACTATTGTTTCGATTATTTTGCTTTAAGATTTGCCATATTTTTTCTTATACTCCTCTTCATTTGATAAAGAAACTTTCTAGATTTTTGAAGTTATTTTTTTCCTTTGTGAATTTTAAAACATTGTTTATCTTAATTTTTCTTTAAATTATTTTTAATTTACTTTGATTTTGTCACATTTTGTTTTCTTAACACATAATCTTCACATAATGTTCAGGTTAATCGGTTTAGGTGACGGATATCCTTGCCTAGACTTCATAACTAAATTATTATTTTTTTATTGAGATGAAATTTTCTTTAAAAGAAAACTGTATATATTTCTATTCATTACTTTTTATTGTATGAATTAGTATTATTGTTATCAGAGACCCCATAACATACTATTTAGACATGTGTACTAGAACGCTGCACAAATCAACATCGCACTGTCTGTACCAGCACACTATGCAATCAAATAGTGTAGTGTTGACACCGAGTCATACCAGAAAACGTGAGTCACACGACAGTGTATTTTCATAATACTGTGATACTGAGTCATGGGAGAATAAGTCAGCAAAGCAAATAAAACACGTAACAAAATAGAAAACTGACTTCAATTAACGCAAATGGAACGCGCATTATTAAGGAAAACTCAAAAACTACTGGTCAGATCTTGATCAAATATATATGTGGACCACATGACTTGCACCAGCTTTAAAATAAAAAAAAGAATCTTTAAAATCGGTGCACCTAGAAAAAAGTTCTAAGTTAATAAACAGATAACTACTATTGAGAACTTGATGAAATTTATATGGGACCACATGGCAAGTACCAGCTTTCAAATAAAAAGCAAATCATCAAAATCGGTTCACATAGAAAAAAATTCTAAGGTAACAAACAGATAACTACTATTGAGAACTTGATGAAATTTATATGGGACCACATGACAAGTACCAGCTTTCAAATAAAAAGCAAATCATCAAAATCGGTTCACATAGAAAAAAATTCTAAGGTAACAAACAGATAACTATTATTGAGAACTTGATGAAATTTATATGGGACCACATGACGAGCACCAGCTTTAAAATGACAAGCAAATCATCCAAATCGGTTCTCCTTGAAAAAAGTAATGAGGTAACACAAAAAAAAAAATACAGTCATATTGATAACCTCCTCTTTTCTTTGAAGTCGGTTAACAAAATGACTCTTAACGATTCGGTTCAAGAACACACATAAGTCGTTTTTAGTGTGCACAGTGTGATAGCCGAATGTTATATAGTAATATAATGGATACAATGATGGACATGATAATAATCAACAGCTCCGTTCTGTACGTTCTCCGAACTTAATTTTGTCTTGTCTTAAACAATGTTAATACCAAAGTTTCCTTGTTAGTTTCTGGAAAAGTAATGAATAAAACATGGTAAATGAAAATTTAACCAATCGGGTATTATTGGGATGCCTGAAATTGAAGATACTTTATGCTTAAATAAGAAACATCTCAAAAACATGACACTCTTCTTCAGTTGTGTCCATAATCTAAACACTGTCACCTATCATTTCATATCATGTTTACCTTACCTAAAGATCATGAAACTTTATTTAAAACACATATAGTATTATCAATATTATGTGAAGATTATTTTATTCATTTTTGCGTATAAATTCTCAAAATATTTTTTGTCCCAATTTCAAGAATCAATGCAATTTTAGTTTCCAATTTTATTTCTTTTTTTGCCTTATTGATTTTATTCCGTTTTCCATTAAGCATTTTTGTTTCGAAAGTTTCTGTTTTTATCTAAAAAAAAAAAAAAAAAATATATGATTTTGTAGCTTAGTTCCAAAAAAAAAACATTCAATTACAATTTCGTTTGTTTGTTCGTTTGTTTGTTGGTTAGCTGATTCGTTCGATATTTGCTTGTTGAATTCTTTTGAAAATCAAATTAGATATACACAATTTATACCCTACTCACACATACACACGCACACCCAATCACACATTTTACACCCTACACCCATATAGATTTTGTCTGAAAATTCTTCGTTGAAAAATAGTAGTTTAATTACCTTGATTTTTAGTTCTTTTCAACTTTCTTTTGTTTTGCTGCGCTCGTTTTGAATCAATTTCTTTTTTAAGGTTCTTTATGATTTAAAATAGAAAATAAATAGTTCTCCTCTATCCAATTTTTTTGTTGAAGCTTAGAAGATTCATCCCTCCCCACATACTATATCGATTGATATAGTCATTTAAATATACATATGTATATGATATAGTGATATTGATTATCTAAAGTTAAAAATGTTTCTCTTTCGTGTTATTCTAGTAGTATTGCATTTTATACAGTAGGGTCCTTTATTCTCTCTCTCTCTCTCCCTCTCTCTCTCTCTTCAATCTTCACTTTCTTTATATATCATCATAAATCACATTTTCAATCAATTTTTATCATTTTTAGTCGGTCAATATTTCTTCATATCCAGACATCATCCATCATTTGCAAATTTTATTCTTCTGATCGATCCAAACCAATCCAATCTGATTAGATAGATCGTCTCCTATATCTCCTCATCTCTTTATTATTGTAAATTTTTAAAACTAGAAAAACTAATTGTAAAAATAAAATAATATATTTTTTTTTTTAAACTTTTCACATAAAAACATTAACATAAATGAATAAAAATATTAAAATTAATACAATTATATTAAAAGAAAAAAAAAAAAAACTAAACTAACCAAAATAATAACAAATTGAGAAATTGTAAAATAAAAAGAAAAATGCAATTTTTTTTTTTTTTTTGTTTTTGTTAACATTAAATTATATAGAGAAATTTGTATGTACCAATTTCATTTGTCTTCTTCTTCTACAAATAGATATACATATGTATGTATGTGTATAAATAATTTTAATAAAATTATTTCAAATAAATTTTTTGTTTTCTCTATGATCACACACACACATACACACACACACAAACACATTGAAAACTTTGCAATTTAGATACAAATTTATGAAATTTCTCATAGTTGTTTATAAATTTTTGTAGGTTTAAATTACAGGACACTTTTTAGATTTTACTTTAATAAGTTTTATACTCTTTTTACCTCATGGAAATGATATCTACATATTGTTGTTAAATTGTGGAAATTTCTGTTAAAGTCTTCAAAAAATATTGCAAGGAAATATTACAAAGAAAAAAGATTTCCTTAAGGAAATTCCTATTCAATCATTCACCACTATTCTTTTCACTCTTTCGATTGATTTCTCTTTATGATCTCAATATAGCTTTACTGATTGTTTTAATACTATTTAATTAAGATAATATAAATTATTTCCTATGAACTACAATAAGTACTATGACTGTACCATCAAAGACTATGAAACATATAGACTGGACAAAATTGTATCATCTCTCAAAATTGTTGTTGGAAGTCTGGAACAATGGTCAACAGTTTCCAATAACTAAATCAACTAAATTATCATTAGAAACCAATGTTGCCAGCTGCTTTTCGCAAAAACAGGACAGAGGGACCCAAAAAATAGCGGAAAGAAGGGGACAAAATAATTTTAATAAAAGACAAATCCCAGGATTCGATTTTGAAAATATAGGTTTGATAAAATGAATTTAATTAAACTCCCTCTCTATAAAACTGCCTTGAACGGGTCTTCAAACAAGTATATTTTCTTAAAGACTGCATGAAAATGTATTTGTTCATTCAAAATTGAAATAGAAATTAAACAAACAAAAAAAAAATATAAAAACATACCCTTTAAAAATAAAATATGCGCATGAAATCCGTTCTATGTTTTCCAGTATTTCGAGAATACGCCATGCAAAAGAAATACCATAGTTTTCCTACATAAAGCGTTGAAAAATTTACGAATACAAATGCTTCCGATGCAACATTATTATTATTCATACATTACTACTAAAAAGGATAGAATTCTGGATAGGGAGTGTTTAACATTTTTATCCGCCTAAGTCAGTTAAAAAAAAAGTATAGATCTGTCCGGAAAAAGTCTTAATTAGAAACCGTACAAAAATTGTTGTTGGACCCCAAAAGAGTATGTCTGCAGAGAGCAACAATTTTGTGAAAAATCCACAATTTCGTGATCGAGTTGGTTCTGTTTAGGCCAGTGATGCCAGCTGCAAAAACGGGAAAAAAGGGACAAAAGATATTAAAAAGAAAGGACAGAAATCAGGACAAAATTTATTGCCTTATTATTTTTCTTCTCGCGAAATTTTCGTTAATAAATTTCTTTCGGCATGTTTAGTATGTCAAGGTATAGTGGTAGTGATGAGCACAACCCGATATATGTATGTCGAATATTTGCGACTACTATTGAGTACAACATTAGTGGTGATAAAAACGATGTCGCAATTTTGTAATTTAAGCATAATCACAGAGTTTAAAAAAAAAAAAAAAATTAAAAAATTTATTAAAACTAAAACAGGATCGATTTTCGTATAGGGGATGTTTGACATTTTCGTCCAGATAGGTCCGTTAAAAAAAAGAACAGGTCTATCCGGAAAAAGGCAAAATGGCATCACTGGTCTAGGCAAAGACAACTAAATTATGTAGACTGGACAAATCGCTTACAAAGAGAGAGCTCTTCTTTCAAAACTCGGCATATCCAACAACAAATTGTGTTTAATTTTACTATTAGATATCCCAAGATTACCCAACAACAAATTGTGTGCAGGATACCTAACATAGAGAGAGCTCTCTCTTCGTGAGCGTTTTGGCCAGTCTATTCATTTTATAGTCTTTGGAGTATATGAAGCAAATACATTCCCTTCAATGATTTTATTTAAAACAAAAAGTAACAATAACAAAAAAATTCATTGTTGTTTCCTATAAACTACAATATAATGAATGTACTATCAAGGACTACTGGTCCTTTCATAAAATTATTGTTGGAATCCCAAGAGAAGTAAGTCTGGTACAATTTTCAATGGATTCCATCAACAAAATCAATGAAATCTCTTACAATCGTTTTTGGATCCCGTCCAGACTGGCAAGCAGCAATGTTGTTAGAGTACCAAGCAAAGACTATGAAATTATATAGACTGGAAAAACACAATGAGAAATCTAAATCTTGGCATACCCAACAACAAATTGTGTGAACTCGGGATAAATCTCTTCGTGAGTGATTTGTTCAGTCTATTCATTTTAAAGTCATTGGTCAAGGTACATACATATATGTTTAATAGTCTTTGGACGTGCTAGGCTTTAAACTTAACTTAGATTTATCATTCAGATTTCTCAAATTCTAGTTAATTGTATGTTGGTGAGTGCGGTATTAATTCCATAGCTCAGACAAAATGTACAGATAAATTGAAAACGAACGTTCTACAGATTAGTGCGTAGTGAAATTGATTTTTTTTCAATCCATTGCAGTGCATTGCCCATTTTTCAAAGAATTATACATACATCCGTGTTTTTCGATAAAGAATGCAGTCAAGAACTTAAATTCATGTGTACTGAACAGTTCCTTTTGAAGTTCTTTGTCAAGGGAATGTCGGCCTTTGTGTCACAACATTTTTGATAGATAAAAGGTTTTTTCCATATTAAAATAATCAACCATGTGTTCCAGCGAATTCTCGGTTTCACCTAAAATGACAAAAAAAAAATTGTTAAATTTTCATAGGGGGAACCAAACCATAAAAAATTACAAAAATTGTTGTTTGTTTGAAAATGGGCTAAAAATTGGTATCACATGATTTCCTCTTAAGGTTGATAATGTTTGATATAATACACTAATTTGTTATTAATTTTATTGTTCCTGTGGGTAATTTCATTTAAGAAGAATTTATATATACACATGAACTGTTATACAACAACAATGTGACTACTGTTATATGTAAACAAAATAAATAAATAGAACAATAGAAAAAAAAAAATAAAAAAAAATGCACTAATAATGAAAAATGAAATTCGTTTGATACTCCACGTTATGACGCCAGTGTATTTTATTTTTTTTTTTATATTACAAATACATACTTCCATATCTTCATCATTCTTGGTCGTCGTTGTCGTCGCCTTAATTGCCATAGAAAAACAAAAGTTTTGTGTTTAAAAGAAAAGAAAACATAAAAATATTTATTTTAATAT
The DNA here is from genome assembly GCA_037043315.1 of Amiota communis. Taxonomy (NCBI): domain Eukaryota; kingdom Metazoa; phylum Arthropoda; class Insecta; order Diptera; family Drosophilidae; genus Amiota; species Amiota communis. The sequence goes on from JBAMAV010001050.1 coordinate 1,818,343, forward strand.
TTTATTGTATTTATTTATATTTACAACTAATTTTATTCTTATTTATTTCTCTTTCTCTTAGCAAATAATTCAATATGAACTTAAGTTTATTTATTGTAGTATATACATACTTATAAAATATATATTTATTTATTTATTTACTTACTTTATATAACACAAACCATATACTATGAGAAAAGGGTGTGTGAACAAGGGGAAAAAGGAACTCACATTTAGCGCGTGCAAAATAAATTTATTTATTTATATTACTATTAATATATTTTATTCTTATTTGGGTACATAAAATACATATTTACTATTTTATATTTCCATATTTATTTATATATATTTATTTTTTTAATTTATATTAATGATGAAATGTTGGTACAGAGTGAGTAAACTGTTATACTACGACGTAGTGTGTATGACGCGCGGTATTCTTATCCCATTCTATTCCCTGACAAATTTCCAACACTCGTGAGCTATGTCTCTGGCTCTCTCTCTCTCTCTCTCTATTTCTCTTTTATAATTATTTGCAGCACCCTCCCTTCTCTATATCTATATCTTTATCTCTCTCTCCATCCATCCCCCCCTTATTAGTTAAATAATAAATTTTTATTAATAAAAAACAAGAAAATTTATTGGTTTGGTACCAAAATTATCTTTCTTTCATATAAGACTTAAGTTTTCTATGAAAAATTTAACTATTATTTGGCACCAACCCATTAATAAATTTAATAGAAAATTAAAAAATAAAAAAAAAAAATCAAATATTAATGAATGTTTTATTATAATTTTCTGTTGTTGTTTTTGGTATGTTCAAAATTTTGTATATATATATTTAATTTTTTAATTTATTTATATATATTATTATTATTTATTTATTTATATAATTTGCTGCTAGTGTAGATTTTTGTTGTTGTTGTAGTGGCATTTCAAAGTATGAATTTTTGTTGTTGTTGTGAAATTTCAATTAGAAAATAAATTAAAAAATTCAATTAAAAACAATTATTGTATATACATATTATAAATACATATATAGATTATTATTATTATTCTTATAATTATAGATTAGAAAATTATTGTTGTTGAAAAAACTTAGTTAATTTTGTGTCTGCCTTTTGCTGTTCTTATTTGCATTTTGAGTTTGCAATTGCAAAAATATATATATATTTATTAATATTTAATTTAATTTTATATGATTAATTCTTTTGATTCTTTATGGTTTTTTTTATTACTTATTTATTTGCATATTAATTAATAATTTTTTCTTTTACATTTAACATATTATTGAAAAGTATCTACTATTATGACTATGGATTATTTAAAATGGACAAATCATTCATAGAAATTTTGTGTTCTTTATGTGTGCTCAAATATTAACTCTTTCAATGATATATGAAGAGAAAATGAACCAATTTTTGATCATATTTGCTGTGAAAATAGAATTGGAAATTGTACAAAATACAATTTAAAAACATATACAGGCATGTGCCAGAAATCTCTTTCAACCTAATTACAATTCTCTGGTGCCAGAAATCTCTTTGGATGGTTTTTGAAATCTCTGACTTTTATAATTACGGTTTGGTTAAATTGTCCCTTATTTGAAGTTATAAAAAGTAAACACAAGTACAGAGAAATTGAAATCAACCGTCTCCGATTTCTGGCACATGCCTGATACATACAGTTAAACCTCTATTCACGGTCACATCTCCCCCAAGCGTGCATCACAGGTGGTCGGCAAAATTTCTTATAGTTCCGGCGGACATCTCTTGTAGCTGGAAAATTTCATTGAAATCTTATTTAGAGACTTCACACTCTCTCTTTCAGAACAAGACTAACTTTTCTTTATTTCTTTGATTTCCTTTATCTCTATGTTTGATTTACTAATATGCTTCGTATATTACACTTATTGACAATTCTTTGTCCGCTCACGGGATATTTTATTTAATGTTTCAAGAAGAAAAATACGAAAAAGGAACTTCCTGGCAATGACGGGGTTCCCTTTTCTTAAAATATTACTCTAGTTGAATTCAATCTACTCTCTCTCTCTCTCTCTCTCTCTCTCCGAGTTATGAACTCGAATCCATTCATATGTACTAGAGAATTACTCGTACTTTTCATGCAAATTAAGGGATTCTTGCAGAAAAGAAATCTTAACTTCTTGCCATCACAATGATCAATTATTTCAATTTCAATGAATATTACTATCATGTAACAAGCTCTTCTCTCTCTCTCTCTCTCTCTCTCTCTCTCTCTCTCTCTCTCTCTCTCTCTCTCTCTCTAAGACTTATGAATCTGCCAGAAATCTAAACTCATTCTATGCTTTTTTTTTTAATTTTATCACTCTTAAATTCATTTTATGGTACCAATCCACACTTTCACGATTTGATCAAATCCTTGTTGTTATATTTGATGCATTTCCCATTCACTCATCCACTTTTTTTCAAATTGAGAATTTTTTTTATTTCTCTTTGAAACACAATGTGTGCGTACACTCATCGAATGTGCCGACGGCAATATTGCTTGCTCTAGAAAAATGAGAAGAAATGCACACAGTGAATGTGCCGTTTCTTTTCTCCGTTGTAGATACACACATCTGTTCGCAACGAAGAGATGATTTCGACATCTACACATCCATTTCTGTCAAATCAAATCATGAGAGTAGAACCCAGATTTGAAGAACATCAAAACGTTTTGATTTAAAGTAAACATTGGATCTAATGTCAAAATCAGCGCCATTTTCACATCAAATCACTTCAGCTCAGAAGATTTGATCAAATCGTGGACGTATTGAATGGTACCTGAAAGTTACTCTCATTTAAGAAGCTAATTTTGCTTTCCTTTAACTATTTTCCGCCAGAAATCTTAACTACTTAAATGGAGGCAATGACAATGACTTGTAACAAGTTACTCTATCTTATTGATTCATGAATCCGCCAGAAATCTTAACTTTTTCTATGCTGCCAATGGTCAAGCTGAAGATGAGTCTGAAGCAGTTAAAGTAGTTTGACTTCACTCAGCTTCAAATCATCTGATTCTCTCTGTCTGCCTCTCAAATGGCAAGCAAAGCGACAATGTTCACTTCAGCTTCAGCTTCACCATTCTGTTTCCAGCCTTTAAACTCTGTTAAATTAAATTCTTTTCACATTCATTTACCAAGCTACTCTCTTTTTCTCTCTCTCTCTCTCTCTCTCTCTCTCTCTCTCTCTCTCTCTCACTATCTCTCTGTGACCTATGAATCTATTGGAAATCTAATCTTTTTCATATACATGTATTTAAAAAAATTATTTACAAATTCCATTTCCATTCCATTTTCTTTCTCTTTGATCGAACAATTGATCAATTGTTGCACTAACAAATATAGATTTTATGAGCGATTTGTCCAATCTATAAGTTTGCATAGTCTCTTCAGCTATCATCAAATACAAATACTTACTTTAAAATAAGCAAAAAATTAATTTTATTTTAAAATTAAACAAAAAATTATAATTTTTTATATATAATTTAAATTTATGCGCTCTCTTTATTTTATTAATGATGAACATATATAGTATTGATTTATCTATCTATATATACATAATATCTTGCTATCTTTTCTATTTAATCTCTAAAAAAAAATTAATATTATTTTATATTACCAAATAATCTAATCTGATTAATCTAATCTTACCTGACTTAAATCATTTTATCATTAAATTTTTTTTTTTTTTAGTTTTTAATGAAAAGAAAAAGTAATTTCTCTTTTCAATGCTCTCTCAATCTCTCTATTTATTTCTCTTTTTTTTTTTCTTCTTCATTTGTTTTGTTTTCTTTTATTATTTTATTTTGAATTTGAATTAATTTTCAATTTTTATTAACTTCAAAATTTGTGCGAAATATTTTACAGCTTCCGAGGAGAATGTGCTCTCTTATGAAGCGGTACAACGTCTATCGATTAATTATACTCGTCCGGTTATTATATTGGGACCGCTTAAGGATCGCATTAACGATGACTTAATATCAGAATATCCGGATAAATTTGGCTCATGTGTGCCACGTAAGTAAATGAAATTTCTCTTATTTCTTTCTTCTCTCTCTCTTTATTTTGAATACTAAATTCTCTTCTATTCTACATACTACACGACCAAAACGTGAATATGAAGTTGATGGTCGTGATTATCATTTTGTATCGTCACGGGAACAAATGGAACGCGATATACAAAATCATTTATTTATTGAGGCAGGACAATATAATGATAATTTGTATGGCACCTCGGTGGCGTCAGTTCGGGAAGTTGCAGAGAAAGGAAAACATTGTATACTTGATGTATCGGGCAATGCAATTAAACGTTTGCAAGTTGCACAACTTTATCCAGTGGCAATATTCATTAAGCCCAAATCTGTGGATTCAGTAATGTAAGTAACTTATTAACTTTCTTAGTCCACCCCCCATAGTTAGTCGCTAGTCACAACTAGACTATTTATCCCTGGTCATCTGATACCAGATAGAGTAATAGAGAGTTACATATGTGATTTTATACTAGGCATAATGATGACAGTGTTAATGGTTATTGGTTTCTCAAGCATGATCTTATTCTTTATATGCGATACCCTTTTGTCTGCCACTACTAAGCTGTGTGTGTGTCTATAGTCCTGTTTCTGCCCATATCCAAACTAGGTCTAAAAAAACGTAACTGTTTAACAATTGGGTGGCTGACTAAATTGTTCTAACTTGCTTTGTCACAGGTTATGTCTCGGACACGAACATTTATTCGAAAATTATGTTCTTTCAATGAGTATTTCCTACAGAACCGCCACAGCATTCCTGCTTTAACAAGGAATTAATCATAACCTGAATTAGGAGGCTCTCATCTTTTATACATACAAGCTTTACCACGTATTATGTTAGCGATTTCTTACCAGTTATCAGTACATGTGTCGATTGCAGTCAGAGGCTTCAAATCTAATGGAAGTCTTTCTGCTAGTTCATCCACCACATCGTTTATCTGCAACTGTCCAATAAGCTCTACAGATTTTCAGGTTTGAAACACTGTGAGCAGATACGATTTGGCTCTTGTTGTTACTGCCTCTTCCCAGATCAGAGCTGCATACTCATCGAACCTGGAAGAAAAGAGAGTTCCCTCTAGATTTCCGAGAATCTTAGCTAGTTTGTGAGTGGTAACAGCTACATTATTAACCAACTCACTTAGGTGGTACTTAAAGTACATTCAAAGTGGTCCAGAAGTACGCTTAAGTTGTTAAATGTTTAATTCTCAATTCTTCAATATCCATATCTCATAAATACCATCTCTGCTATACTATGTTCAGTCAGGCAAAGGTGATTCTGTCCAAGCAATCTGTTTTCTATGGCTGCAATTATTTTTTAACCTTAGGAGAGACTGTCCCTTCAGGTAGGGCCACGCATTAAGCGATGCATAAATATTAAAACCAATTCTCAGTTGCTCAATGCTTGGTCCTACCATAAGAGTGAGAGAACCGCTTCGGATATTTTTTTTATGTGCCTTAGTGTCATACTCTTTTTTGCACTTAAGACCATGATAAGAGAATTGACTTAGTCTGGAAATATCTATGAACAAGATTCCTCACCCACATCTGAATCCTTACAAGATATAGGAATTCTAATAAAATAATGTAGATCGCACACAGGATTTATTTAGCATGATATTGATGCATCTTTTCTTTATCATATCAGCATATGAAAATGAATGTGTAATTAAAAATCTCTTATCATTTCATTAAATTTTTCTAGGGAAATGAATCGTCGCATGACTGAAGATCAGGCAAAGAAAACATATGAACGCGCCATTAAAATGGAACTAGAATTCGGCGAATACTTTACAGGTAATATACATATATATAAGAAGAGAACAAACAATTCACAACTCCAAACCACATTTTATGATGATTTTATTAATGATTGATTATGATTTCTAATATCTAATTATTAGGTGTTGTTCAAGGCGATACCATTGAAGAAATTTATAGTAAAGTGAAATCAATGATTTGGTCACAATCTGGACCAATTATTTGGGTACCATCAAAAGAATCTCTATGACCAACAGCCACAACGACCTGGACACTGCCGCCTCGAGTACGTTGTCGACCTGTCTCGAGATCAACAACACAACATCAACAACAACATCAACAACACCAACAACAACAGCAGCAACAACAAAATAAACAACAAACACAACATTGATAATGAACACGAATCAAAATCAAACACACACACACAAACAAATAAATCAATAAATAAATAATATATTGTAATATTATGATGATGATGATGATGGATGATGGATGATGGGAGATAGGATGGGGAGTCGCTCAAGAAGAAGTTGTAGCAAAAATTATATAGTCGTAGTAGTGTTTAGTAGACGTCGTCATTACACCACAAACAGCCTCAACTCAATAAACATAATAAAACATACACTTACATATATAGTAGATTGAAAAAAGCAAAAAAAAAAAAACGAAAAAAATTATAAAGAAATAAATTTATACTAGAAAAACTGAATAATTGAGTTGAAAATACTTATAAATGTAATTGAAAATTGTTATTGAAATTGAAATTTAAATTATGTAATTGTAGCAGGCAAACAAAATACAGAAAGGAAGGAAGGAAGGAAGAGTTGAACAGCAAAAAAATTTAAAAGCATTTCACACTAATGATGAATAATGATTATGATGATGAATATCATATAATGATGATGATGATGCTAATAATGAGGATATGGCACAATATATAAATATATGGAATTTTTTTTTTTGTTTTTTTTTTAAGATGATCAATGAAATGTGTTAATGAATGAACTCTTTGTACTATTGTGTAGTTAAATGAAGTCAAGTGTGTTCACTAAGCCTAAATGAAATCTTAGTGAAAAATAAATCACTATCATATTTTTTTTTTAATATTATTAAAAATTATTGTAATTATGTTTTTCTTTCTTCATATATATAATATCCTTTTCTTATTTTATTTTATAAAGTTGTTGTTGTTAATAATAATAATAATAATATTCATGCTGTTGTTGCCGCCGCTGCTGCTGCTGCTGCTGTTGTTGTTGTTGTTGTTGCAATTATCGTTGTTGTTGTTGTGTCATCTTTAAGTTAAAATTATTCTTTATTTTCTGTTCTGTTTTGTTTTCATTTTGTATAACACACTATTGTATCTATGACACGGATTGAATCTAAGTAGATCTTTAGAGGATATGGCATTCATTCATAGATGCCTGCTTAAAATTATAGGAAAAAATACAGACAATGATAAAATGATGGAAGATAAAAATAAAAAAATAAATAAATATGTTGTTCATAATAAGAAAAAACACAAAAGAGATAGATAGAGAGATAAAGGGAGGAGTCACTTACATATAAAAAAAAAATACAAAAGGAATAGTAGTGCTCAGCTTATATGAATTACATACATACATGTATTTAAGGCATTGAACATAAAAATGAATATATGAATATAAAAATGTAATTGTATAATGATAAACTAAAGAAAATGACAATGGTATGGTGCATTTGTTGTTCTTTATATAGTACTAAAAAACAAAAACAAAAAAAAACCTAAACTCATATAGGAGACGACGAAATCGAACACAAAACACACAACAAAAAACTTATAATAAAATATATAAGAGAGAAAATAGCAAATGAAGAAAAGAAAAATTACTACAAAAATATGAAACAACAAACAACATGACATATAAAACATATGATAAAAAATTATAAACAAAACAAAATTAAATACAAAACAAAATTGAAAGAAAAACATCAAACAAATGCACATGTAAATGCAAAGAAAATTAATTTTCTTTTTTGTTTCTTTTTAATCAAAACAATTTTCATTTACACACAATAAGTAAATTTTCTCCAATTTTCCTCTGTCATTTCTCTTTGAGGGGAAAAAAACAATTTGTGTAATTTTAGTTCTGCCACAGAGTATAAAATATATATGTTAGAGCTCAATTTAAGTGGTGTTTCTCTTCAGTTTTTTTGTGTGTATGTTTCCTTGAGATTACACACAATTTGTTATTGAACATGAAAGGATAAAAGCTCCGCTTGAAATGAGCGATTTGTACAGCAGCAGTCTATATATTTTAATAGTCTTTTGAATTAGAATTTTGTTTAAATATTCTCTTATTTTCAATTTATATATTTTATTTTTTTAAAATCATTTTGTGTGTTTGTTTCTTATTTTTGTGGTAAATTTTCCTTCATCTAAAATATTTATGAAATAATCAAATAAACAAACAGAACAACAACAACAACGTTTTGCAAACGAATATAAAATTAAATAAATAAATGTTAAGTTTTTTTTTTTTATGAATTCAAGAAAAAGAAAGAAATATTCAAACATATTTAACAAAAAATTTTCTTTTAAATATTCAACAAAAAACAAAAAAATGGATTTTCTTTTTTTATGTTTTTACTATTATTACTTATTATTATTATTATTATATACATAAATTTTATGTTTTAGTTATGAGATGCGTTTATGTTTATGCGAATCAATCGAACGAAAGATTAAATGAGATATGAAATGAGATGAGATCAGATGATGATGATGACTATTCAATTATTGTAATCAATATTAACTATTATTATGATTATGAATATATTATAATTTTTTTTTTTTTTTTCTGTTTTTTGTCTTAATTTAATTTATTAATATTTGTGCGTATGATCAATATTAGTTAAAATATATAAAAAATATACTTAAAACAAAAGCAAACAACAAAAAAAAAAAAGAACATATAAACATAAACATAAAAAGAAAAACAAAATGATTTATATATTTCTTTATTTTTCAAATGCTGTTTTTTTTTCTCTCCTAAATTGATGAATTTATTTTTTCATTGATTTTTACCATTATTGAATTAAAAATTATACGTATATCCTTTACACAGCCACAAAGCCACAGACATATCTTAAATACTTATTCCATTTCAATATAGTATATTCCTATACAATACAACAAGAAATTGTACGGTGTAGTCGGTATTGAAATGATGAGTTTACATACTGTGTATCAAAAAAGTATTGGCACAGACCAAAAATTTGGAAAAATGCATCTGAAAATGTCTCATTCTAGCAATTTGATGCAGTTTTAATCATTGCTTTATTGCCTTTCCAATGAAACCAAAAATGTCCCGTTATGTTTCACACAACAGGATTTATAAAGAAAAATAACAACAAAGTCACGTAAAGACGCCGAAAAAGTTTAGGCACACTTGTGCAAAATAGACATTTTTATTATTTTTTTTAATATTTAATACTTTGTATTACCACCTTTTGCCTTGATAACGGCTTTTAGTCGCTTAGCCAGGACTACTTCTTACTAACCTTGACGTCTCCTCGGCAGTTATTTTCGCCCATTCCGTGCGTAGGGCATCTTTCAGGTTCCTGGTTCACATGTAATTTGATAAACGCCATCCTTTTTTTTTTTGTTAGCCTTTGAAATGAAAGGTTTGCGGCAAGGAGTACGGCAATTGTAAACAGCTTTGTATAGCGTATTTCGAATGGTTTGTGGATGGATGTTTTCTTCAAACCTTTCCTCCATTTCATTACATAATTTCACTGCCGAGGTCATTGGATTTTGAGCGACTGCAGATATTATAATGTGATCCTGTGGTGTAAATTTTTTTGGGCGACCACATCTGCCCTTAGGCTCTAATTGCCCAGTACCTCTGGACTATTATGCCAATTTCGCGATAAGACTTTTGCTCATTGTAAAGATAAATTACCAATTTGCGGATTTCTGCTGGTAGTTCTTTGCCACGGCCCATTTTGATGATTCCTTGACAAATTCACAATTGAAAGAAACTTGAAACCTTTGTAAACTATGATCGAATGCAATAATTATAAGTAGCAAAACAAACCATAGCAAAGAAAGCAAAATGATTACTGTTATTTTAGAATAACGGGACTCAAGTGCCAGGTGTGCCTGAACTTTTTCGGCGTCTTTACGTGACTTTTTTTTGTTATTTTTCTTTATAAATCCCGTTGTGTGAAACATTCATTGGAAAGGCAATAAAGCAATGATTAAAACTGTACCAAATTTTTTTCTAAAATTGCTAGAATGACACATTTTCAGATGCATTTTTCCAAATTTTTTGTCTGTGCCAATACTTTTTTGATACACAGTAGTTTTGTTCTTCCTGATTCTTTGTGAATAACATAAGCCTGATATTGATATTGATACTGATATTTCATATTCCAATAATGTCAATTGATGTCAATATTTTGAATATTAAAAAAGCTGCTCTGCTTTTGAAAATAGAATGCACTCAAATTAACCCGCCATCAGAGTAGTCACTCAGTGACACTCAAAAACTCATGTAAACAATACAATAAAATTACCCGTTGTTTTGGTAAGGGTGAAAATTTGTTCAGTTGTGCAAGCATTCAATAGAATTGATTATGAGTGAGTGAGTTGTTAAGAGAGCAAAATAAACATTCAAAAGAATTTGAGTTAACTGCATTACTCCGGTAACACTGATAATTCCAAATGTTTTGTGTGAATTGTAACGAAATTGTTAATGTAATTTTGAGATGGAGTGCGAAACAAAGATTTTGAGAGCGGACATAACTGTCTCTCTTTTAGATGTGTATACTTGTATGATCATTGATTGTTTGTCCAATTTCGCTGCGCATAAATAGCAGCAGAGTTTCGTGCTATGTTGTGCGCCGCACTCTATCCATTAAATTCATATGGTTTTGTTTCTTTCGGGCCTATTATTGCAGCTCCCCAGAGAGTCTGACATTCATTAGGTATTTCAAGATTGTCTTAAGAGATGAATTTGCAATTTCAGTTGGTACTGGTTGCCTAAATATCATAGGAGTCTAAACCAAATTAGACCATCATAATGGCATAGCAAATGATCTACGTACATTGATCTTTATTATGATAGTATTTCATAACTCTACAATGTTCTATCAAGAAGCCTGCCTGTGGGACTAAATGAATACCTTTTATGAGTTCTTCACAGTACCTCTTGAGTTCTATTGCAAACGAGATTTTTGGGTACTCATATATTTTTTGTATTGAGCCAATATTGTGCAGTCGATTTGGAATAGAATGTACAAGGGATTGGAGAAAGTGTATTGCAAATCGTTCCAGTGCTTTGTGATCTCTGGGATAGTTTCTTTTTTTCATTCTTATTGGATCGCCAGATCTCTTTCGCCTTTAGCTCATAGTATTTTCAATTACATTCAAATCCGGAACTTGGGTCGGTCGCCGATCCAACGTTTTGACACCAACATCTGTCAACTTTTTCACATACAGATGCTAAGCTAGTATAGAGTTCTCTGGTTTAATCTGACAATAATATGTAATAAATGGTACTCAAAAATATTTTACGCCAAAACGATATTTTGGGCTCACCAACAACATCTGGAATTTCACCACGAGTTTCTTCGATGTTTCCTTGGAGAGTAGATTTCTTATGTCATTTTGCAGAAATTACCAGTTGGAGAAAACTGAGACTATTGATGCCGGAATATTCTGTCGAATACATCGAGATTGTAAGAAACGTAAAATACCTGTTTCTTATGTATATTACATACACTTCTTACACAACATGTAATTTGAACAACCCAGCATTTTATCAAAAATAAGATAGCATAAATTGAGATACTCTTTGATACACAAGACTTGCCAGAGAGACATTAGAGACATCTCTTCGTACAATATCATCATTTTTATAAAATAAAGAAATTAAGTTCTCAACTGAAATGAACATTCTGTCTGAGAGGGATATAAAATAAAGTTTGATATCTTGACTCATTCAGAACTTAAAATTTTATCAAAGAGAATAGAAAAGAATACAATAGACTCACGTGAACTTGTCTAGATTGGATATTCTAATTTTTGAGATGGATCGTATTGTAGTTTTGATATCCAATGCAGATTATTAAAGCAATTGTACATATTTCATTCATCATTTTAAATGTGAGAAGAGAATAACATTTTAATAGATTATTTTATTTATTTATTTATAATTTCTTTTTTTTTCCATAAATACAATCATCATTGAATCATAGAATGAAGGTAAACGCAGCATCAACAACAGCAGTATAATTTTGAAAAAAAATCTTATTAAATGAATATGGCAAAATTCGTACTAAATACTAAATATTTTATGCATTAAAAATCATCTTTACTTACAATATAAAATACATTAGTATATGTTCATACAGAGATATAGAATGTTCCTTCATTATTTTGCTTAATATTATTGCAGTCAAAATGATTTATGATATGATAAAATTCTTTATGGAATTGCGTTTACAAAAATATTGTATAATTTTACAAATATTAAATGTCTTATGAAGGAAGAGAAGAGAGAGTCCTTGGAATTTGTATTAAGTTAAAAGAGAAAGAACTTTCTCTTAATATTTTCTCGATATTTTTTATTATAACATATTGTATGTGTTCATTTCTAGGCTTTTGATCGAACAGTTACAGTGGGCATAACAATTACCCAACCTACATACTACCAACACACATAGTATTCTTTGCCTTTAATTATTATGAAGATGTGTATATTCAACTGATATCACATTTTCAAGAGGTCAGTTTGAATGGCATAAGGATTAACACATAAAAAATCAACAGCAACAGCAACATGATCTAATACTATACTTTGATATATCTTGAGTACTCGTACTTTTTGAGTTAACTAACTTTCGGATACGTGAGAACATCATATGATCTATTACGAGTACTATGCTTATATGTATTTTACAAAGATGTTGAAGTTCAAGTCAACTTATTTATTGACAATCAATTGTGTGTGTTTTTTTTTCTCTTGATTGACAGACCTCTAAATTTAAAAATACATATATGTATGACAAATTTACAGGAGACTGGCAAAGTTTATCATATATACTTTTTGATTACCTTATCTTTTGATCAAATAAAAGTTATATACTCGTATATGTGTGTGCAACAATATTATCAAGTGATAATCATCTAATTCTTTCTGTAGATCACACTGAATGACTGAAAGAAAGAAGGATAGAAAATATTGATTATGTAAACGATTAGAAGATTGATATTATTCTTGGTATCCAAGACTTGTAAAGGTCATTTGAGCATTTTTTTAATAAATTCCATGTATTTCATCTGTGGCTTGGCAAAATATGAACCCATTTTTCCACCCTCAATGCCAGTTATTTGACGCCATTAAGGGTCTTAGATGGTAATCAATTCTTTGATATTGATAATAACTGATAGCCTTCAAAATCTTAGTCCCAATTTTCGACATAATTCGACATTACTTCAGGCTTCATATATTTCCTGCCGAATGTTGACGTTGTCATTTAGGTGCTTCTGATGTAAGAAATAAATTAAAATTACACATTTTTGTCGCTCCGGAAACTCTCAAAAGCAAAAGACAGCAAGTTTTCCTACTTGTGTAGTTGTACTTACTAAGGTTGAATAATTTCGAAATACTTATGTGCATTGTAAGAAATCAAACCTTACCATAATGATATTATAATGGTGAATGGTGGGTGTTTTTATTGAATTTTTTAAATGGAAATTGTCAAGTCGCAGATGAAAAACCATATATTCATCTATCTAACAATTGATTTATCGATCCACCTGTATATCTATCTATCTATCATATCATATTCATCTTATATTTCATCATAAATTGACCCGATCAGCAATGATAGTTGATTATGAATGTTGATTGTTGTAATCTTTTGTAGGAACATTCTTTTTAATGTATGTCCATATAATATCGCACATACATACATACATACTTACAATATACACATAAATACTATCTTATCTAACATATAACATATGTATATCGTGATATATGCATAGATCTAAGTATAAAGCAAATTATAATAAAATTATACTAATACTAACAAAAATATAAAAAAATATATAAATTAATTCATTAAAAATTATTAATATTATAAATAAAAATAAATAAAAATAATTTAAGCAACATAAAACATAGAAAGGCAAAGCATAGCATATTAAATATTAAGATAAAGCAAGCAAGCAAGTAGGAGCAAGATTGGGATGGGATGGGATGGCATGACTAATGACTAATTGAAATCGATGTGGGCGCAAATTGTTAAAAATCTTTATTGTTGACATACACACATACTAATAATGAAGTTATATACATATATTATACCTACATACATATATAGTTAATAATATTATATACAATACATATATACTATATATATAATAAATAATGTTTTTTTTTTTTTATTATTCTTAAGCAGATGCAATTTAGTTGCCGCTGTAGAAATTGCGATTAAAAAATCAATAAAAAATACAAATAAATTATTTAAAAAAAGAAAACAAAACAAATAAATTAAGATATTATTATATATTATAATTATAATATACATACATACATACATACATACATACATACATACATACATACATATACATATATGTATATGGTATATACAACTAAAATAAATAACAAAAGTCTAAAGTCTCAATGAAATATTTAAATGCAAATCGCTGAATACTCGTATGACAAAAATATATATATAAAAATATTTTTTTTTTTTAGTTGTTTTATAAAAACTTTTTAAGCTTATATCACACACACACACACACACACACACACACACACACATACACAATATTTAATACATATGTATATTGTAAGTTTAATACACAGAAGTATATAGATAGTACCATTTATGTACTTACTTATATATTATTCATATATTGTACTTAGATATTATTGTATATCAAAAAAAAAAAAAAAAAACCAAAAAAAGATATAAGTATATATATAATATTATTGTATTATTAAATTTGATCATGTTTGTTGTATTTAGTACATATAAAGATCACTCAGTTATATTTATGGTTCCATATCTTGGACATGGAGGCATTGGTAATTAAAGAACATTTCGATTGGATTCTGTTAACTCTCAGTATATGATACACAGTATCCAATTCGGATCAGTAAAATATTCCTATTTAATTGGAGAAGTTTCCCCTAAGATAAGCTTTGGTGTTCTTTTATTTCCACATTGTTTGTCCTTAGAAGGCTTAAAGGCTTGAAACCAACGAAAGTCTATTTAGTCTATTTATTGGGTTGTTCGGAAAGTTAATACGTTTTATCGCAACAGATGACTTAATTGTATTTTCCACAGCCAAGATAAAGACACTTAAGCTGCAAATCATTACATACTGCTACAGCTGATCTGGCAATATTTGCATGAAAAAATCAATTGATTAAATGCAATAGTTTTTTGTTGGTGCCCTATCGAAAAATCATCTGATGTGTATGGAAAGCATGTGTTGACAGTACGCCAGTGACAACTTGTGAGATCGCTGAAAAATGAAATTTATGGAATTCTAATGTTCATGATCATTTGAAACGCTAAGATGTTATCTCAAAGCTGGACGGACATATGGTTTCCCCATGTTCTTATGGAAATAAATTTGTGCCGTTGCGTTGACTTCTGCGACTTGTTTATCAAACGGCAAGAAAATGATTTGTTTTTAAAGCGCATCACATCACTGGAAATGATAAATGGATTGTCTACAACAATGTTAAATGCAAGAGACCATGAAGTAAATGAGATGTACTGGTTTAGAGCACCTCGAAAGGTGATGCTATTTGTTTGGTGGGATTTCAAAGGAATCGTGTTTTTTGAGCTTCTTCCGGACAATACAACGATCAATTCTGAAGTGTACTGTCATCAGCTAAGCTAATCGAATGAATTAAATTCACTTAAACAGATCTTGCAACTTCTGAATAATTACCTTTTCCGGTCTCTTCACAACTTTTCACACGGTAAAACTTTTATTTCAAATGAGGAAATATTTTGCCAGCAAAGAACAATAATTTTTGTAACGTGGAATCATGCTACTGCCAGCAAGATGACAAAAGGTATTGGGATCAGAACGGACAATATAAGTATAATTCAATAAAATATCTATTAACTATAAGAAAATCGTAAATAAAAGTCATAAATAAAACGGATTTACTTTCCGAATAACCCAGTATATAATTATTGGAATCCAATCAAGTCATTGTTAGATGTCTCATTAGGATATCACTCAATAAGCCCTTTTGCTGAACATACCATACATACATACATACATATGTACATCTAAGATGGTGCCTCGAATGATAAATTCGAATAATTTTTAGATAAGTAGTAACCATGATTTATTGAGTTTTTATGCCTCTACACTATTTTGAGACCAAAACTATTGTATATATCGATATATAGTATATGTATGTAAGTACTAGAATATAACTATTCAAAAGGGGACTTGACTTAATGTTGATACTATATAAATTGATTGTTGTAAATGTAGAATTTTGTGCAAAGTTACTTATGTTAGGCACAGGATTTATTGAACGATATCTTATTATTGTATAATATATTCAGTAAAGATTTATTGGAAATCTTTATAATCAGTTAGAACTTAGGACCGGATATCTAGTAGCTACTCTCCATAATTTTGTAAACTTTAAGAGGGGAACATATGTAGCATTAACTAAGCAATGTAAATAAAGAAATGGGAGTAATTCTCTGAATAGATATAGTACTTATGGTAGTAGTTAAGTGTTTTGATGTTTAATTATAAAAATACTTATGTACATATAAACTGAAATAATCAAACACATTACATACTACATCTCCAAAATACAATGGGGTCAGGTTCTTTGAAATTAAGGATCTTGATTCAAAGAAGCATTTACACTTTCTCCTGGCCATGGGTTTTTCACAAAATACTCGTACAATAGTTGTGAGCTTGAAATACAATAAGTTTGGTCTGTCCTGGAACCTATAAAGTACCTATAAATATCAAATACTAAATAACACAAGCGAGATACGCAAACTGATTTGTTTAATGATCTAGCAAAGACTCTACTATATATTGTAGTACGACTTATTCATACGTATTCATAAATACAATTTCAGATAATAGAAATTATAGATATTAATTCAATTGACGAGATGAGATCACTACTTCTTATAAATAATATATATGTAAATAAAATCCATTGAAAACACCACTACACTTTAAAAGTCTTTAAAAAATACTATTGTATCAGAGGGGTGTCACTGAAATCGAAAAGAATTGAAATTGAGGCGATTTCAAAGCCAAAAATATGCATTTAAAATTTTCATAATTTTAGTTTGAAAGTATTTATTTACTCAATTATTAAAGTAACAGGGGTGTCACAGAAATAGCTTTCGCCACAATTGCAATTTTTGTTTTCGATTTCTGTGACACCCCCGATACTTTATTTATTGAGTAAATAAATACTTGTAAACTAAAATTATGCAAAATTTTGATTGTATAGTTTTAGGCTTTGAAATCGCCACAACATTGAGGCGAAAGCGATTTCTGTGACATACCTGTATAAGAATATAAAGTATTCATTCAATAAGTAACAAGATAAATCGCTGTAGTTACATAAAAACGGTTTATTTAATTAATACAAAACTTTGCCTTCTTTTGAACATACTTAGTAGGCTCCAGAAACATTTATACACTTGTCCCATCGTTCTTCTTCTGATTTATATGTATTACTCTACTTAGTTCTTTGAGTTGATCTCGCAGCCTCTACAGTATTGGGCATTTACCTATGACAATATTTGGATGAAATTTCCAGTTTCATTAAGATTACAGAGAGTGAAATTCAAATTTTTGTGTCCATTGAAGTATATAATGTCACTTCTCGTTTAATTGAAATAAGTTCCACCAATAACTAGATTTAGTTTTACATATATATATTTATACGTTCACTTTGACTTGTTCTATTCTAAATTTTTTCCCTATTAGGGTATTTTTCGTAATCTATTACCAACCTACTATTCACAATCCATGTGTCTCTATTAGTTGTCATTGTTTTCATCCTGTCTTTTATATGGCCAAAAAGGTCTTGTGCTTTTTCTACGGCCCTAGTGACTGCTAGAAATAGCTTCCATTTTTCGCTAAGCAAATAAGCCTTTTGGACAAAAATGTTCTCCAAGTTGCATTGATGCTATTTTTGGCCAAACTATTCCTATTTTCTAAGTGAGCTTTGTAACTTGGCTGCGGTGTAAATATTACCCCTATACTAATCTCAATATCATCACCTCTAAACGTTCAAATCTCATTCTTCGGCCAATCTATACATTACAATTATTGATGACTTCACTAGATTTACTTTCATACTCCAAGTGTCACAATATAATTATTGACGATTTATTATTCTTTGTTGCACACCTACATTATCTGATAATATAACTATGCCGTCTGCGTATAAAAGAAGCCTTTAATTCTTCAATATACATTCCGCACCCTAACCAGTCATGTAAATCATTTAAATAGAGTGAAAAAAGGAACAGAGAAATCAAACATTCTTGTTTCACACCTGATGATATATACAATTTTTCCAATATAACTTCTTCTGTCCATACTAAAGAACTGGTCCATGCATAAATTTGTTCAATAAACCTGATTTTTAATCTCTTTAATGAATCGAAAAGCATCTTTAAGGGGTCCAAACAAATTTCATCATATTGTTTTACCATTCTACTGAAAAATTGTTCTTTTCAAGGAAACATCGTTCTTTCAACTGTTAACTGATTTGAAACCTGGTTTCTTGCACAGGTTTCCTTGTACTGCAGCTTGTACTGAATTAATAATTAATAAATTAATGCGAGATTAAAGGTAGGAAGTTGCTTGCCACTGCCACTTTAACTGTTCTAAACGTTTGAACTTTCAACATTCTTTCGTAGATTTCACAACCAGACAGACGGTATGTCTGCAACTAAAAATGGAATCACTGCGCGTTGTTCTTCAGCAAACCGACTGACCATTGTTAACTGAATACATTTGAGGTTATGCTTACCAAATCCTCTCGAACATCTCATAAGAAATATAGTACAAGGATGCCAACTTGATGCACTGAAACTATTATATTGTTTAAACAACCTGCTGTTTCTCAGCTACATCGATTTGTCTGATTGTAACCTATGGAATGACGTTCGTACTTATATGCCATTGAAATTAGAAATAATTTAGTAATCGATACATGATTTTCCATTTCTGCAATACATATTATTGAGATACTTGGGTATGAAAATATAGTTAATATTTATTAATTTGTTATGGATAACTTCACCCATAATTTTCTCCAACCACAATGAACCACATAAACTGCGCATCTACATTATGATAAGTAGAATAATTAGAAGAAAATTATATACTTCAGAGAGGCCGACAAAGTAGTACCTGCATTTATGTAAATGCTCATTTTTATTATCCATTTTAACACATTAGGACAAAACCATCGATTGAAATATTATATACTTACTACAACTCAACATCTACTTCTTAACCAATAGAATATACTTAGTATTGTATCTCCTATATGGTAAGTTAAGGTTGAGTCAGATCCGTTTCGTGCAATGTTTAATAGTTCGGTCTTAAAAAATTAACAAACTGGGAGTCTTTGGGTTCCTAGGATATAAACAAATAAAAATTAATTATTGTTCTAAAAAATGTATAAACAACATTGATAAGACTTTAAAAGTGTATTTCATGTCCAATCACTATGTTATTTTCCAAAAATTTTAGGGAAGTCTTTGTACTAGAGTTAGGAGCTTACATCCAATATAAATTTTTGAATCTTTCATGTCTCCAATATGTTTTGATAAAACTACTTTGGTAACCTTGTGTAAAAGTTGTTTATTTTTTAATACTTCAGCGATTTGAACTACAATAGTATATAAAAACCTTACTCACACACACATTGTATATACATAAATATACATACAAACACACATATATATATACATATATATAAGTATATACATAGATATGTACATGGGTATCACAAGAAATAAATAAATTTTTATGAACCACAAAATGTAATAATATTTCATAAACATACAACATAAATTGATAGCAATAATTATATGGAACAAATCTTAATCTTAAAATACAATATATACATATACATATACATAGTACTTATGAATGATATTTGCAATTTACAATATATATAGAGTATAGTAACAAACAAAGTATATAAACCTTAGGCTTTGACATAATCCCCACACCTCAATACCATAATAATAATAAGTAATAATATATGTATTCTATATCCTTTGGTTCTTAGATGTATGTATCTGCAAATTTAGTATCTTAGTATTAATTATTGTACATGAAAAATTAAAAGTGAGTTATGAGCATTTAAACTACCTTATATCATATATGAATAAATGAAAACAAAAAAGAACACAATTTATAATGAAAATATACTTAGATTTAGATACTTTGTTCAGATTATATACTTAGTATTTTATATCTTTCACACAAATACAATATTAGTATATTATTTGATACAGGAAGCTACTACATGTTATTGAAGTAAAGAAACATTAAATTAGAAAACTAATCAAATACATACCATATTACCCAATCCTAGTACATACATCGTACTTATGTATATTTGTATGGAGGTTAACAATTTTGCCTTTGACTGTTGTCGGTGATTCCGGGACCCAGACCACCAGTACTACTAGTAATTGGAGATACTACTTCTAGTACTTCTAGTAATTGAAAGTACCAATTCTGTTAATTGGAGATACTACGTCTAGTAATCCAATGTACTAATTTTTGTAATAGGATGTACTATTTCTAGTATCCGAAAATACTACTTCTAGTAGCCGTAAATACTAATTGTAGAATTTGGAAGTACAAATTCTAATAATCGGATATACTAATTCAACTAATCAGAAATATTACTTCTAGTAATTGGAAGTACTATCTAATAATCGGAAGTACTACTCCTAATTTATCCGAAAACACTACTTCTAGTAAATTGGTTCTACTACTTCTAGTAATAGGAAGTACTATCTAAATACTACTTCTAATAATCAGAAGGACTACTTCTCTAGTATTTGGAAGTGCTATCTAATAATCGAAAGTACTACTTCTAGTAATTGGAAACACTACTCCTAGTATCCGAATATACTAATTCTAGTAGATAATAATAATAATAACGGGCCCGAAAGCACAGCGACCAATAAGATCTATTGTACATGGCCTTATTTAATAGAAACCCTATATGTTTAGACTTTTGATGAATCTTAACATTACTTGGGGTTTGTTGTTCCACAATTTGTGTGGATTAACAACAGTTTCACCGAGGTGGTGAAGTCTTTGTCTACCGAGTGCAGGACATTTGCAGAGTATATGCTCTGAACTTTCACTATCCATTTCACAAAATCGGCATACGTCAGTGTCGGAAAGACCTAACTTATTTTGATGATACCTTAGGTTGCAATGACCCGTGAAGTATCCAGTCAAAATGCGTAAGTCTACTCTACTGAGTGAGGGAAGCTTATTCGAGATACTCTTTGAAAGAGTGAGGAATTGTTTTGCCTGCCGTTGTCCGGTGGGTTCACCCAGTGTTTTAGAAATTTCTTTTCCTCAAGTTTCCTGATTGCTTCGTTTTTGTGGCTTTTCGAGAGACCACAAAATGGCTCAGAACCCTTGTTTAGCTAATTAGTCGGCCTTTTCATTGTCTTCATGACCTTCATGCCCTGGTACCCATTTTAATACAACAGTATTAAAGTTACCCAGTTCATTTAACAGATTTAGGCAGTCATATGCCATCTTTGAGGTGAAAGTGACCGACTGTAGGGCTTTAAGGCCGCTTGACTATATTCTAGTACAAATTTGGAAGTATTAATTCTAGTAATCGTTTGTACCAATTCTAGTAGTCGGAAGAACTACTTCTACAATAATAATTGGAATCACTGGTTTACTATAACAATTTAACATTGTACTATGGGCGATTTGTCATTGTACAAAATTTCACTTTGATGTCTTAAATTATACATAGCATTTTGAATTATGAAAGTCTAAGTGGAAGTATAAGCAGGGATCAATTTCCCTATGTCAATTGATGACTCTTTGATATTTACTACATACGAGTACAATATGATGTTACCAATAAGTATCCCAATAAAGTGTTAGATGATAATGTGTGAAAGATATAGGTACATATGCATGTATGTGTAGCTAACTGAACTTGAACTTAGTAAATTTTTGTTTCTTTTATTACATTTGCCTGTCATTACACTACTTACTATAATACTTACGAGGTATAATCAACTTCATGGTAAAATTTACCATTTTTGTATTATTTTTTCCAAAATTTATTAACAAAAATACTTATGTATGTATGTAATCTCGTTCGCATGTAAAAGCGTTTCATCAAAATGTGCCTTTTTCAGTTGTTGTTGTTGTCAGTATAATTAAAAAATATTAAAAATACTTATACATATAAATAAATAAAAACATAACAATAAAAAAAAACCAATTGAAATGAAATGAATTTAATTATTTTATTAATTCATAAAAAAATGGAAAATAAATACTTTTCTATTGTTAAAAAATAAAAAAAATTAAATTGATAATAATGCAAAAATATTATGAATTTATCAAAAATAAAAAAGCAATTGAAATTATTTATTTAAAAAAAAAAAATAAGATGAAAATAAAAACAAAAATTTTAATAATAAAGAAAAATGAAATATGTACGAAATAACAAATTTAATAAACTTTTCCCAAAAACTTATGAAACCCACACGACGAAATATAAAATAAAAATTCAATAGTGAATAGAAGAAATGTGAAAAATAATACGAGTATACTTGTGCAATAGTACTTACTATAATATACTTAATAACAAAGCCAATAAGTATTATTCATATATAGAAATTATAATAATATTAAGTAAAATAAATTATTAGTCATAAAAAAAAAAAAAAATTGGAAACCATTAACTTCGGTTCACCGAAGCTTACATATCTTTCACATCCCAATTACACAATTATTTTAAATCAATTTGAATATCTTTTCTATACAGAAACTTTTGAACACTCAATGGTATAGTACTTACCTTATATTAAGTAGTATCAAGTACAGAAAACGTAGATTTATAAGCAGATACATTGTTGGTGAAATCCTCTTCCAAAGAATTCACGTTAGATATCTCACACAATCTCTAATAGACAACAAAATTGTAAAAAAGAAACAGACAACCTTCCTACAATTGAACACAGACTATCTGTTTCTATGCATAATGCAAAGCTAGGAGGTTCATATCGGAGGTCCATACCTAATCTTATAGCAAAGTGTTAATGCTACTTGTATTTCATGAGAAAATAAAAACAAAAGAAGACTCTTTTCTCAATGGAAACTCACGTCATTTGCAATTTGAACTTACAACACATCCCTGTAGTATGCTTGGTTGCAATAGTCCCCTTTGTGAATGCAATAGTAACGAACAAGCAAATGCGCGTTTCCATAGTAAGTCAGCAGCCCATTTTCGCATTAGTAGTAAGAAATGCAGGTGGTGGCTATGACTGATGACACGACTGTAAAACGGTAATGCAGGCGGTGGCAGTAAACGGTGACATGACTGGTGAACGGTAATGCACATTGCCATGTTAAATTCACCAGTTGAACACATGTAAAAAGAGATTGTTGGAACAAGCCACGAGCAAGTTTTGAACCAGTGATTCATACTGCAGGGATAGTATCCACACATATGGAAGCTACGCCAATGAAAACTTGGTATACGAAACCTCAAAATCAGAATCATCCTGTAGACCTCATTGCTGCTTGAATATAAATATATAAATACAATATTATGGATGCTATATCAAGCATACGGTGGGGTCCAATTTAAATAAAAATAATCTACAAAAAGATAACTTTGGTCTTTACAAAGCTTACAAATTCATACAATTTGATGTTAATTGTAAGAGACAATAAAAAATACAATATTTTGTATGGAAACAAATTTCTCCAGAGAACTCTGATTTTGTTATAAGTACTTACCAACTGTATAAGATGATAGTTCAAAAGCTGAGAAACTATGTATTGTACAATAATTTACATGTGGATATTTTCAAATGGGGTCCACAAATAATAATATTGTGAAAGGTATAATAAAAAAAAAAAAAAAAAAATCATTAATTCAATGGAAAAAAAAAAATCTTAAAAATGTTATAAATAGCACATGTAAATGCATTAAAAATAGTAGGCATCACTTATAACAATATACTCGTACAATATTACTAGACTGTCGCTATAGTAGCAGGGCATTAACTAAATACTGAACTATGTGAGAAAAATCTAGAGATTGGATCAATAGTATACATACACTACTTGAGTGATCGATAAAGCTTTCAAATACATATTACATAGTAATCCAAAGTTCTGAAACTTTATAACACTTGCTATGCATGTCTAAAAATAATAAATAAATACTATTACCCCACCTTTGATGGCTTATGGATAAAAATTGACGAAATTAAATACTGCTAAAGATATTGTATTGTTCATACAATAAATCAAATCAGGATCAGGTCATTCTATAATATTGTAGACTGAGTGCTATTATTTTCTATCAATTTAAAAGCAATTGGTATATTTCTAAATTAGTATCATTACTAAAGAACCAACTTATGCCAAAGATCTTAAGTACCAAGGGGTGGCCATAGTAATTGCGATGCTCTGAGCGGGTAGATCTTTGCGAGACCCTTGTCTTTGTGGAATTAGTTTTAATGATGATGCTTGCAGTTATTAACAAATAAATTTAGATTTTTAAAATTGTTTATTGGAAATTAACAAAAACACAAAGATAACAAATTATTAACCATGTTAGACTAAGGCTTCAGTAATGATATTTGCTGCTCTTTCTAAAACTAAAACCCTTAAATTAATCAGTGTTTAAATTACTTCAGTTGAAGTAGCAAAAGTTGTTAAATTTGCACTTTTCACTGCTTCGACTGTTTTCTGCTTTTCAATATGAACTAATGCTTCTGCTTGTGCTTCTGAAAAAAAACGAAAGTCGCAATCAAAGCAACAGAAGAAAATGATCTCTGACAAAAATCAAAGCAACAGCAGCACTCAACGTTTTATAAATTTTGATTTCTATTTACTTCTGCTTTTCGTCATTGATATAAGTCGAAGCATCAGCAAGTGATGTGAGTTTGCAAGTCGACGGCAGTTGCTGTCGTCGTTTTTATGATTTTTGATTTTTGATTTTGCTGCTTTCGGTCGATAGAAATTGGAGGCGACGATTTTCTGCTTTTGCTAGTTGCTTTTGCACGCATTTCTTACAATTTATAATCTGCACACATTGTTTGTGTGGAAGTGTACCCACGAACTCGATATCTGGCGCGACTGACGTCGACTTGCAAATTCTGATCACTCGCTGCTGCTCGACTTGCGCTGATAACCAAAAGCAGAAGCAAGACAAAATCAAAAATTACAAAAACGACGACTGCGACTGACGTCGACTTGCAAAATCAAATCACTCGCTGATGCTTCGACTTGTGTTGGTGACCAAAAGCAGAAGCAATTCAAAATCAAAAATTACAAAAACGATGACTGCTGCTGCTGCTTTGATTTGATTTTTGTCAGAGATCATTTTCTTCTGTTGTTTTCATTGCGACTTTCGTTTTTTTCAGAAGCACAAGCAGCAGTAAAAGCAGAAGAAATGAAACTTATTGCAGTTTTGTAAACGCTGAAATTAATCATAATAATTTAACGAATGATCTTTGTTTATCATTTACAATTGAAATACATAATAGCAAGAGCTGAAAGACGATCTTGTGTCATAGTATTCCACAGATATGTTTTAATGTATAATTTTAAACCTCAAAAAACTTGTTTCTACATAAACGTCTAAGTATTGTATACCCACATCTTGGTGCATTTTTTTCGCTCTGCTACCATACGATGAGAGAAATTATTGTACAAATTCATAAGTAGTTATTTCATTATCTAAGTATACAGAATGCCAATCACTAGCCAACGAACAATCTGTCGTATTTTCAGCTAAATCCTTTATAGCATCGCATATATACTTATCAAAGAGCCTTTACCGATTCTACCGTGCATTCAAGTAAATAATAAATAGTACCTAATATTTTTCTACTTGGGTTGTTGGGTCGCACTAGTGTGCAAGGCCCCTGCAAGCCAACCCCAAAGACCAGCCCTGTAAGTACCACATACAAAGTACTTACTACATATTTGTTCAATTTGGGATATTACATGAAAAATTTAGAGATACTACATATTTTCATAATGCCAGTCGATTTTACTTAGTGATCTACTATCTACTACAATATGTTAAGGACATGTGTTCTTTCTACATACATGGTCATTACCAGCTTTTGGCCTCAGAAATATGTATCTTGTACACACAGCCGTCAAGCCGAAGTGGCTACACACTCTATGTTAATGGGATTCCCCTGAACCTAAACGCAATTTCAACTTGTATTCCCTTCCAAGCCCTGCTACTATAACCACAGTCTATATAACCTTGTAACAAATACTTAAGTAACATCATCTCTTTGTTAATCTGCACTTGCACTAAATGGTGTAATTTGTCTCATTATTACAATATCATTATATAAATATTTAATTAAATTAAATTATATTAAATAAAATTGTTTTTTTTTTTTATTGTAGTTTGTAGTTATATAAAAATTTAAGAAAGAACAAGGAAATGAAAATGAAAATAGAAAATGATAAAGCAATAAAGAAATATTTCATAAAATCCCACATACAGTAAAGAAATACAAGCAAACTTTAGTGAAATGTTTGAAAAGTTCCTTTGCCACATGACATGATGAAATGCATGATTATGATTAACATACTATTGTTGATGATGATAATGATCTACCAAAAAGTGTCCTCGATTTATGTATATAAAAATAAATAAATATATAAAGTATAATTAATTAAAAAAAAAAAATTTAATTGAAAATGAAAAGGAAATAATGGCGCTATTAGCCACCAATTCTTTTGTGTTCAGTTTCCTGAGATTTGTAGACATAAGATATAAGTAAACTGCATGAGATAAAGGTTCAAAGGTCAAATATACTATGAAATTATATACTTATATAGCAATATAATAAAAAATAAAAAGATTTATAAAATATAAACAAAAATAAAAAAAAATAAAATAAAAAATCTCACCAAGAACAAACAAAACAAAATAGAATAGAAAATAGAAAATTGTATTGAAAAAGGAAAATATGTTAATACTTATACATACATTAAATACATACTTACGTACATACATATAAATATGGTATATAAAATTTAGTTAAATATTTAATTATATATATAACGTTTCATTACATTATGTTATGTTGCATTATGTTTCTGTCAAAAAAAAAAAAACATAAGAAAATATTAAAAAAAAACAAACAAAAATTTATTAAAGGCATTAAATTTTCTAAAATATTCACTTAATCTCATTCACTAACTCAACCATTTTTCTCTTTCTCTTCAATTTGGCAACTCACTCAATCGAACAATCCAAATCCAAAAGAATTAACAATAAATATCATATAAGTTAAGAGCGAATTTAAGTGAAAAATGCAACACAAAAAATAAATATATAAAGTTGTCATACAATATCAACAAAATTCGCTTGATCTAATCAGATCCGATTTGAGAAAAGTGTTCGCTATAGTATGTAATTGTATATATGCATTCTAAAGAAACAAATGTGAGTAAATAACAACAAAAGCCAAAAATTAAGGGAAAAAGAGGAAAACTAAACACAAAAAAAATAAGAAAAAAATTCAAAATCGTTAAACTTTCATTATGAATTCAAATTGTTCGTTCATCTGATAAATAAATAAATAAAAAATAATAAAGCAGACATCCAAAATTAATAAAAAATGAAAAATTCACAATATAATAAGAAAAATAAGAAACATAAAATAAAAAATTACTAACATAAATCTGAAATTGTTTTTATTTGAAACATCAAGTGGAACAGTGGATAGGAAAAGGCAAATAGCGCTAGGATAGCAAAAGAGATTGATATAAAAGTTAGGGACAAGGTTATTTTAAACAATGTGGTATTCCCTCATAAACTAACGCCAACATTTGAAACTACATTATATGTTGTAACAAAGCGAGAGGGAAATGTAGTGTAGGTATCTGGAGGGGGAAAGTGTTATACTAGGAACGTGAGCCATCTGGGGAATGCTGTGGACGCTGGGTACCCGTTGTCCAGTTTGAGAACTACGAATGACGAAGCGACTACTTGCTAGTCTTCTCAGGTAACTCAGACATTCCAAGACTATGCGCCCCTAGAAGAGTTGAGTTGCCGGCCAAGAGAAGGCGTGAAGCTACTTCTAAAAAGGAAAAGAGTAGTGTGGAGACCCGAAAGACAATGCTGACGTTCTCACACCAGGCAACAAGGCTGTGGATGACGCGAGTCAGCAATAAATAGTTTAGTAGAGTACTAATTTGAAACTCTGTATATAAAAGTTTTTTTTTGTCATCATGAAGGGTATTGAAGTGAAGTAGCGCCATACATTTTTACATATTGTTACAAATTCCTAATTTGTCTAACAGTTTAAAAATTATTAAAATTAGAAACCTGCTGTCAGTTGGCGAGCGGCTACCAATTGGTGTGGTGTGAAGGTGATGCGGCGTGTGCGGCGATCTGGCGGAGGCAAGTGGCGACGTGGTTATCCAACGAAGACAAGAGGCGACGTGATGATCCAACGGCGACTTGCAACTCGACGCGATGATCCAGCAGCAACAGGCAATACAAAACAAAAACAATTACTTCACGTAACAATTAAGGACTATAACGTACCACAAAAACACATATATCAATATATCACAGCCAGATCCCAATATGGTTGCTTTTTTTAGTTTTTCCTCCGAAATCCAATCCAATAAGGAGTTTTTCTTCTCTGTCTGTCCAGTTAATTGAATTTTTAATCATGTCAATGACTTTTTCCTTTTTGTTGTTTTTCCTCTTCTTCTCTCCTCATTCAGCTGATCTACACCAGGGCTACCTGCATTTATTGAAGTGCTGCCAAGGTGTCCTGGAAATGATCGATAGTTATCGATCATTTTTGTAACAATATTATTTTCTATTTCTAATTTCCGATTGTTGTTCAATAAGATCTATCGTCACATAATTCTCGATCAACAGCAGCCATGAACATTTCCAGGATATGCAGAGTAAAATGTTAAAGCGCTCCACTAAGTATTATTTATGGTCAAGATAATATAGATAGATGTCTGTGCGATTTAGATTTTGTTCTTCTTTTGCCAGCTTCGTTTACATATTCGTTGCTCCTTATGCCAACATGACTAGGAATCCAAAGAATTCTGATATTGTATAATATTTTATTAACAATTCCCGTATCTTTGATGCTTAAATAGAACTGTTGTCTGTACATATGTTTGTATTTAGAATAGCGCCAATTTATGACAATGAATCAGAGCCATAAAGCCCATTATTCTCGTGACAAAAACCACATTATGGCGGGCCCCAGTGTAGTCTCCATTGCATCGTACATATAACAATAATCTTCCTAAATCACTTTCGGACATTTTATGTATCTATATATATATAAAATAGGACGAGAAATAATGTTTAACCGCTTGGCGCGATTATACATATATTAACAACAATAACATTCGAACATTTGAGAGGAAAAACAAAAAGAAGCTTGCTTTTGGTAGTAGCAAAAAATTAAATAAATGTGCGTGGACAAAATTAGAGCGAGAAGGAACAATGACTACAAAAATCGCACAATAACATCGACTAACGACGGGGCCGCAGCAATCTGCACCGGGCTATGCTAGTAACTTATAAGTATAGTAAGTATTTCCATTAAAAAACATATAATGTGACTATCTATCACCATTCAAATCTTTATTTAAAACTCAAATAAATGAATAAGTAATAAAAACTACTGATTATTTACGATTTTTATTATGTTCCGCTTTCGACAAAAGAGTCCCGCTTTTTTACTTAAAAGGTTTAAAAAGCCCGCTTTTTCCGAAACAAAATCTGACAACACTGATGTGGACTGTACTTTAATAGTGTGTTCAGACAGCGAGTTCTGATTGTGCGAGTTCTGGTTACACGTTTTTTGTCACCGAATTCAGAGTTACGCGTTCTGAGCAGCTGTTTTTTGTTCTGTTTTTGTTTTCATTACACACACAAATGCATAAATGGAACGTTGTGACAATTGTGAGAAATAAAAATAATTTTGGGAAAAATACATTATTTAGAACATTTTGCAGTGTATGCACATACATAGTTCTGGCATTTCCCTTTTTCATTCCTACTAAGTATTTTGTTAATAGATTACAAAAAGAATTACAATTAGTATTTTCCTTAAATATATTATCGGCCATCATCAGCTGTTTATTGCCGCCATCTATCGATAAAATGGTCCAAATTTTACCAACTCTTTTTAGACTGACCATGTCAGACCAGCGAGTTCTGGCAGAATTCGCACGAGTACTCGAGTTCTGAGCTACAACAACAACTACAAAATTCGTTACAATATGTGTAATTATAAATTTATTAAGCAATGAAACCAATTATATAATGAAAGTACATGTAATATTTAAAAATGTCGTAGATAGTATAAAGAAGAGTAAATAATATGTGTTTCTTATTTAATTTGATGATCAAATGATTTCTACAATCCCATTTTGTCTGACTCAACAAATGGGCAAACACAGCCGGTTAGATGGTATGTTTGTGTAGAATCAGTTTTGTAAAAATGCAAATTTTCCAGCCATGATTTATTTGCCATTATATCCCGGGCAGAAATTGTGTCAATCTTAGCCTTAGTCGCTGCAACGAATGTATCGTTCATCAGGCAGTTCGGTGGTGTTTTCATTGAGATGTTATATAGCAAAAATGCCCGAATCATTGTCTTGTGCTTAGGATGATTTGGCACAACAGACGGAAAGTAAGAATAACTAGTTATGTCAGTAATTTTGCCGCTGCTGTCTTGGACCACATAACAATCGATAATGTTTTCCTTGGGAGTAAACCAGTGACGAAATTCCTTGTGAGTATAAATAGGGAATACCGTCATTGTTTGAAGATATTTTCGCACAATAGTATGCGCTGCAAACATATCTTTTCGTTCGATGCGACGAAAGCCTTTAATCCGAAAGTTTTCAGACAGTTTGTGCACTTTAACCGTTTGTTTTTCACTGCCATTTTTATTAGGATCCATTAACCCAAGGTCAATCATTTTCTTGACATTGAGAAAACGACACCAGTACTGACTGCGTGAAACTGGTGGACCCAGATCATGTCGTTCTTGTTTTGCAATTAAAGCAATGTGCCATACACCTGCTAGATTGGCACGACGCGTAAGTTCCTCTTTTAGTATCTTCGACACGTTGAATTGACTTCTTGTTAGCTTATCTGTGCGAAAGAAAATAACCTCCGCAATATTCAACACCATGCCAAAGACGCTTAGTTTGCGTGGTATTGCGGATGTGCAAGCCACCAAACGATCGGAAATCTCATCGAAAATGCCAAGGGTCCAATCGGGATTGTAGTCGGGTGGCTGCAACAACCATTTCATTGACTCCATCGGATAATTTAAGCGATACTCATTATCTTTACAAGTGTTGATGAAACCGCAAAAAGCCTCCAAATGCTGAGAATCATTTAAGTCGAAAGTAAGCCACTTTAGTCCCGATGGTAGAAAACATGCTTCCTGGCGTATGTCCATAGTTGTGTTTGCCGACGTGCTTGCAGATGTTTTTTGCGTAAGAATTAAATTTAAAAAATTCAAATGATTGGCAGAATTATCAGAATATGTTTCACATGCACTCGCCAGATGGGAAAAAATTAATATTTCTTAATATTGAAAAAAAGACGTTTTCAGCTGTGGTAAACAACTCTTAGTAAGTTAATATTCACGTCATTAGTGAAGTTTCGAAAAAAACATAGCCTACTTTGTTTGATGAAATCAAAATTCTCAATAACATGGCCTAAGTTATAAAGGTTCGTCTGTAACATAAGCGTTTTCAATATAAAGATATATTGAATTGCTCCAAAGGGCCCAACAAGACACGATACAACGATTGTAATATTTCGGATTGGAGTTATTTTCTGTCATTTTTCCATTCTTTGTATTGGCGTGTCGTGTTAAAATCTAAACCATGGATCTCATCCAGCCTTGGGCTTTCTTCGCTGTTATCCCTTTTGGCTAGGCCAAGCAGCTTCCTATGGAATAGTTAGATGAAGTGGAATATTTTTACGATTCATTGCATCCTAGGCTTTCTTTCTTCGGACGCTCTTCCTTTATCATAAACAATATCTGTTGTTTACGGCAGCGTGGTTATGGTGGTGTTGGTGGTGGTGTTGGCTTTGTAGCCTCATCCATTTGAAGTTGTGCCTTTTTCTTCTCTTTCCCGTCATTGACTGGATAGCATTCGTAGTCTTTCTGTGATAGATAGGTAACAGTGTTTCCATCAGCTCTTTCGACATCTCTGCTGCATAATATTGGGTTTCCTTTGATTTGCATTCAAAGTTGCCCATATATAAATCATAAGTTTGCCGCCAACAAAACAAAATAAGACAGAAATTGTGAAAGAAGAAGGTACTCTTGACAATCAGTAGTCTGCATTAATAATGGTCACAGTTGTTCCCAACTATGACACTACTATTCTCAAACAAAATCAAAGACATAATATTTGGGTTTTTGCTGGATTTATATATATTTTTTTGGTTCTTTTTTTTTTTGGGGGGTTTTGTACTGTTTGTACTTTAACTGTTTGTGTTATGTGTTGTCGTGTCTTGTGTTCTTTGAATTGTAATCGAAAATATCAAACTGAATCGAAACCTCTAAGTACTAAACCATTCATCGGTATCTTCGTCTTCATTGGTATCTTCTTCTGTTACAGTGCTTTCCCCTTCTTCTTCTTCCAGATCACTACCCTCTTCATCATCAGTAGAAGACGAGGAGGAGTCCGTTTCATCGTTAATTTCATCTTCTTCCCCATACTCGTACTCATCATCCTCATCCTCATCAGTGTCAGATGAAGAATCTTCATCTTCTGATTCGAAGAATTCAATCATTGGATGTAATGCGAGGAACTCTTCGTCATCAATTGAGAGTATCTCACCAGATGCTTCTCCAGTTTTTAGATGGTGAACTATAATGTTCCTCGCTTCGTTTTTAGCAGCTGCTGGCAATAGATTCAATTTTAGAGCCTTCATTATTCTACGTATGGACATGGGCTCCATGAATTTTTCTAAGACGCTTAAGACTTTTACATAGGTTATGTATTCCGGCATGGTTGTTTATGTAAATTGAATGATGGTAATACGTATAGAATAATACGAATGAAATTATGTGATGTGTTTGATCCTGAACAATTTTTTACGAATGAAATTTAATGTAGTAAAAAGTCATAGGTTGCTTGTTTTTACAAATGAATGATAAATATTATGGGTTACTTAGGTTTTTTGGAATTTGTTTTAAACCGTAAAATAATTCAAAACGGGTGATTAGTGTTCAGTGTTTGTGTTAATAAGGGACAAAAAAGGAGGGAATTTGTTGTGTTCCCTTATTCATCATCTGAGAAAAAAATATCAAGAATTGATATTGACATCTAGTTGTTCATGTGACAATTACATAGTATGATATGTGTATTAGCCGATTGATTATTGAACATATCCAAAGATCAAAAACTACCTCTGAACTCTGTTTTATTCGGTATTTCGCCAACTTTTCGCAGAACAGTTGGAAAATTACCGCAATAAGAGATGGCTGCATACTGACGGATCAAAGACCGATACTTTCACAACATTTGCTGTTGTTGATCAAATTGGTTCCGTTGTCTCAGAAGGCATGCTTCCCCAATACTTTTCGATTTCTCGGCTGAAGCTATAGCCATCCTTAAAGCTATTAAGTTTGCCCTTGATCACAAAGGTAAACACATCATCTGCAGTGACAGCTTATCCACCTTATACTGCATACTGCATTTTTACAACAACAATAATTTGCTATGTGAAATCCGGCATTATTGCATCAAACACCAAAACAAAATAAGGCTTCTCTGGGTACCTGGGCATATTGGTATCTTAGAGATCGAGCACGCCGATAACGCTGCAAAGTTAGCAGACCAATCTCCATGTATTACCACCATACCGAGAGTACCGAAGGATATCTGGCGGTATATACGGGGCTTACTTAAGTCCTCAGAGATTTAGGTATGGCGTTCCTTCAACCATTGGTATAATTCAATGCAAGATTTTAACTCGTCTTAGAACAGGACATAGCGACCTAACGCACAAGCAACTTCTCAAAGACGAAATTAAACCCAACTGCCTGTACTGTGGAGGTAACCTTTCCATTAAACACCTACTTGACGACTGCACCTACCTTCAACCAATAACAGCTGATATATTTGGTCAATCCACTCCGTCAATCGCAATCGCCAACACCACACCTGATAACACAATTAAAATATTTGAATTCTTTTAAACCGCTTATGAATTGTTTAATATCAAGTCGAAGGCCCAGCAGCTAGCACTCTATATTTTTTTTGTGCATATATATATATATATGTATTCTATTTTTAAATATATATAATAATTAATAATAATAAATAAATAAATAAAATTTTATTTAATTTATTTTTAATTAACAATTGATAGAACAATATAAATACTTGGTTCCTACCCAACTTTCTTAACTTTTTTCTCTATAATTTTGGACAAATTCATAAAATTATTGTCAATATAACAAGTTTCTTCTTTGACACTTTGATTTTAACAAAAATTATATATCTTTCACATAATGAAATTGCTATTAGAATAGTTAAATCAATCTAAAAGATTAGATAATCATAATGCTTTTCATCGTCATCATTTGGCGCTACAGCTTTTTGTGAGCTTTGGCCTGCTGAACAATATGCCTCCATGTTAATCGATGTTTTGTCGTCTGTTTCAAGTTTTCCAGTTTAGGTCTTCGTTTAGTTCGTCCATCCATCTTGATCTTGGCCTTCCCCTTTGCTTTGTCGGTGATTGACTTCGCATCTAGAATTTTTCTTTCTAATCTTAAGTCGTCCATTCTTGTTACATGGCCTAGCCACTAGCCACCTTATGCGTTGCGCTTTGATAAATCGTATCAGGTTTTCGCCTTGAATTAGATGATCAAGTTCGTCGTTCCATCTTATTCTCCATACATCAGGTCCAGTTTTAACTGCGCCGAAGTTTTTTCGGAGAATTTTTCTTTCGAAAGTTAACAATTTTGTTTTATCTGTTTCGCTCACAGTCCAAGTTTTAGATCCATAGCACAAGACTGGTCCCACCAATGACCTATACAGTGTTAGTTTGCAGGATCTGTTAAGAAGTTTTGCTTGGACTCTTTCGTCGATTGTTACGCTCCTGAAGTTGTCTGCTGTTAGTTTGTAGCGAAGATACTTACATGCACACATTTTGCATAGAAACATGCTTAATTGGATGTCTATATCTTTTCTCTATGTATGGTTGAATCTGTTCATCTGTAAATTCATTTCAAACATCACAACTTATAGTACTATGTAATCTTGATACTGATTTCATTCATTTTGTGTGCTCATCATTGTCCTTTCAATCTAATAATCTTATTATGAATCCATCATATTCAAAACCTCTTCAAAATATTGTATTACAGTTCTTGATCATATTTTTGATTTATCTCATCAACTCATCATATTGTTGGGCATCAGCTCACATTTTAAAGTCTGTCTGATTATAATAATTGCATTATACTATTGTACTGGCACCCTCATTATGTGAAGAACTCATATTTTGTGTATATGTACTAAGAATCGATAATCATGATATAATCAGATCAGATCAGATACTCATACATACAGCTATGTTCATACAAATAGTAGTGCAATTGGGTCGTAAGTTCTACATGTTAAATTGAAATAATGAGTACCAAAGAGTATGAAATATATGGAGCAGACAAATCGCTCAATTTTAGCGGAGCTTTTTTTCTTTTCATTTCCAACAGCAAATTGTGTGTAATCTCGGGTAAATCTCCAGGAAACACACACACAATTTATTGTTGGATTTGAAAATTAAAAGAAACACTGCTTAAATTGAGCGATTTGTCCTGTCTATATATTTTAAGAGTCTTTGTAAGTACAATGTTTACAATGTTCTCATATAAAATATAATAATTTTTAACAATATTCCAAACTCATTAATACTAAAAGTTACGTATTTTAAATGTTTGTGTTGGTAGTAAATCCATTATTGCCTATTACGGTTATGCATCGATGTGGAATAAGGCCCCTACAACGCTTCGCTGGAATTTAAGCTCATACCTCTTTAGCCGCCATGGTACTTGAAGGGTTTGCTCCTCTCTCACCATTCGTTTAGTATATCCCCACAATTTTGTGTTGGGATTAAAATACGGAGACTGAGTTGGCCATAGAATCACATCAAAAGCAAACGATTCCTTAGCTAGTTTACTTGAGTATTTCAGATCATTGCCATGTTCAAACATTCATTTTATTGATATTTTCCAAATAGTAAAGTACATTGCTTTGTCCATAATGCCTCTCATATCATATGGATAGGATCTACGTCAGTATATAAAAAGAAAACCTCTTCCTATAATATTCAGTCCGCCATATTTAACTGTCTTGGTAGTGTATTTGGATTGTTATTCTGTGCTTGGTGAATGGCATATGTACATACTGTCTGAAGCCTGTTTCACCAAACAAAATAGGTTTTTTTTCTCTGGCTTGGGAAATTCATATGATGTCTTGCAAGCTTCTTTGTCAAAAGGGGTACCTCCATGGGACTAATCACTTTCACACCACAGACCGACAAATTTTGGTAATTTTCAATCATTTTTAATAACCCCAAGGGATTGGTCTTGCTACTTATGTATATCACACAATCCGTCTGTCATCTAATAATGTTGTCTTGCACTTGCCGCCACATATATCGGGTTTTTTACTATAAGTAATATCACTCAATATCGTTGCGACAGTGAGTTTAACAAAAATTACAATTTTCTTTAAGGTTTGGCATCGATTTCTAGTCTCAATTGAGGAGCTATGCTTTCTATTACCCATTAAAAAAGAATCAGTGCCGCTATTTTAGAAAACTTATATCAGAATATTATTGGATACACTTACTGATGATGATTTTTTAGATTCTTTTATAAACATTAAATTTTTTTAAAATTTTTCTTACTTGCTTATGAGAAGCACTACTATTTTAATGAACAGCAGCAACAGAACATGTCCGAAAAAAGTTTAAACCATTAGATAGGATATGATGCACTACTATTTCCATGAACACAACTGTACACATGTACTATATAACATATGTAAGTTTAAAGCAACAATCTTTTGATAAATAACAATTGCATAACAAGAATTTCAAACAAATAATTTTTTCTTCTTTTTTTTTCTATAATATGTTAAACAAAAAAAAAAAAATAAAGCGCCACACAAAATAGAATTATTTAAAATATCGTGTAAATATGTTTGTCGAGTGTGTGTGTGTGTGTCTGTGTGTGTGTGTGTTTACATATGTAATATATCGTATATATTTAAAAAATTAAAGACAAAAAAAAAACATTATTTAGACATTAATATTTATAAAGTTTTAAAAGGATACAAAAAAAAAAAAAAAAGCTTTAACACAGGCTACAGTGCGCTATGATTAACCATTCATTATGTAACCAATAAATATTGGATATATATCCATTGATTGAATGGCATCATTAGCAGCAAAATTATCATTAACATTATCATCTTCATCTTCATCATGGTATAATCATTAATCATCATATTTATAAACATTCATTTAACATCAATTAACATTTAATCTAAAAGTCATCATCATCTCTTCATCTAGATCATCATCATTATCATCAATCAATATCAGCATGCAGCATTATTATCCTTTTATATGGTAGTATGTATATTTATTTATATTTCTCCATAAATTGGGCATGGAATTTACGGAATTTCTCCATCATTTCTTTAAGTAATGCAGTCTGTGGTAGAATTGTGCTACGGAAATGATGGGTGCCAGGTTTTTGACCAAAACCACTGCCGGGCACAATGCAAATACCTGTAAAACAAATCGTTATTATATATTTCAAAATACATATGTGTATAAATTATGAGTGAAAATTACCAGAGGTTTCAAGTAACTCGAAACAATAGAAGGCATCTGGTGCCATATTTTTAGCTTTAGCTGCCTCAATTGCCTTTGGCGGTATCTCAATCTGTGGAAACACATACATGGCACCCTGCACTGGATTCACTTTGTAGCCTTCAAATTTGCTTAGGGTATTGTAGACAAGTTCAGCGCGTTCCTTAAGGGCATTAAGTGTTGCATTTTTCTCCGCAACAAATTGCTCATATGATGGCTCACCAGGTTGAGGATGATTTACCTAATACATATAATAATCGTATAGTATGTATGTATATGATACAATAGAATTAATATTTACCAATGCACTGACAGCCACTTGTCCAGCGGTGGTACTGCATAATGCTGCAGTTATTGATTTTGTTAAAGTAGCTTTCACTTCTGGACACAAATTAATGACTTCCATGTAACCACCACGTATGCCACATTCACCCAAATAACCCTTGGATGTTGATAGGAAACTTGCCAGTTCTTGGCTTCTGTAGGGTTCACCCATTTCATACATGACTTTCTTGAATGAATAGAACTTTGAGTTCTTGTCGTAAACATTATCCTGATATACTTCATCAGCCAATATAAGCAATTTGTTGTCATGGGCGAATTTCACAATCTCAACAATATTTTCACGTGTCAATACTTGTCCGGTGGGATTACCAGGATTAATGACAACCAAAGCACGTGGATTGCAATGTTGTTTGCACTCATCGTAGGCACGTTGCAATTCCTTACGATTAAGACTCCAGCCAGTCTCTTCCTCCAGATAATAATCAACCTTAATCAAGCCATATTCAGCAATTGTTGCCGAATACAAGGGATATTGTGGTATGGGCACCATAATACCGGCGGTTTTATTATCTTGATTACAACTGGAAAATAATAAAAATCAAGTTATCAATGATTGATATTGTATTGTGTTTTTGCTACTCACTTTAATAAAGCCAAGATACTCTTAATGCCGGGTGTTGCTCCAGCTGTCAAGTAGATATTTTGCCAATCGCTTGGCACACCATCACGTCGTTCAATAAATGATGCAACCTGACGACGTACAATCTCAAGACCAGCTGAATCAGTATAAGAACCAACAGAACTACCCGAACATCCCTTAAGCAAAGCATGTGCACGTGATTTCACGTCTTCTGGATAATCAGGAGAATCAAGTAAACGTGGCTCAAATGTCAGT
The DNA here is from genome assembly GCA_037043315.1 of Amiota communis. Taxonomy (NCBI): domain Eukaryota; kingdom Metazoa; phylum Arthropoda; class Insecta; order Diptera; family Drosophilidae; genus Amiota; species Amiota communis. The sequence goes on from JBAMAV010001050.1 coordinate 1,857,541, forward strand.
GCCATGAGCTGCAAGTAAAAAATTATATTTACAAAATTCACTCACAACTGAAATTACTTAAAAGAATAGTACGTATAGAAAACATAATTGTGCCACAAGTCCAATGGACACAACAATTGACATGACAACTGAAAGTCCTTGAGAACCAATTTAAATTCGAGTTAATAAATATAAATTGCAATGCCCTACTTTACTTTACTTTACTTTACTCTACTGTGTTATTACTGTATTGTACTATAATTTAATCAGATTAATCAAATTACATTTACATTTGTTTACATAAATATGAATGTACGTGTATCTCTTTATCTATTCAAAGTGGATTTAATAAAATTTTACTTTAATTATATTTAATTTTACTTAAGAAGAAGGCACAACAATATTTTTCTATTGTATATTCGATTTGTTATTTGTTTCTTACTTGACGCAAAAAGGTGACTGGTGGCTGTCCCATGGCATGACAATCTCCAATGTTGGCGCGTATAACGCGATCGAATGGATACTTGCCACCCTGAAAAATAATAAAAAAAAAGGATAATATAATTATATGAATGATAGACGTCAGTTTAAATTGATTGTTTGTTATCAAATATGCAAATTATGCTAGTACACACATATTAGATAATATAATACACACATAAACACAAAAACAACAATTATCCACTCCTGTTTGGACTCCTTTCCTCAGTGATACTCAATGGGTACACATGCAAATCAGTCTAAACAACGCCCTTAGAACACAGTGACCGGTTGTTTCCAGATGATGGTCAGTATTGACAATCATCATCATTAAGAATCAAAAGTTTTATCAGATGGGTAGTATTGACATGTGTGCGCACGCACTCCAACTTCAGCACTATTGGTCCCCTGTACACTGTAGATTTTTTTCGTAGAGTAACTCTAGTTAAGAGCTTATTTTCAATTGATTATCTTAATCAGTTTTGGACACTAGTATGAAATTGTCAAATAACATGATCTCTTCCATCAACTTTGCGTCCACTCCTTGTTCATGTCTTTTTGAACTCCAATTTATTACGCACCTCCTTTTCGTTGTTTTCTTTTTTAAAATGTCCAATTTTTTTTGTTAATTAACCTATGCACTACAACTGGAGCTGCAAAACGTTTTTGGCAACACAGTTTTCATACAAAGTATTGTCATCAACTACGCTCTAAATGCGCTCGACAGAAATATCATGTACAAATGTACACAGGTTATAGACTAATCTAGGTAGATTAGCTTTAAGCTCTCTTGGAGACTGCTCTATCTATAGCAAATTTCTTTATAGTGTACATACACAGCTAGAGCAGTCTAATAGACTAAGTCCACTCTAGCTAGAGACATTAGAAGATACATTGATGACATAGCCGACTAGGCTATAGGCGACTCTCTTGACAGTAGTCGCTATAAGTTGGGTCGTGGGCAGTTGAAAATACATACATACATTTTTTAGGAGGCCGTCTATCACCAGTTGATAATAGCGAAATAAGACTTCCTCTTAGTACTCGGACCACCTTAGCTCAACTAAGGTAGGGCTGGTCACTTATCCTCCAGTGCTATAGAGAACATATAGGTACATAGACAGACAACAATCGCTGTCTGCAGTGTCTCATCATAATAATGTTTACTTTTCAACTGTCTAATAAACCGGTTAACTCAGTTAACACCCACTGACTTATGGGATCGATCAGTAACATAAATTCAAATTTAAATAATTACATAATTCATTTATTTTTATTCCTCCTCCTGGTACACAAATCTCCGTTTTCATCAAACCTTTTTCCTTCCCTTATTGTTTATAAGCGTACTTATAGTACTTGCAGCCTCCTTGGTATTGCAAATACAATATCAAGCCCTGCTGACTAGTAATTATGATACACATATTGTATTTACTACATACAATACACATATGAACGATTTCACTGACAGTCATGCTAAAAAAACAATGTCAGTTGAATTGACATAAGAAAATATTGTACGATAATAATATCAATGTAATGGGAAAGGAATTCATCAAGAAGATAACAGGGAATATAATGTAAAGTGCAGCCCCGCTTAATTGCAATGCTCACATAAATGCCAAACATGTTGTGCATTTTCGTATTTATATAAATTTTTCATAGAAAATGAATCCCTTATATGCATATTCTGTATAATAGCAAACCAGTTACCATTATTTGAAAATTAATTTTCATACAATCCTGATTGTATAAATGGAGAACAATCAACTTTTGGCTTTTGAATTTATTTATCACTTTGGCATATTGGTCAGTTGTTTTTTGCAATTCCAAATAACATTATACAAAAAGGCGTACTTTTTGCAATTATCCCATTTACTTTGGGTGATTGAAGATTGATTGATCAAAGGAGTGCGTAAAACGGAACTAACTAAAAATACAAAATCAGTGCCTCAACCTGTTACAACAATTTTAAGCAGTGAAACGAAAATTTGGAAAGCGATCTTAACAGAATTGAATCGATACTTTGTAAAACAAAATAAAAAAGCGTGTATGATTATAGACAATGCGGCTTGTCATGAAGTAAATGGTATGGAAAATGGAATTTCTACCACCTAACACTATATAATTGTCAACATCAATATGTATGTCATGTTCAAAACCAACAACTAAAGAAGTCTTAAATTCAAAATACTGAAATTGTAGATTTTATATTTATGTCTTTGTATTTATCAAGTGAACTTAGAGGCGCTCTTTTGAAAATTATAAAGTTACATTTTTATTTTGAATTTTATGAATTTATGTTCCTAATATTTTGCTTTAATTTTTATATGTACATAATTTGAATGAAGATACATGAATTGTTATTGTTTTTAATGTTTAATAAATGAAAACCCGTAGTGGTACTCTTTAAAGAACAGATTGCATAAATGCAAACGTTTATTTACATTTTCAACTTGTCATTTATGCGATATCCATGTACACGTATGAACAATTGGCATCGAGCTGAATGATTAATTAGTTCACTTTACTAAACTCACAAAAGGAAACCATATCAATATGAAGACAGCATGATAATGAATTTAGTTTGATGGATATACAAATGCCATAAAAGCAATCATGGTTGAAGATTACTACAGTAATTTGATATTCAAAATGTAAACACAACATAATCTTATCACCATATACATCATTTTTTTTCCTATATAATAATAATTGGACTGAATCAAACTGATTATGCACAAATTAAACTATGTAAATTTATTTAATAATATCATTGGTATAACAAATAGAACTTAACGCACTAAGATCAGTTGAGAAAACTATTGGGGTTAGTTATATTGACAGCAAATGGATATGCCATCATCCATTAAACAATTCTTTATTAAAAATAGGGAAAATCTTTCTCGTTTTTCCCTTGACATTATCTAATTCGGACGACTTCATTTTGATTCGAGACACTAACAACTTTACCAAAAGTGTGGCTTTCCTCAATAAATATCAATTTCGCAATCATTGTACATTCTATTTGCATAGCCTGATATTCCAATATCACAGATTTAAATACATATATAGGTAGTACTGAGGTACCTGAGGAGCCTAGAGCAACACAACACAACACAATTTCATACATAAAACAATTGAATCTGCTTATAAATTTATGAATCAGCATATGTGATGATGTTTTGGATATTGATTGGGGCCCTAGGCATTAAATCACAATTATTACTGAACCACTAAGCCCAGAAAAAATGTGAAAAATATTATTAGCTTTGCATTTATTTAAATTAATAAACCTTTACCATTTAAGCACATATAAATATCTCCTGATATCTGATATGTAAATAATATAGTTCAAATAGATGTAGAATAAATAGGTAGGCCTTAGATGCTCCAAAATACATACTATGTACTTAGTATGCTGCACAAATGGTTCTATTCAGTACTGTACAGTAGTGCTAAGCACTATATTTCAGTACAGCATTGACATCAAAATTTTGACAGCAAACCCAACACAGCACCATTTGTAAAGTTTTTGCTATAAGCCTTGACAGTGCTTGAGTTCTATTATGAAGCAAAAAATCAAAACAAAGCACACCTTGAAGTAAAATAACGAGACATTGAACCAAGCACATCGAGTGCACTAGAACATTTTCGAATTTATTTTTTTATTATTTTCCCTGATGTACTTACATACTATAAGTATGTAGTATGTAGTAGGTTAAGTGTAATTGTCATTTGTTTTATTAATAAAAATAATAAATAAGTAAATGAATAAATATCATTCAAATGACCCCAAATTGATCTAGATTCTAGACAACTGAATGCATTTTAATATACTATATAGTTGTATTTAATTCTCTCTGTCCTACATACATTTGTATAATGTATTAATATTTGTATCCGTGACAACAACGGATGACAAAGTCGAGAAACCAAGTATCGTATATACTACATCATGCAAGTTTAAATACAAATCATCATAGGCGATAATTAACAATAAAAAGTTTGCTGTTTTTGAGCTCTTGAATTTTATTGTATATATAAAATTTTTATTTATTTATATGATCATCAATTGTTTGTTTATTTTACCCATAATGGATAATGGAGATAAAACGAACACCAATCATAATAGTAGGTACTTAGAAAAAGTGAGAGTGAGGGTGAGTGTGAGAATGTTGATAGAATTCTCTTCTCATTAGATAAAATAATTTAATTTTTTTTAATGAATTTATTTATTTATTTCCACTTTGCTTATCGACAAATTTGCCGGTATTAATAAAAATAAGCAAATACAAATTTACGCTGATAAAAGTATCTACTAGTACGCAAGCAACCAACACCATTTCATTTCATTTCATTATTATTGTTATTACTCTTATTATTTTCTATAATTAAGTGCAAATAAATAACAACAAAATATCAAAGAGATACGAACGAAAACAATAACAACAACAATTCGACTTAGGTAGAATAAAAAATAAAAGCAGCAGAAAATTAAAATAAAATTTTATTTTGTTGCCAACTGTACCAAGTACAATAAATTCTTATAATATGAAATGTGATAATGACCACATTCTCTACACTCCTCCTCGTATGATGCCAAACCAAATGTATTTACAATAGTATAATTTCGAGTGCTACTCCTAACACACAATACTAATAATGATGAACAATATTATTCACATTATAATCTAAGATACTTCAACCTCCTATATGTGTTCAAATTTCATGTGAGAATGAATACATTTCGGTTAGTTAAAATGGAGCGCTACATAGATCTATCATCATCATCATCATCTATCTTTTGAAAGAAAAGTTGAATAATCAAATAACTTCTAAAGAACAGATGCGAATTCTTCTTCTAATGGGGTATTTTGAAGAGTAAAGTTCCTTAAACACAAGTTCACCGAACACTTATTGACCCACCATTATGCATAAAGATACCTCAAATTTGAACAAATTTGATATATGTACTAGAGTACATGAACTTCTTATTTAACATTAGATGAGATCAAATATGTGCTTATTGAATGCCCATTTTATTATATCATAAAAATAAATAGGGTTTAAAGCCATTAGTTCAAAGATCATAGATCGCATTCTTTCTAAATATTTATTTATGTTTCGTAACAGAAACTAGATTTTGGGTATTAAATCTGGTGATTATACTAATTGGCTTGATCTTGAACCCGGGCAGTGTTTTTAATATGGAAAATCAAATTCTTTTTCACTTAACAACAGCTTCGAGACATCGAAGCCTGGATGTGTAAATGGAACATAGTGGTGAACACTGAAAAGTCAACACACATGATTTTCTCATTACGGAAAGACTCAAGCTTCTCACTCAGTTTTAATGGTATAGTGATACCAATTAGGGATAGTGTTCAATATCTTGGCATACATTTGGACAAAAGGAAAACACTTAGCACATGTAATGGTTAATTGGTACTACATCAAAACTCAGCCTTGAAAATAAAATACAATTTTATTCGGTGGACATATGGCGTACAGCTTTGGGGAACTGCATCTAAATCCAATGTACTAAACATCATCCAAAGGTATCAAAACCTAACACTACGCAAACTTACCGGTGCTCCATGGTATATTCGCAACAACGATCTACACAGAGACCTACATAGTATGACAACGGGCATGGAAAAAGTTGTCCGCTATAGCAAGAGGTACGTGGAAAAGCTCATGTCAAATCCAAACCTAATAGCATACAAATTTCTTTACATGGACTCCCAAAAATGTGGTCTTTATGCTTGCTGTTTTATTCTTTAAATTTTTTTTTCAGAAGTTTTTTGTTCAGGGAATATTTCTTTTTGGATGATTTTTCCATAGTCAAAATAATAGTCAATCATCCTTGAATCAAACCAAATTTATCGATTTCGTTTTTGATTGATTCAAGCATGATTGACCATTGTTTTGACAATATTGCTTGTTTATCGCGTCTCAATCTAAATCGTCGACAATTTGATTAAAAACTTAAAAATACTATAGAGATCTCACTTCATAAAAGTCTTTCCTTAACACAAATAAAGGATATTGTTGTACTCACATAGTTCTATCGAAGTAAGATTTAAAATTACATTACATGCTGAACTAAATTTAGAAATAAGTGAACTGTGCCCATTTAGAAATGTAATTCTTGGTAAAGTTTATATGGCAGCAATATCAAATATTGGTCTAAGCGAATGAATTATAGAACACAATTGATAGTCCTGGACTAATGGTATTCCCCCCTATGGTGTACTATTGTTCAAATGAATATCTACATATATGTCATCCAGAAGATGAAGAACTATTCCTTTGTTCAGATCATTAAAGCGACTTGGTACTTGCATAATGATGACATTTCCCAGGACCTGCAAATCCTCTCGGTCCGTGAGCAAATCAACCATCACTCTAGTAAGTATAATGACCGGCTAAAGGCACATGTCCACAAATTAGCATCTGCTCTAACTACAAACAACTCCAGGAGGAGGCTCAAGAGTCTTCACCTTGATGATCTGTTGGTAAACGGAAGCTAAAGAGGACATAGGCTTTGTTTCTAAATTTGTCAAATTTTTCTTCGTTAATTATGTAGGCTTTAAGTCATCCAATTTCCAATTTCTAGTTGTTGTTTTTATAGTCATTAAAGCGATGAATTCATTTTCTTCAATTGATCAAAAGCATTACTTGTGTGTGTAATTGTTATCAAATTGTCAGATTGTTTTGTCAAGGTTTTGAAGTGCCAAAAATGATGTTTAAAATATATTAAATTTATACATAAGTACGAGTATATCATATGCCAATAATCGAAGAACTTTAACTGAAACATAGGTATGTGTATTATCAGATCATTGAATAGAGCAGTGGTTTATTGAAAAGTTCATAGAACTATAGATCGTCAGATTATTGAAAGAACAAAAAAAAAGTTCGAAATTTTGTTCATTCCTTGATAATGTGCAAAAAACTAAATGCATATTTGTACCGCTAGATAGATAGATAGATAGATACATTATAGATATGTGTGTATGTATGTATATATCTAGACACAGTCTATGGACAAACGCTTGGCATATAGCCAGAGTTAAACTGAAATTGAAAGAGTTTTATAGATACTTATACAAGCAACAGCAACAATTTCGATACAATATACAAATATTCACATACTGTATATAATATTTACAAATATATGTATCTATCTATCTAGATACTTATAAGAAATATGTGTAGACACAGAAATGAGATGATGATGATGATGATGTGCTATATGCATTTTGAATTCACTTGTTTCACACGACAAAAGCAACATGACTTTGCAATATTTGTGACAAAAAACAAAAACAAAACCGAAACTAAACAAAAAACAAAAGATCAAATAATGAAAAATATACAAAAAATATATATACCATTTTTTTTTATACATACTTATATATTATGCATACATACATAGGTACATATATCAATATAGTATCAGTATAGTATAGTGAGTGAATGGGGGAAATCATCTGATGTTGAATAAAGTTAAATAGAGGAAACGCAAAATGAATTGAATTCAATTGAGTTTAATACAAAACACAAAGCAGCAAGCAGCATCATTGCATGATGCATCCTCGTATTTAGAAGATAGTATTTTTATACTACTACAATATAGTACATACATATGTATATGCTGAGCTGACAACAACAATGATGTTGATGATAATGGCGATGGCTATGGCTATGGCTATGGCGATGCTACCATGAACATGAAAACGAGGATCAACATCAAGTTCAATGTGCTCTTGAGTTTATTATAAGTACATAGTATATTTTATTGTATATTTTAAAGAGGAGGAACAACGACGACGACAACAACAACAACAACAACATTACATTATTATTGTTGGATTGGATTGTGTTGTGTGATGTGTTGTGATGTGATGATGGTTGTGAGGCCAACCATGTGTCAATGTTATGGAAATGAAAACTGAAATAATAAAATAAAAAAATTGAATTGAATTTGAATTTGCAGCAGTGTCAGTCCCCCCTCTCCCATTTCTTTTATGTTAACTAAGCTGCTCAATATATCATCATACTACAATATAAGTATAAGTATACTCAAAGACCGGCCGGCTGGATAAATGTGCTTTGCTTGCACGTCTTTATAAACCTTTGACATCTGTACGATATACACACAAAATATATGTTGAGATTTTGATTTTTTAGTGCGCATGTGCTTATATACAGAAAACATAGTACTAGGAACTCGGCAGGAGCGCAACACAATCATGGTTAATCTATATAGTATGAAAGGACAAACAAACAAAGGACACAACTAAACAAAAGTTATGCTACTATGCTTTTTTATGTTTAATACTACAAATACAATACTATAATGATGACGACAGGATTTTGTGATAAACTGCACCAATGACGACGATACAAACAAAGTTTATATGTATATTCTGAAGGACGTTTAATGAACTTGACATTATGTCAAGAACAAATTATAATACACAAAAGATACAGTGTCGTATATACAATAAAATTATGATGATGATGAATGCTGCAATGAAACACAAAACTTGGAAAATACAAAATTAGTCTAAGTGCAACAAGTTTCACAATCATTTTGTAAATAATTAAAAGAAATACAATAGTATTTTTAATTAAAATTTAATTTCATGACGTAGAAATTGACTCGAGTGAATGAATGCATGACTAACAAACTGACAAACTGACTAACTGACTGACTGACTGACTGAGTTATGTATTTGTAATAACAATAACAAATGATCAACATATGAATATGAAAACATGGAAGAAGTGGAAATGAAAGCATTCAGAGGGTGTGTCAAAACAGAGCAAAAATGAAAAGCAATACTAGAGTGAAGTGAGTGAGATACAAATGGTTTTGAGTACCTAAATACATACATATGTATATATACACAATATTTTCACATAAAGTGCGCTTTGCAAAACACATACACATGAGAGAACCTTTTAAGCTGCCGCTACTACTGTTAATTAGATACGCAGTTTGTATATAAAACTGTAAAGTACAAAATACAAAAAAAAGACACAATAAATAAATTGAAAGATAGAAAAACAAACTAACAAACAAACAGACAGACATACAGACAGACATACAGAGGGACAAATGGATGTACTTCATAATGAAAAAAAAGAAACTTTCGTATTGGATTGATGGATTCATTCATTCATTTATTCTATTATAAAACCGGTTTAAATTTGGTAATCAAAAGCACACAATATGTGTGAAATATCTTTTAAGCTCTTGTTTTTTGCAATATATCTATCTACTATCTATACTGTATATAGATACTATAATGAATGACCTTCGAGTATATTCGCATTGCTTACTTGTATTAATACACCGGAAACTTATGTGTATCTTTTCTCTACAAGTGTTTGTTCGTTTGTTTCCTTTCTTTCCTATTGTATGTACCATATAATCCTTTCATTCATTTAGATAGAGAGAGAGAGAGAAAAAAAAAGAAGTCTTACCTTTTGCAAATCCTTTTCAATTTCACCGGCACGTATAACCAAAGGTCCACGTACAGCGTATTCCATGATTATATAGTTGGGATTGATGTTCTCCAAAGCGAGACATTTCGATGGCATCTCGACAGTTTTAGCTAAAGTTGAATAGGTTGCTGATGCAGATGATGCTGATGCTGTTGCAGATGTTGATGACGGTGCTGAACCGGCCAAAGAATTCGAATTAAATAACAAAGGATTGGATGATGAAGACGACGAAGACGATGAAGCGTACCGAACGTTTAACGGCAATGAATATTGTTGCCTACCGTGCGCGTTCAATGCTTCAGCTTGACTGCGACGTGATGTCGTTGTTCGTAGCTTTTGAGTGCTGCTGCTGCTGCTGCCGCTGCCAGTGTTGCTGTTATGTACAAATGATTTCCAGCGTCGTATAACAACATTCGGTGTTATTTTACATTGTTGTTCTTGTCGTAGCTGCTGTTGCTGTGGTTGGGATTGTACTTGGATTGGCACCCTTACCGATGACGTTGACATGGATGCGGCGGTAGCATTCGCAGCGCGCTGTAATAGGCGGCTCATTTTCGTTCTTATACTTCTCTTCTTATACACGAGCACACTCTCCTGATTACACTTGTTGTATTGTGTTGTTTGCTTGTGTTTGTTATATGTACTGTATATCTTATAGAACTTGTTGTTTTAGTAGTCCTTTCCTTCTTTAGTTTCGCTATGTTTTGTGCTTTTTTGTTTTTGTTTTTTAACTGTTACTGTAAAGAGAACAATACAAAATAAAATAGAGAATAAGTCAATTGTTGACAAAGAGACAGAGAGAGAGACAGAGTGAGAGAGAGAGAGATTAAAAACGCGCGCATATCTTCATGGTAAATGACAAAAAGCTGAGCGAAAGACGCTTGGCCAAGTTCAAGAGACCATGAGTATAAGTATGACAAGAATATAAGACAATAAAAGTTTGATAAACAATAATACAAAACAAAATACATATGTAATTAAGTATTGTTGAAGAAAAGTGCAGACAACAAACAACAATTGGATCAAGAAATGTATAACTTAACTTCGGTAACATTAGATCTAGCAAACAATACATGTACAGTATACTATACCCAAGACTATGAAATTATGTAGTATAAAGACTGGAGAGATTTGAGAGAAGAAGAATACCTCCAGTCTATATAATTTTATAGTCTTTGACAGTACTTTATAGAAAGTTACATATTCTTAGATATATAGTATTTCAAATCCTCCCTCTATGAAAAATCTGAACATCTCATGATCATCGATCGATTGATCCAATTTTGTTATGACTTAAACTATATTCAATCAACAAAAAGTTTGAGATTTTCACAAATTTAAAAATCTAAATCCTAAAAACAAGGGGACCGTCATGTTCAATAAATGTGTGTGTTTTAAAATGGGAATGATGTTTTTGCAGATCAAATGATCCAATTTGACAATTATTAGGTGTACAGATAAGTTTTGAACCTTTTTGAGTATACTCTTCAGGGCAGTGAACAGTATTTAAAGTTTGTCATGAAGTTTGTAAGGAAGGAAACTTCGCAGACCCCATAAAGTATAAATATTCTTGATCTGATCGATATGAGACGAGTTGATTTAGCCATGTCCGTCTGTCCGTCTGGATGTATGCAAACTAGTCCCTCAGTTTTTTGAGCTAGAAGTTGAAATTCACATAAATTTCTTTTTACCATACGCTGCACTTTTGACGGGAACACTCGAATCGGACCTCCCATACAAACCCCCTTTTCAATTAATGTTTTTATTAGAAAAAGTTTTTTGATTTTCGACTTATCGAACTGAAATTTTGACACTATAAGTTTCTGGTCCATATACAACAACCATGTCAATTTCAAGATCCTAGGGTTATCAGGAAGGGTACCTCCCATACAAACCTAAATTCAAATTAATGTTCTGATTGGAAAACCGTTTTTGTTTTTTGACGTATTGAACTGAAATTTGGACACTATAAGTTTCTGATTCATATACAACAACCATGTTAATTTCAAGATCCTAGGGTTATCAGGAAGGGTACCTCCCATACAAAACTAAATTCAAATTAATGTTCTGATTGGAAAACCGTTTTTGTTTTTTGACTTATGGAACTGAAATTTTGACACTATGAGTGTGCCTGATCCATATTCATCAAACAATGAACTCATTCCCAAGAGCGTGAACAGTTTTACATATGTGGCATATCCAATGATAATCTCTTTACTGGTTTTTTGGTAACTTTAAAGCTTTATTCAGAAAAATTGGTACAATGTATTTTATTCAAATTATAGCCCATCGTTATCCCCATTTCTAATAAAGCATATGGGTTATTAGTCTTTTGTGGCAACCTAAATATCAATTCAATTTTTGACATCTTCCTAAGAAGTGAAGTGCCATGAGCCGTCGACTGGAACAAGTGATAGTCGGAAGAAGCAATGTCTGGTGAATATGAAAAGTGGGGGTAGGACATTCCATTGAAGCGCCACCAAAGTTTATTTGACGACTTTTGTAATATGTGGCCTAGCATTGCCGTACTGAAAAAACACTTTGTCATGTCGTTGGGGGCGTTTGACTAGCAATTCTCGCCTTAATTACAATATTGACTTTGTCAAAATGTACCACTGGTTTTAAGAAAATTTTATTGGTTTATAAAGAAAGATCTGATATACCAAATGAATATCTCAGAATCTCAAAATCTAAGGAATGAACGGACCATGTTTATGCAAGTTTAAGGTTGCCTTACAAACCTCAGACCATAATATTAGTACTTGTCTATCATATAGTGTATAAAAAGAGCGTACTCAAAAAATTACCCAATTGGAACAAATACAATACATATGTTGATAAAAATGCCCTACAAGTAAAGTACTAAGTATTCCATTTCAATTGTATCACTTATCAATAAGCGAGGAGAATATAAGTACATACAATAAATGATTATAAAATATGCTTATCAATAGCGTGAAATATACAATATACAATTTGGGTTCGGTATTTTGACAGATTGAATTTCAATTTAGAGATTGATAACATTATGTAATAGTAAGTATATAGAGCTGTTTCTCAAGTTTAAACCGGTTCACCATTTGTATATAGTACAATTGTAGTAAAGGTGTTTTTTATTAATCTACAAAACTCAATAAGTACAACAGTTGATTAGAAAGAAAATAACCGCAAAGGTCAAAAGCTCTTGAAAATAAGTATAACTTATTTAAACTGAAAACAAATTGGTTGCGCCTATGGGTGTTCATTCTTTGATCCAAACAATCTGATTAGATACAGTAGATTGATTATAAAACAGATAAGATACAATATACAATACATATCCGTATAAGTCTTTGTCGATCATTTCAAAGTAATCAATTCTAAAGCTATGATGGATGGATGATATTGTCTATTGACAAGCTTAGTTTAAGCTATTTGTTGATATCGGACTTAGACAATAAAAAGCTGCAATAAAGCTTTGCTGCTAGCATTGACGCAAACCATTTTATTGATTTTTTTTTCCACTAATAGCCGTTTTAGACAGGGCCATGATGCGAGTCTCTCATCATGCGAACAATGACGCGTATTACAATCGACAACTACCACAAGGATAATGACGTCATTCAGGGGTTGTTGTAGAATGTGATGCGTATCTGCGTCGCATCACGCATTGATACACCTTTGATGCAGACCAGGACTGGGAAATGTCTGATAGTGTGGCCAAGTTTTTTGTCTTCTTCTCTTTTTGTGTTTTAAATTTGCATTTAAACGTACCAGCGTGCTTGCAATTATTAATAACTGATAACAACTGATTTTTCAGTTTCCAAATAAAGAATTCAATCAACAGGGACTGTTTAGGAATAAACATGGTTGGTGCGACGATGGCGCTGGTGTCAGGGTGCCAAAAAGAGCATGAAGACGAGTCCAATACGTCTACCACTGAAAATAAAAATGAAGACTTTCAGAACAAAGAAAAACTGTTCGATAGGTCTCCTTTTTCCTCTCACTAAGGCCGAATTTGTTGTTCGCAATCATCGTCTAAAAGAAAATGCAGGAAACGGCATGATATTCGCACCAAGGCCTCTAGCAAAATGACCGAATCTGCTTCCAACTATCTGGCAGACCCAGCCATAATTAAAAGAAGAACATCATCAAAACTAAATACAATCCATTCAATAAAAAAACGAAGTCGAAGGCAGACTATTCAGGAATGAACATAGTTGCTGCCACGATGGCGCTGGTGTCAGGGCGACGGCGTGAAAATTAAATTAAAGAGATACTAAGAATACATGTAAAAACATATGACCTACATAAATGATAAGGAGACACTTATTTAAAGATCTTGAAAACAATTTTTATTAAAATCGAAATAATCTGATTTCCATAGGGTGATTTTATTGCTGTGTACTTTTTCAGTGTTGTGTTTCAACCAGCTGACGCGTGATTCGTGACATTTACCAAAGTTGAATATGCTCAGTTACTATTGCCATTTCATACAACGCTTACAAATTGATTTTAGCCGCGAAGCTCATTTCTGGTTGCATTAATAATTTAATAAACAAAACTTCCGAATATGAACCAATGAGCAGCCTCAGGCAATACAAGAGCTGTCAATGCACCCAGAAAAATGCACTGTTTGGCTTGTATTTTTTTAAGGATGATGATAAGAACAACGTTACTGTCAATGGAGTGCCTTAAATGTTTTTGAACTTTTTTATTATATCAAAATGCAAAAGCTGAACCTGGTCGACATGTGGTTCCAACAAAACAGCGCTGCAGCCCATACAGCATGCTGTGAGAAGGAGAGAAATGAGAAATGAGTTCGATATATTTTGCTTAATGGACTGGTGAATTGGTAGCCTAGATCGTGAGATTTGATGCCTTTAGACTATTTTGTATGTAATTACAGCATTGAAAGACAATATTACTCGTTAGATTTGGTCTCGGTTTTATGGACCACTTGAAACGTAGTGGTCGTGGTAAACATTTAGATGAAATAATCTTTATTGATTTATCAACTAAAATAAAAATTTCATATACTTTTAAAAATTTTTTTGCTTTTTTTTAACTTAAAAACGGAGCGCTTAAATCATACCCTTTATAACTTATAGAAGGCTCTATAAGAAAATATAATATCCTTGTTTGTTTCAAAGGTACGTAGGTCAATCAATGAGTCCTAAGAAAATCCAAAGGTGCACGCTGTTAGCATTTTTTTTATATGTTTAGTTCATGACTAATCAGCTGTTCAAGTCTCAGTAAGATCGACCACATGGTTTTATTTTTATTCTCAATTGAAGCAACAAACTTTTGTGTATTGGCAAAAGTGAGTTTCGCTCGGTGATTAAACACTTTTATTTAAAAGGCTTAAATCTCAAAAGAAATGAAAACTGAGTTGAATGAAGTTCATGGCATATCTGTTCCTGCGTTTGCAACTACTTTTTTACAATTGGGTAAATGAATCGTTTAATGGCCGTGCATCCACATATGATGAACATTTTTCGGGACGTTCAGTGGAGGTGGCTGCCCAACAAACAATTGAGAAAATCCACAATATCGTTTTAATTGTTCGACATATAAAAGTGCGCGGAATAGTTGATTCCTCAGGCATATCATATGGTACTGTGGTTTCAATTTTGCGAGAAAAATTGGGTGTGAAAAAGTGTCGGCAAGATGGGTGCACACTTGCGCTCAGTGGACAACGTTTCAAGTGGAACGAGGGGGGTCACCAGTGAAACAAACGACAATTTTAAGGAGCTTCCAAAATTCTACTTTTAAAAAATTTGAAATAAAAAATATTAAAAGTGTATAGAGCTAGAAGGAGATTATATTGAAAAATAAAAATAAAATTACGAAAAAAAAATTGATTTCTATCTTTTTCTAAGGACTTATTGATCGACCCAAAGTTTTTAAATTTGATGGAACACTATCGAATAAGAATCAAATTGCATATTATGATTCAAAAAAATATGTACATATGTACAAATCATATCATTAAAATAATAGAGTAGCTTTTGTTCTTTCTTATCATTTTCATACACATACTATGTATGTTCTAATAGATCAAAGTCCAATTACTGGAAAAGCGAAATTACTGATTATGCACGTACATATGAATTTAAAATAGATCGACAATTCTTTTTCTCAGGTTGATCATTGGTCTAAATTCTCACCCTCTGATGTGCTGCTATGCACATACATATATGCAATTGCAAACAAGTAATAGATAAAATAAATATAAATTATATCCAGAAATGGTTACAAGGTTTTTTTTATATTAAGTGCACAAACTGTTTAGTCTATTAAATGTTACTAATCATAACAACAATATAAAATACAATAGTAAAATAGAACAGTACACAATTGATGTGTCTAGATAAGTTTAAAAAGCCTGATGACATAAGAAACTTAATGAGATCAGGTGCTAAGTGCAAAACAACGCCCTCTGCAGACCGAGTCCTTCTACGGGAATTTAAAAAAAAATATTTTTCTGAAGCCTCAATGTGCGGCCAAGAATCCAATCAGTGAGAGCACTGTCCGACGACGTTTAAAGGAAGAAGATTTTAAGACAATTAAAAACTAAGGACGTCCCGTACATAACGAAGGTAAACAAGCTTAAAAGACTGGCCTTCGCAAAGGAACATCTGCACAAGCCAAAAGAGTTCTGGAGAAGCGTTCTATGGACATATGAAAGCTCCTCAAAAAACAAATATTTGAGTATCCTAAATGAAAATGCCTTTCCTTCCGGAGTTAGGCTTATTGGGGAAACATTTATCATGCAACAGAATAATGCACCATGCCAAAATGCCCGGCACTTTGAACTGGCCACCTCAAAGTCTAGATTTAAATATTATAGAAAACGTCTGATCTCTTTTGAAACGCAAAACAACAGTTTCGTTACATAAAACCAGAGAGGAGACAATTTCTGAGGTCACATCCCTTTGGAAAGAGATATCTCTAGAGATTGTTCAAAATTTAGTAGATTCAGTAACGAGACGCCTTCAAAAAGTTATTGAAGCCAAAGGAGGTTATAAGGGGTGATTTTTTAGCAACACTGTTTTTAACAGCTGACGCGGTTTACGTGCCTTGTGTTACTGTCAAACACGTACAGTTTGGTCTATAATTTAATCATGAATCGACTTACAAACGAACAGCGTTTACAAATTATTGAATTTTATTATCGAAATTCATGCTCGGTAAGGCAAGTGTATCGTGCACTCTTCCATTTTATGGTCAGTTTGGTCGACCTTCTGAGACGGCTATTTGGAATGTTGTGGCGAAATTTCGCACCCAATTTACTGTTACTGTTACTGATGACCCTGAATTATCGATTCGGCGCCGTTCACAGCAATTGGGCATCTGTTACTCCACTACGTGGAAAATTTTGCGAAATGATTTGGGTGTGTTTTTTTAAAAACAGCTGGTGCAAGTATTGAAGCTGCGCGACCTACCACAACGGCTAACTTTTGCTGAATGGGCGCTGGCAAAGTTGAATGAAGATCCAATTTTTTATCGATAAATTGTGTTCAGCGACGAAGCCCATTTCTGGTTGAATGGATACGTGAATAAGAACCAGAGGCATTGCAAGAACTACCAATGCATCCCGAAAAAGATGGTGCCACATGCCACACAGCACGCGAAAAAATGGCCCAATTGAGAGGCAAGTCCGGTGAGCAGTTTATTTCACGTTTGGGGCCGGTCAATTGGCCGCCTAGATCATGTAATTTATCACCTCTAGACTATTTTTTGTGGGGCTATGTTAAGGCTCATGTCTATTCCGACAAACCCGCAACGATTGACGCACTGGAAGCCAATATTGAACAATTTATACGTGAGATACAGGCCGATATGTTGGAGAGAGTATGCCTAAATTAGACCCAGCGTATGGACTATATGCAGCGCAGCCGCGGCCAACATTTATTGAATGAATTTTGTCCACCCTAATTTTATTAATAGTTATGGTATTTCTTAGGAATTATTGGTTAAGAATATGATTTATTTTCCACATATTTCCAATATTTTAAAAATTCGATAATAGTATATTCATGATAGATTGATTGGTTAGGTGGAAGAAGATAACAAGAAGTACAGTTGTTGTTTGATATATGTATTAGTTTTTTATTTTTAGGAATTTTGATCTTTGATTGATTTTTCTTAATTTATCTGATTTTTAATGACATCGATCTATCAATAATGATGAAAAAGAAACCCATTTGGAATAATTGATGGATGGGTGGAGAGATATGAAGATATGATTTGAATCATCCATCTGTTATTTCCATAATAATGATATATGAACTGTTTTCTCTTTAAATTAATGCTTTTAAGCTGCTTCTTTATGGTTTTATAATTATTATACATATTAATATAGTAATACCCAGAGAATACTACCGGAAAGCATTTGTTGTGTTTTGTTTTTTTTTTTTTTGTTGATAATCTTTTAACAAAACAAAACGGATTTTTATGTACTTTTGACTTTGAACAAAAGCCAGACAGTCAGATAGACAATCAGACAGACAGACAGACAGACAACAAGATGAACTAATGTAATCTTAAGAAAGAATCTCTTATCGGTGACGTTCAGTAGTTGACTATGGACTTATGGGCAAACAAATAAGACTTACAAAGATTGAGAGATGCGAGATGCGAGATGAGTTTCATGTGTTGATTTAAATTGGTTCAATGTCTTGATAGGATGATGATATGATGATGATACAATTAAATGCGATCTTTACACACTGGTAAATTTGCGTAATACACAATTGAGTTACTCTTGCGTCACTTGACTGATCTATACAAGCGATATAAACAAATTTTCTTTCTTTCAAAATAAACCCAAAATTAATGAACGAGTGACTGACTGACTGAGTGAAAGTAGACAGGCAGGGAGGAGTCATTTTTATGACTATATGACTATATATATGTATAATTATGTCTTTTTTGTGCTTTCAAGAATTAAAAATGAAATTTCTTAAAATTTCTGTATATGATAGATAGATATACCCACCAGATGTGGGGTGCAAAAAAATATTCCCCCTTCCCTCTTCATGATATTTTCTAGTTTAAAAATAAACATCACACAGAATTTTTTGCGTTTGTTTGTTTTGCAAAAAAAAACAAAAAAAAAACAAAAATCTGAGAGAAGACATTGAAAATGCGTTTGCGTGTTTGACTTTGAACTACATTATGCAAATACTATCCAATGGCAACAATAACAAATGACTATATATAATATATAAAAAGGAAAGGCCTTACAAATTGAGAAGAAGAAATTTTTTCAAAAATAAACAAAAAAATATTCAATAAATTGATTGATTAATAATCATGAAAATGATGCTAACCTATTGATATACTAATACTACATAAACCCTTCTAATTCGTACCTATGTACACTTAATCATTTAAGTAATGAATTCAGAAGCACAGACAGTCAGACAGACAGTCAGACAGACAGACAGTCAGATAGGCTGAGAGACAAATTACAATTCAATTAGATACCATTTGCTAATGTGTTAAGAATCCAATTGAAATTGAAGTGGTGCTAACAAGTGTTAGACACGAAAACCATGCCATTATTTATAGGGAGTTATGAATTTATGAATCCATCAAACATTTGTAGACAATTTGGCATGACACTACACGCACTATAATACATAATATGGTATCGGCCAAGTCGTTTGTCATAGTACTGTTAATAGATTCGACTGAGATTCAACGCACTAGAATAATGTGGTATCGGCCAAGTCGTTTGTCATAGTACAGTTAATAGATTCGACTGAGATTTAGAGTGTTTTTCCTTTGTGAACTTTTGAAATTGGAAAATTCAAGCTGAAGCAGTAAAATTCTCCGAACTTTGTTGGTCCAATGATTTATAATAATTTTTTATATAGAAAAAAGAACAACATTTACAAGTATTCCTTTTCCCATTGTCAAATTTGGTACAGTTTTGATATCCACTTTTATCTAGTACCACACTTCCAGCAATTGGGAGTCTTTAAACTAAGAAATATGATGTACTTGACCACCTTATGGCTGGGTAATAAGAAATGTCTACTGATTAGGTTTCCTTTGGTAATCTATGAAACTGGGATACAATAGATTAAGTAATTTATGTAAATTAGATATAGTAATGTATCCACTTTTGATAATACGAAGTATTTGCATTCCTTAGGTTCCAACGGTGACTGTTTTTTCTAGTAATCGGTGAACCGAAACTTTAATGTATATACATGTATACAACTAGGAGATTCTCTATGGCATTTTTGTGCTTGAATGATGCTTATATTGTAGCCAATAAGTATTATGAAAGGAGACTACTATAAACTGTGAGATCGTGTTACAAACACAGCATGTAATCGGTGAAATATAACTGAAAACTCTGAGAGACTTTAAAGGCTTAAGACACACTGTAGCTGCTACTATAATCTTATTCTCGTTATCATGCTGATATTGTTACCATATTGTATACTGTAGTGTTGTCCGATGTGTTACAATCATCACACAATGTTATGAGCTACAGAATACAGTAGTAAGGTATAACAACAAACAATTTGGAAATTGAGCTGTTGAACTTTATAAATAAATTATTTTGTTTTGTGGATTTTTGGTTTTGTTGCCGCTTTTTGTTGTTCTTGTTGTTGTATTCCGGTTTTGTGAAGCACTAATAGCAAAAAAAAAAAAAAAAAACAATAAAATGCCAATAAGGAAAATGACATCGGCATCGCCACCCGCCTTATTTTATTTCAATAAGCATTGAGTTACATCGATTTTTCGCACATTGTAAAATTTTACTTTACCAACTCTTCTCAAGCTTCTTCTTCTCTGGTGGTGATTATGATGATGATTTACATTCGCACTTAATGTCACAATTAAACACACCACAAAACACACCATAACAGCAAATTAAGAACAAACACCGTCGTGGTGTGGAATGGTGTTGAATAGAACAAACAAACCAAATATGACAGATTTTGATTTCGAATGACAATTGGGCTTTTGCACTTGAATTAAAAGCATTGAAAGTACTAGTATAAAGAATGTTTGGCTATCTGTGATTGTAATTGTGTCTCACCTTGCGACAATGATTATCTAATAAAAGATTTTATATACTTTATAAATTCTTCTCTTCTCTTATAATTTTTTTTTTTTTTTTGTAATTAATAATTTAGGACTTTTTAATATTTCATATTTTATTTTTATTTTGCTTGTTATTTGTTCCTTGAGTTATTGTTTGTTGTTCTTCTTCTTGTTTATAAAAAAAATAATGATGATGACGTTCCTTTTGCTTTATATTTTTAATTTTTGTTAATTTATTGAGAAGATTTGCACTGATTAACTTTTGTTTAATTTAATTTGTTATAACAAACAAAAAAAACACAAATTATTTAATGAAATAAAATTCTGTATAAAACTTTGTTTTATTAATAAACTTATCTATTCGAAATATTTGTTATTATTGTTGTTGTTTTTTATATATTGTCGATGTTGTTGTTATAAATTTCTTTTTTCTTATGATCAATATATGGATGAAGGAAGAGGGCTTGGGTTATGTATGTATATAAATTTAAAAAAATAATATTGTATTATTACCACAGAACAAAAATATAAATATTTTTCGGATTCGGGAACGTTTCGACCTGTTTTGTTATTAACAAAATATCAAACTGTTGCCACTGTCGTTCTTCTTTGTTGGTTGATTGTTTTTGATGGGGTGATAATATACTTTGCTTTACTTATTCTTTCTATTTCGCTGCAAATTTGCCGATATTTGTTTGTGTTATTTGTTCTTGGCGTCGCTCGTCGTCTTCGTTGTTGACAGTTTAAAAACGCGACGACTGATTCTTGGTTATATACACATACATACATGCATCCAATCAACCATGCATATAAACGTGTGCTTGTGTGCTTTGTATTTGGAATATGGAACGAAGAAACGAGATGAGGAAGAGGTTTGTTTAAAAGTAACATGTGTACTTTGACTTTCCTAAATTTGTAAGGTTACTTTTTCACTACAAACAAAACTTTTTTTTATAATGGAGTGGGGAAGAGAGAGAATAATTCTTGATATTTGAGAGAGTAATTAGAATTTTGAGAGAGCAATAAGAACCTTGGCAGAGTAATAAGAACTTTGAGAGAGTAAGTGTTTCTTTTCCAAAATTTAATTGGGAGATTGAGAGGAGTTTGGTTTGGTTACAAACGACGTTAGTGTTTAATTACTAAGTATTAGATGTGTGCGCAAAATTATTGTGGCTTTTTTCGTCAGATTCGGTGGTCTAATAAAAAAAATTGCGTGTACCCTCGAAAAGTAACGTGTGCCCTCGATAATTGTTTGCATTTTGAACGAGTTGGCAGTCTTATGGCGATGAAACGATTGGCATTTATTTTAATTATCGATACTCCTCATTATTATGTATGTATGGCTTATAACTATAACTTTTATATATTGGAAAGAAAATGTTGTTAATATACGATATGTCTGATAATGATGATGATGTAGGGCAATTGAGCAAACAATGAGCTTTGTAATGCGGTGACACGTCTCTCGTTCGATTATTGATACTATACATCACTTATTAATGTTATTTGTCGCATGAAATAATGAAGTAGCGTGGAGTGAGTGATTTTTTTGGAGTGGTCACACTGAGTGGTTTGTAATGTAAATAAATTAGAACTTGGTTTGTTAATTCCTCCCTGGCCTGACAAAACTCTGTTAAGCGGCTATTAACCCTTTCGGCCCTATTGGGACAATATGTCCCAGCAAAGTTTGAAGTATTTTTAATAGCCTAATGCAAATCAAATGAATGTACATGACACCGGTGCGACTAATAAGAGCGACTAGACAAATTTTACCAGTTTCTGTTAACATTTCGTTGAATGCAGTCGTTGGTTTTGTGTTATATTGCCAAATAGATTGTAATTATAACATTTTAGTGCATAAAACATTGTTTTTTGCTAAAAAAGAAATAAAAAAAAATTACGAAATTGCTGTGCTCAAGATGCAAACATGCTTTATGCGTCCCCTGTTTTGAACCATTCCACAAGTTAAATCACTCTTTTTTATATACTTCTTAAGTTCGTTTATAAAAAACTGAAATTTTTATACTATATACACCATTTGTATGGTTGTTTATTACAGAATTGAAATTGATCAGCATTGGTATTTTGTATTTATTTTGCTTTATTCGGACATATAAAATCCAAACGGAAAACCTTATTGGGATTATATGTCTCAGAATAAGTGTAAAGACTAAAGACTTCAAAAAAGTCTCAAACATCTTAGAATTTACACATTTTTCAATATCTGCAGACTTGGTATGATGCCATACCAAATTCATCGTGTAATAGCAAGTATGTGGGGTATGTCAGACACGTCTGATGGTTTTCAAAATTTTTTGATGTTTGTCGCATACCAACATACATACTCGTGTGATAGCAAGTCTGTCAAACCTCATATAAAAATTCACTGATCGTTGGAAAAGTGGTTAAAAAGTATGGCCGCAATGTTTTCGCTATAAAAATTTTTGTATACTGAAGTATGCAGATCAAGTTTTACAGTATAATAGCTAATCGTAATCATACCAAGATTAATATACGCTTTAGGTACACTCACCCTGAGTTCGATACCAACGTATCTTTCGATAATCGATACTTCTTATTGAACTTTCTTCACTGATTGTTGACAATAATAATTATGTTTGATTCAATTATTTACATTAATTTATTATTTTTAGTTATTCATTTTAACAATTTATTCATTAATTTCAATTAATTAAATGGAATATTAAAATATCAATATAAATACCATCACTTATTGCTTATTTCTAACGAGTTGGCAGGTCCATTTATATATTGTAAATTTCAAGCAGATTGGTCGGTCTCAGTTTTTGTTTGCCTTTTAAAGCTTTATGGCGCCAAAGTTATAACAAACTTGAAAATATTAAAGTCTTTTATTTTAATTCTTTATTTTAATGAATTATGAATGAATTTCTAGTTAGTTGAAGAGTCAAGGCCATCGACTCTGTGCAGTTTTTATTATATTGTATTAGATTAAATTTAAATTTGTGAAATGAAAATTTGTTAGAAAGTGGTGAAAATACAATCATAAATGTTCTAGAGGGGGGCTTAGAGTTCGGAAAGAAAGCATTTCTTTGGATTACCAAGAACAAGAAACCATAAATTGTTAACTAAATCCCCATTGAGCTAATTTTACTGGACAAAATGCGGTTAAATGAGGTCACATTGATGTGTGTCCTTTGATGTCTTCAAATGTTATTCAATTATATGCTTTTGTCATGACAAATCATGGCGTCCAGTTCAGTTTTGAAGCCTATGACTAATTGAATATGAATACGAAGTACTCTAAGAAGCTAACCAAAATCCTGCTTTAGAGAAATTTCAAATTTCATTTTATTTCAAAAGGGGTAAGTGAAACTGTTGATTTGTGTTTCAAACAAAACAAAACAATTTCCTGAGATTGTAACTTGAGGTCAAATATGCAAATTGATTCAACTAATACTTATCTTTTGTATTCCAGAAGGATTTAACGACATAGTCACCAGACTGAATGAGTGAAAGAATGATGAATAAAAAGTACTATATCTTCTCTAAGATGCTTAGAAGCTAAGCAAGTTACTGCATTATGGAAACCATTGTTGATTTGTGTTTAAACAAATTTACTAAGATTGAAACTAATACTATGCATTTGTATTCCAGAAGGAGATCCGACTAGTCATAGCCACTAACTAAACCTGTGTATCTGAAGGTACTAGGAACAACAATGTACTGATTGTTGTAATATTGAAGCTTGATGTCAAGTTACTGGAGGATCTGTCAGAGTAGTAGTGGTGAAGTTGAACAATTTGAATCATTCAATAATAATAGGCTTTTGCATTCCAGAAGGACGAATCTGTGTCATCACCAAATACAATAGTATAAGAGCAACATATTTATATCTGTATTTGGGCCATGGGAATATTAGAGATTTAAGTCGAGTATTGCTTAAGGATCTCACATTCTTCAGTACTGCATTGATAGCATAATCTAATGTGTGCCTAAATGCCTTTTCATTAATTTTGATTTCTTTTCTAATGAGTAATTTAATAAAACAAGTTTCTCTTAATTAAAGGACTTTCACATTATGCACATTTGGCTGGCTTACTGCATTTGGTACATTGTCCTATCCTGTTTTTCGTCAAACGTACTGATGCCGGCCTTACTGCATATGCATGCACTCTGCATATAGGCCAACAAACTGATTGTCTTAGCTGATTGTGTGTGTTGCGGCGCTTGTAACAAAAACTGGTCGGTCGTCTGATGTGTGTTGTGTTTGTGATTGAAGGAACGAAAGAAGGGAATGCACGGCAGGCGATCGGTCGGTGCCGCACCACAAAAGTGCAAAAACAACTTTCGTTGCAACTCATTCACTCACTCACTCAGTCAGTCAGAGAGACAAACAGACACGTTGACAGACATACAAACATAGTAGTAAGTAGTTTTTCTTTCAAATTTGGTCTGCAGCAGCATTTGCTGTTATTTTTGTTGTTGTTGCTGTTGTTGTTGGTGCTGCTTGTCGATCTGGTCTTGTCTTGTCTTGACTGGGTCTACAATACCACCACACCATAGCATAGCATAGCATGGCATAGCTTACCAAGTTGTTCGTTCGGTTCGGTTTGCTTGCTGAAGAAGTTATTTGCGGCTTTCAGTTTGTCTTTAACTGGCAAAAGAGTTTCACGTGAACGCGCTTAACTTTAAACTAAAATCTTGTCTGTCCTAAAATCTTCGTCATCGTCGTCGCAGCTTTTTTAACTGAAAAACTTTTTCAAAAATACTAGACGACATCGTCGTAAGATAACTGGAACACCGCTAATTCATTTGAATTTATTGTTGTTTTTTTTTTTATATTCTTTACAATTTACACACATCTTACACATTGACGTTGGCATATTGCCTTTTGTCTGTCTGACCCTCTCTGACAGTCTGTCGTCGTCGTCAGTGAGAAAAGGTGTGTGTGCATGTGTGTTTCAGTGCGCGCGCCCGTGCATACAAAAATTTGTATTAAGTATGTTCGTTCTCATGTTTTCTAACGTTTTAAATTGAAATTTAAATACAAAAAAAAAAAAAAACAAAATAGTGCATACATAGTTCTTTCTTTATATTGGGAAGCTGCATAGAGAAAAGCATTTTTATATATATATTTTTTTTTTTTTGTTTTGTTTTATTAGATTAATTCTTTTTGTTCTGCAAGGCGAAGCGTGAAGTGCAGTCTTCTGTTAATCTTTGTTTGACGTCAAGAAAAAAGAAAAAAGAAAAGATATTCTATAACCATTTTTCAGAAAAAAAGGTCAGTTCAACGTGACCAAAAGCGCGGGCTCTCGTGTGTGTCTCAAATGACTTTCAACTGAATTCAAGTAAACTAAACCAAAATCAAACTAAACTGAACTGATCCGATCCAATCCGATTGCTTAAAACAAATTGTCTTTGTGCTTGCACATGTTTAAACATTCACTTAAGTACTTTATCTCAATTATGCGCGTGCGTTCTATAAACAAACCAAATGTGTGACAATTCAATGCATTTATAAGTCAACAACAACATCATCAATAATAACAACAACAACAGCAATAGTAACAACAACAACTAAGATCTGTGAAAGTGCATTCTTTTTTTTTTTGTTTGTTTTGTTTTCTTTTTCTTATATTTTCTATTTTATTTATTAGACAAGTTTGTACAACTTGTTCTACTGTACTGTACTACTGAGACAAGAAATCCAATAAAATCATCAACTCTGCAGACACATCAGATCAACCATCAGATACAACTGCCAGCAGTTTATCTATTTATTTATTAATATATCATAAGATCTACGGAACTCTTCTTGGGACTTCAGCAACAAAATGTCTGATATTTACTATTGCAGCAATAGCAAGGTGAGTTTTAACAGAAGTACCTACTATTACTATATATTACATCTTTTATATAAAATTTAGTTAATATTAAGTTGATTCTTTATAGACCGAGTTAACAAAAAAATGTCTTAAGTCCCAACTAGAGTGTAGAGTGAGAGAAAGTTGTTTGATTGAACTGTTCATCTAGTAGTTGATTAGTGATTCCACAGAAAAGGGATAAAAGTATATTAGTACTACATAGATGTGATGTTTTTCGACCTGTCTTTGTCATTTTTATACATTTTTCTGTTTTTACCATTTAAGAATCTTCTGATGAAAATATGTACAATATTTGAGGGCAACAATTTTAATGCATACAAAATATATAAAATTAAAATTCTAGAAACACCACAAAGTTTCTTTGGCATAAAACTAAATTATATGTATGTTAATATTGGTCGAATAATCTGTTTAATGACATGAATATAAATTATGTATTTAATTTACCATACCATACTATTGTAGAAGAATGAAAGCTTTGGTGTTGTATATTTTTTGTAATGCATACATACATAGAACTGAGAGTCAAAGGGCCCATAATGAATGTGTCGTCTGTGTGAAAATGATCTACGTGATGATTGAATATTGATAAGAGAACTATTGACATTTACAGAGATTAATATAAGTTCAATTTATAGAAAAGAGGGTGTAATTTGTTAGCTGAGTGTTGGTAAGTCGTTAGGGTGAATCACCGTCCTGATGAGTGAATCTGCGATTGTATTTGGGTGGGACAGAAGTCTGTCATTGTATCGGTTGCTGTGGAAGCTTATTTCCTGTAAGATTGTTGGCATACTGAGGTCGTTGTGAAGCGTAGAGTTCCTGAAAAGCCAGGGGGCATTGGTGATTGTTGTTAGCGCTTTGTTTTGAAGGACTTGAATATTCCTGCAATTTGAAGGGCTACAATATTTCCAAGAAGGAGCAACAACAAGATTAAATGAAATATTTAATTTAATAGTTGCTAGGGTCATCGATTCGCTATTAATTGTCATCATTAATTTAAACTTTTAAGTTAGAATTATAAATTTCGAAAGTGTTTAGGGATGTTGGGGTTTTTAAGAGTTGTGATGCAATTCGTTAGGACTGACCGATTGAGAAATTCTTAATGGGTACCTCAAGTATGTTCAATGGCCAGGCGAATGAATGTCCCGGAGCCCAGAAGATGGTGATTTTGTTGTGGTATTGAATATAAAGTTTCCGAATTTCTCGAATTGTAAAGTCTTTGTGGTCACGGTAACTAAATGTAAAAATTTCAATCAAATGAATAAGAATTAATTAAAATCAATTTTTAACATCCATTATTTATGTGTTATATTCGCTTGATGTATGTAATAATATACTGGTGCCTTTTAGATCTAGTATTAGGTTGTTAGTTCGACAATTATCAGCTTCTTAGTTGCAAGTGTCCTAGCTTAAGTTTTATATAAATTATAAGTTTTTTCTAGCTCTTGGGAAACTGATTAGGTCATTGTGGCCTCAAATTTTGTATCTAAACTATTGTCAATACTTAGTTGTTATTGTGTTTTGTTAGATGTGATTTTGTGTTCACATAGAAATTTTTGATTAGCTAACAAGTTCAATTCTTAATAATGTTTTATCATCTTTTTTTTTATAATAAAAATCATACAACATTTAGGGACTTTGAATATCATTAGCCAGTGTATTTATATACAAGTACCAGGCAACACTTTCAGATGCCATACGTTGCGAAGAATGCCATCATTGATCTTCTAAACGTTGTGCACTTTATTCGACACTTTCAGTGGCCATACGTTCTTCTTTACTTATAAATCCTAGACAAATTTTGCTAAGCATCTTACTTAGGAAGTACGTGCGGGTCGAATTGAGAATCCTGATTGGGAGGATTTTAATTTCAATTCCTTGTGATCTATGATTATTTGATTTGTAAAATCGACTCTCAATTTCCATGCTTCTCATATGAAATAAAATTCTTTTCAATGTGTCAAATATGTTGTAAAATGAAGGATAATAAAATAGATGGCATAAATCACCTATTGACCTATTGTATTTAAGAGAACAGAAAGCTTGTAAAGTTCTTAGGTATGAGATAGAATAATATAATCAATATGGATATATTGGTGGAGAAACATTTCCAAGTTTTCAAGAAAGTATACTCATAAAAGTATGAATAGAAGTTTGTAAATTTTTCAACGTTGACATATGGCAAAGGAGAATTTTAAAGTCCCTAAGAATTAGAGACAATGAACTCCTACTAACTTTATAAAAGGTACTTTATAATAACCAAAGGAAATGGAACTTGATTATAATAATAAAAATAAAGTGGGCTGTTTTTACGCATAGAAATTCTTCTTTGTAAAAGGTCGTTTAGGAGTCTTTTAAGCCTTCGTCGTGTCTATGACAGCTATTGATTGCACTTAACAGAGACAATATTGCGTTGGATCGCATTGTCACAGACTAGACATACCCGCTTCATATGCGAAACAGAACTGCGACTCATACTTTGCGGGGCCGCCAAAGGTATTGACGGATGTGGCCTTGGCTGAAAAATAGGACCTATAATGATCCATAGAATCAGAATCTGGATGTGCACCTGAAGATTTTTTTAGTCCCCTACAATTTGACCCACCCTATGGGATACCCTTCAATATCAGAACGGATGAAGAGGATTTTGAGCAGACGCGCTGGTAATGTCTGCTCTCCTCGAGAAAAAAGGTATGCATGCGTACATACCTACAGCCTAGCGGCTGAATTGATTGGTCCTTGGTTGACTGTTGATGTCGGGTACTTCCGAGACTTAGACCCGACCACTCGAGAGAAGTAACAACTGCTGTGTGTAATCGTCAAGGAATATATAAATCTTTAGATATCCTTTGTAAGGTTATATTGCGGACAAACCATGGGGCTTCCGTGATTTGTCTTAGAGTCTTGTTTTGGAATCTGTGATCTCATAGAGCCAAGTCATGGCCACTATATGCCTTTAAATTAATTTTTTTTGTGCAATTTCTCCGCCTTGCATAGAGCACCAGAGGCGTTTGTCTAGAATTACGACCGACCGACAAATCCACCTTGGTTCACCTTAGGAATGACCTCTGAGCTGAATGCATTATTTGAACATATGCGCGCCTTAGCGTGTAATCACAATTGGATGATTTGTTTTAGTTGATGGCAATATTTCAGTGCTTGGCTTAAGTTTGGAAGCTCTGCAAGTAATTGCTGCTTCTGTGGGTGAGCCAGAGTTGTAAAGAACGCAATGGTCATCTAAATATGTTGTCAGTAAGGATCAATAAATATACGTAGTGTAAACATACAGCACTTTTTAACGTACTCAAATGTGACACATTGTACACATTATGTGTCTGGGGGCTTAAGTTTATTTTATAAAGAGAAGGTCCTTAAGAATGAGATATAATCATATTATCTAACAGCCTAAGGTAACAAAAGTTTGTTTTCAAGTGTGAGATATAAGTACTTATTAGCTTATGATAACGTTGACATATAACAAAGAAACCTATGAATTAGAGACATTGAAGTCTTAGATTTTATAATACTAGTATTATCATACTCAAGAGAATGTAATTTTTTAGGGGTGTTCAAATGTGACATTAGGTGTCTAAGGACCTAAGTGATGATACATATTATCAAAAAATTGGGTGGTGGTCCTTAATAATGAGATCTACTATTTGTTTTGTATTGTGAACATGATACTATTTTCAATAGAGCAAATTATTCAATCAATTTGTCTCATATTGTTAAGTGTTGCATTGCAATAAAATCAGGCCACTCAACTACTTTTACTTTAACAATATAATTATTATTATCTATTTTGTTTTGTTTACATAATATTGTCATATGGTTGACAAAATGTAATTAATACATATGCATACTTACATATATACATAACTATATCATATCTGTAATCTGTAGTGTTTGATGGTGTGACTTTTGGAGTCTTCTCAAATTTTATTTATTGATCTCTCTTAGCAATAGTAATTGTAGTAACTCTTACTTACTCGTAAGTATCGTACATACATTCATAATGAGCAATCAATCTGATCAGTAAGACAAGGCGTCGTCACTCACTCACTCACTCACTTTCTGATGAATTTGTGATTGTACAATTGCTTACATAGTACTAACTACTATGCTTTGTAATACTTATATTAAGTATTATTATCATTATCATTAATATTATTATTATTGTTATGTAGTAGTACCGAGTATGGTAGCATAAGTATTATTTATCATATGAAAGATTGTAAATTAATCATAAAATTCATTCATTTGACAAATAAATTCACAATGCGTTACATGAAGTTATGTAATTCTCTTGAAGTATTTACCATTATCATTTTGCCTCAAGTAATAGTATAATTTCTCAGTTGCCAATTCGAAAGTAGTAGATGAGTTGAGTTGAGTTGATTTGATCACATCACTGAAAGATACAAATTTTCATTTTATTATACTAAGAGTAGCGGAACAATATAAAATGAGTCTACAAAATGGGAATACACATATGGATATGTCGAAGAAAGCCATGCAGATAGATAGATGTCATTATCATCATCATTGTTATTATAATAGTCATTCATATTATGTAGAAATGTTATTTTATACTAAAAATATATTTAAATTTTGTTTTTTTTGTTTTTTGTGATTATATTAGAAGAAAAAAATGCTATTGGCATTTTCGTTGTTCATTATCATACATCATCATCATTGTCGTCATCATATTTGTATTTGTTGTTGTTGTAGTTTTTTTTTCACATTAAGTATGCATTATATTATTATTAAGCATCAGTGAAAGTGGGACCCAGTGATGGTAGTAAGTTGGCTTCTGCTTCTCCTTCTTTTACTCACAATTTAAAAAGAAATGAAAAGTTTATTTTTTGTTGATTTCTTTTCTCAGTCGATTCAAGAAATAAATACAAAAAAAAAAAAAACAACAGCATTAAAGAAAGAAAGAAAGAAAGAAGAAAACTTTTAAATAAGCATATGCATGCATGGAAATACTTTAAACATACTTGATACCAAAATGTATCTGTGTAAAGTCTATCATACCATACTGTAACTTCTCTCCTCCAGTTGAGTCTCCAGTGGGTGAAAATCTTTTGTTTTCTCAGTCATTTGTTGCTTGACTAAATTTTTGTATGAGAATTTGATGGGTTTTTGTTATTGTTATTGTGATTGTTGTTGTGAAGCCATTTAAAGAAACGGCACATTTTGCATTAAACAAACAAAATGACAAACGTCATCATCAACATAGTCATTGTCGTCAGCAAAACAAAGGCAAAAAAGAAATACTACAATAAGTAATAATAATAATAAAAAATAAAAAATAAGAAATAACAAAAACAAAAAAGACAAGAAAATAAAGTTAATTTTAACTTGTCTTACCAGCAACATGGCACAATGACAATACTATGAGTATACTTACTACAATAAAAGTAAACAAAAATTCAACTAAATACTTACTTAGTAGTATGTATATACTATAGTATTGTAGACAAACTGAAATGTGGTCCAAGGTTTTCACTTGTCGAACTCTTGTATCTTGCACAGCATAACCAAATACTACTACTCATGATCACTCAAGATTCGCTTGGCTCCAATGATCACCACCACTACTAGTACATAGTATAATATATACAATAAGGGCGATGGTGATGGTGGCGGCATATTGCAAAAGGGCTTATTTGGATTTTTGTTTATATAAAATACGAAAAACTATACAAATAATTTATGTTAGGTGGCTACAATGTAATTTTCTATTAAATTTCCGTGAAAATCCATCAAGATGCCAATCTCAGAATCAATGGATATAATATGAAATATCCAAAATTCGAATTCGGAAACTTGTTCATCTATCAAGAAATGTTTGGATACAAGTATGTATGTATACATACTACAAGTTTTAGTTGTTGTTTTAGGCAAGTAGTATTAAAGTAAGTAGTAAGTATAAATCTTATGAAATACAAAGAGATAGAGAGAGTGTTGTCCAAAGTTAAGACAAGACATGACAGGACAGGACAGCAGTGGACAAACGATTGAACAGACAATTGATAAACTTGTACACACTATTTTGCAATATTTTTTATTTTTTTTTGTTTTTATAAAAAAAGATTTTGAAATTCTTTTGATTTTCGATGGCTTTGTTTGGGTTTCTTTTTTTTTTCTTAGTTGTTTGATAAAGCCTAATAAATCTTTTCGACTTCACAACAGCATAATGAATGAATTTTACTAAAATATTTTCCATGTTAAAATCAATGATCAAAATGATAAAAGTTAAAAGTTGCAGCAAAAGAAAATTACATTCCATTCCATTTTTTACACACTAAGGTTTAAATACAATAGACATTATCACTTTGTCATGGTGTTTTGTAGTGTAGAGAACCAACACCACAGTGTCCAAGTTTTCCATTGCCATTCGCTAATATTATATACTTGTACCATACATTGGTTTCAATCGAAAGTTCTCGATTACTGTAAGATACATAACATAACAAAATCAAAGAGATTTTAGTTTGGAAACTGCTTGCTTCTTATACCATACACTAACTGGCAACAAAACGATTTCAAATGGCAATCAATACTCAAATTTTCAAAGATTACATCGGTTTGTTAGGGGCCATATAACATCTATCGTATATCATACCACAATCAAAAACCAATAATTACATAGACTGGACAATTCGCTCATGAAACATCACGTTCTCATTTTAAGGGGTGTTGATGGGACCTTATTACTAAGCCTACGCTGTCCGTCCATCCGTCCTTCAGTGAGCTCTATCCCATGAATTGTAATAGGTAGAAACTTAAAATTTTCACAGAGTGTGTAATTCAATTGCCGCTATAACGACAAATAATAAAAATAAAATAAACTTAATAAAATTAAAGGGGTCCCCATACAAGATACGTGTGCTCTAATATCTACTGCGGACAGTTTTCACAGCAATTCTGGATAAAACTATATTGCCGACATATACAATTTTCACAAAAACTGTTTTGCCGATATATATTCCAGACAAGCTGCTTTCCAGTTGGACATTATACGTTCCTTTCAGTATTTAGGTGCGTTTTGTTCACAAGCATCACGATATGCTTGAGTATTGAGTACGGACCCCTTCTTATGCGAGTCGGAGTAAGTTTATAAAATTTCCAACAATAAAATCCAATGGAATTGTTATTGAAATCTTAAGATTTATACGTATTTTGAGTGGAACAACAATTTTTTGTGTTAGTTAATGGTAGGAACGCACTGTATACCTTAGAAATGAAAGATTAGAAGGAATGCGGGAGCTAATCACCTCGTTACAGCGGCCTATTGTAACAAAAAACTATGAGACCCATGATTTTATATTTTAATTTAAAAGCAAACAAACTTATTAAGAAATTGAGGTGATGATGTGATCGTTATTTATATGTACTATTAGCTTACTCGACCCGGCCTCGCACGGATTGCATCTAACCGAACGGCGATAAATGTCAGATATCAGATAGGTTTCCTTTCTTAACATCTCTCTCTTGCAGTTTAAGTATTAACAAAGAATACAGTTTGAGTGACACTATACAGTTTTGTTTTTTTTTTTTTGGGGCATCTGGCCCGGATATTTCAGGTAATCCTAAAATAAACCAGAATTAGTTTCATTTCTATAGATATAGCCCATGAAACTCAGTGAAAACGTAGCATTCGACTGGTGAAAGAACTTTTAAAATCTGATGAGTTGTTTCGAAGATTACCTGTAAAGTCCATAATCCATCCTCTTTATAATATTGGTACAGATATACATAGATTGATATATCTGTAGAATGGTAAAATA
This sequence comes from Amiota communis, assembly GCA_037043315.1. NCBI lineage: Eukaryota > Metazoa > Arthropoda > Insecta > Diptera > Drosophilidae > Amiota > Amiota communis. The sequence goes on from JBAMAV010001050.1 coordinate 1,892,234, forward strand.
TTTTATATGATCAACAAAAAATAATCTCTCAGTTCTCATTCAAAATTTCAAATATCTTAAGTTAGGAGTTCAAAAATTCAATATAATGTTTGATAGACTAGACTGAACTGAACTAAGTATATGTATAGTAGGTGATACTAGTGCAACCAACAGTCTTCAGCCTGCCTAAAGATGAAAAATATGAAAAATCATTTGATCAATTTTTGTTGAATTGAATTTTTGGATTTTTGTTTATCTCAAGTTTGTCAAAGATTAAAAGAGGTTATACGTACCTAACTAAAAGCATAGTCATACACGTATAACATTTTAAACATGGGTTTTCTATAACTGCAAAGCATTCATGTCTATCATTATTATCAGCATCATTATCATCATCATCATCATCGATTAACATTAACTATACGAGTAGTATTGTAGCGTCTGTTCCGCATCGTTGGCGAGAACTTCAACAATTTTGGTATTTATCTATACCTTGTATCCACATGTTTGTATCTATGTGTATTGATAATACATATAAGATATGAATGTGACTAACACTCATGGAGAATATAATAAGCACATTTTTATTTCATTTGAATTCAATCTCTACATCTCCGCTGTTATGACTTCACCACATTCTTAAGCTATGAACGGCACTAAAAAAGGCGACACGAAACAGTGTCTTGATCAAAAACAATAATTTTGGATTAAGTGATATATTTATGAGTTTTACAAAGGATTAACCATAAATACCAAATAATTATTTTTTAAAATAAATCAATAATTAAAATATAATACGTCCATTGAAAATTTGTTTAAAATAACAGATTTATCTTAATGAATAAGTAAGAATCAGACATGTACGAGTAATAGATGATGATGATGAATGACCGAACTCCAGGAAGGTGGAACCGCCCTCTGAGTATTTTTTGCATGTTTCCATTAATTTGCGGGTGTCTAGAAACAATTATTTGAATTGTAATTTTAATATGAAGAGGAATATCAATAGATGGTATAATGGATAGCAGCAACAGCAGCAGCAGCAGCTATCAATTGCGAGCACTTACCTATTGACATTGCCCATTGAGATTCACTCCATCCTATCACTATCATCGACATTTGGCAACTGCTCCTGGCTCATCTGGTCATCCTCCCCTTGCATCAAATAGTAGTTGGTCCTTCACGGTAAAATGGCTTTTGAGATGATCCGAGGCTCTCCTTAAGAGATACGAGTAAATTCACAATGAAAATGTCTTCTAAAACGTGGATTACTTAGTATGCTTATACTTACACTCAATCTTGTAAAGCGTCTGCAATAAGTTGCTGTTCAATTTCTGTAATTTCTACCTAAGACCCGGACATAACTTCTACAATCATCGCATAAAGTATTGTTCTTTGGTTTGTTTGATTTCTTCTTATTGTCTATTGGAGTTTCTTCTTTAACTGCATATTGTTCCAAAACTTGTTCAGTTTTTTCAATATTTTTCTCTTGTTCAGTTTTTTCAATATTTTTCTCTTCTTGTTCAGTTTTTTCAATATTTTTCTCTTCATCGTTCCACAACCCCAATTTTTTTAAAATATATCTGATAATCATTGCCATTTTAAATATGAAGAAGAAATAAAAAATATTTTATTAACAAATAACTGTACGTAATAAAATATAACAAATAACTGAATACAAAACTCAACAACAAAATAACAGTCAACAAAACTGAAGCCTACTTTGATTTGATTTTATGAAATTGTAATTTTCAAATAAAGGAACGAACAAAGTTTACTTAGATTGAAATAGACGAGGCTTTATGGACATCTAAATACTTATATGGTAAATCTTATATTAATTAAAGTTATTTTTGTTGTTGCGTTACCAATATAAAAAAAGTTCTTTCCTCATTATGTGGGGCTACCAAGCAAGCTTTGGATCCTTTGCTGGACCTCAATGTATTTGACTGTATCGCTTTGGAACAGTTCAATGTTACTGTGGGACAACATATTTGCCATGCCAGTTTCTAGTATTATTGCATAAGTTGGCGTATAACTTGGCAATTTCAAAACTTTTTTCATAAAATATCGTTGCATTTTATCCACCTGATCAAATAAGGTATAACCCCATACTTGAGCACCATATGATTGAATAGCACTGCTTACTGGATAAAAAAAAACTCAGGTTTACTCAAAAAATTATTCCAGGCCGAATTAATCTAATCTAGACTTTGCCAAACAATTCCTATTTTTAATTTAATTTTGGTGTGAAGACAATTCCCAGGTAGTTGTACTAAGAAGAAATTTTTATACGGCCGCCTTTAAAAAAATCTTTTCTTTTTCGGACAATCTCCCTCCGTTCCTAAAAACCATCATTTCAGATTTGTTTAGGTTGACTTCTAAATTCCACTTCGAGATTTTGTATCATACATTGCATAGTCTGAATATCGTCCGATAGTATAACATTATCATCCGCATAAAGCAGCAACCTTATATAAATATATTCGATATAAAGTACTAAAGCAAGTAATTAAAATGAAGGGCAAAAAGCAATGGTGATAGTAGACAACCTTGTTTGACTCCCGAAACTGTCTCAAACTCATCTGAGAGTGTCTCTCTCGTCCAAACTGCAGATTTTCTTTGGCTATAGACTTCTGCCACGAATCTTACTATTTTTGTAGAAAACTAAAGACTTACGGGATAGCTAATCAAACGCTGCCTTAAAATCAACAAAAAAAAAAGCGTATTAAGTACAATAAAAGTGCCACTCAAACTGTGTTCTTTGTTGATAATCAAACTGTAACAGAGAGAATATAGTGATGCTAAGAAAGGAAGGTTCGATGCAACCCGGAGGAGAGTGAAGAGTATTACATCTTTGGCATAGCCAATGATAGCCTTCTTTCTGGTTTATTGTAACTTGATGAATGGGCCTCCACTTTCTTCATTGCCCTGGGCCACGAGACCCTGAATTCGGCTCTGCATGCATAACAGTTTTAACACGTTGCATTTTTACATGTGTTAAAACATCGAACCAATATGATGTATCTATCGTGCGGTAAACATCGTATTTCATCTCGAAATCTCCGCTGTTATGACTTCACCACATCCTTATGCTATGATAGGGTCACTAAAAAAGGTGACACGAAACAGTGTCTTGATCAAAAACAATAATTTTGGAAGTGATATATTTATGAGTTTTACAAAGGATTAACCATAAATACCAAATAATTATTTTTTACAATAACACAATAATTAAAATATAATACGTCCATTGGAAATTTGTTTAAAATAACAGATTTATCTTAATGAATAAGTAGGAATCAGACAAGTACGAGTAATAGATGATGATGACCATGATGTTAATGTTGCCGGTGATGACAATTAGCGGATAATTAGCGACCGAACTCCAGGAAGATGGAACTGCCCTCTGAGTATTTTTTGCATGTTTCCATTAATTTGCGGGTATCTAGAAACAATTATTTGAATTGTAATTTTAATATGAAGAGGAATATCAATAGATGGTATAATGAATAGCAGCAACAGCAGCAGCAGCAGCAGCAGCTATCAATTGCGAGCACTTACCTATTGACATTGCCCATTGAGATTCACTCCATCCTATCACTATCATCGACATTTGGCAACTGCTCCTGGCTCATCTGGTCATCGTCCCCTTGCATCAAATAGTAGTTGGTCCTTCATGGTAAAATGGCTTTTGAGATGATCCGAGGCTCTCCTTAAGAGATACGAGTAAATTCACAATGAAAATGTCTTCTAAAACGTGGATTACTTAGTATGCTTATACTTACACTCAATCTTGTAAAGCGTCTGCAATAAGTTGCTGTTCATTTTCTATAATTTCTACCTAAGACCCGGACATAACTTCTACAATCATCGCATAAAGTATTGTTCTTTGGTTTGTTTGATTTCTTCTTATTGTCTATTGGAGTTTCTTCTTTAACTGCATATTGTTCCAAAACTTGTTCAGTTTTTTCAATATTTTTCTCTTCTTGTTCAGTTTTTTCAATATTTTTCTCTTCATGGTTCCAGAACCCCAATTTTTTTAAAATATATCTGATAATCATTGCCATTTTAAATATGAAGAAGAAATAAAAAATATTTTATTAACAAATAACTGTACGTAATAAAATATAACAAATAACTGAATACAAAATTCAACAACAAAATAACAGTCAACAAAACTGAAGCCTACTTTGATTTGATATTATGAAATTGTAATTTTCAAATAAAGGAACGAACAAAGTTTACTCAGATTGAAATAGACGAGGCTTTATGGACATCTAAATACACCTTCTTACATATATGGTAAATCTTATATTAATTAAAGTTATTTTTGTTATTGCGTTACAAACATAAAAAAAGTACTTTCCTCATAATGTGGGGCTACCAAGCAAGCTTTCGATCCTTTGGTGGACCTCAATGTATTTGACTGTATCGCTTTCGAACAGTTCAATGTTACTGTGGGACAACATATTTGCCATGCCAGTTTCTAGTATTATTGCATAAGTTGGCGTATAACTTGGCAATTTCAAAACTTTTTCATAAAATATCGTTGCATTTTATCCACCTGATCAAATAAGGTATAACCCCATACTTGAGCACCATATGATTGAATAGCACTGCTTACTGGATAAAAAAAAACTCAGGTTTACTCAAAAAATTATTCCAGGCCGAATTAATCTAATCTAGACTTTGCCAAACAATTCCTATTTTTAATTTAATTTTGGTGTGAAGACAATTCCCAGGTAGTTGTACTAAGAAGAAATTTTTATACGGCCGCCTTTAAAAAAATCTTTTCTTTTTCGGACAATCTCCCTCCGTTCCTAAAAACCATAATTTCAGATTTGTTTAGGTTGACTTCTAAATTCCACTTCGAGATTTTGTATCATACATTGCATAGTCTGAATATCGTCCGATAGTATAACATTATCATCCGCATAAAGCAGCAACCTTATATAAATATATTCGATATAAAGTACTAAAGCAAGTAATTAAAATGAAGGGCAAAAAGCAATGGTGATAGTAGACAACCTTGTTTGACTCCCGAAACTGTCTCAAACTCATCTGAGAGTGTCTCTCTCGTCCAAACTGCAGATTTTCTTTGGCTATAGACTTCTGCCACGAATCTTACTATTTTTGTAGAAAACTAAAGACTTACGGGATAGCTAATCAAACGCTGCCTTAAAATCAACAAAAAAAAAAGCGTATTAAGTACAATAAAAGTGCCACTCAAACTGTGTTCTTTGTTGATAATCAAACTGTAACAGAGAGAATATAGTGATGCTAAGAAAGGAAGGTTCGATGCAACCCGGAGGAGAGTGAAGAGTATTACATCTTTGGCATAGCCAATGATAGCCTTCTTTCTGGTTTATTGTAACTTGATGAAGGGGCCTCCACTTTCTTCATTGCCCTGGGCCACGAGACCCTGAATTCGGCTCTGCATGCATAACAGTTTTAACACGTTGTATTTTTACATGTGTTAAAACATCGAACCAATATGATGTATCTATCGTGCGGTAAACATCGTATTTCATCTCGAAATCTCTGCTGTTATGACTTCACCACATCCTTATACTATGATACGGTCACTAAAAAAGGTGACACGAAACAGTGTCTTAATCAAAAACAATAATTTTGGAATTACTGATATATTTAGGAGTTTTACAAATTATTAACCATAAATACCAAATAATTATTTTTTAAAATCAAACAATAATTAAAATATAATACGTCCATTGGAAATTTGTTTAAAATAACAGATTTATCTTAATGAATAAGTAGGAATCAGACATGTACGAGTAATAGATGATGATGACCATGATGTTAATGTTGACGGTGATGACAATTAGTGGATAATTAGCGACCGAACTTCAGGAAGATGGAACTGCCCTCTGAGTATTTTTTGCATGTTTCCATTAATTTGCGGGTATCTAGAAACAATTATTTGAATTATAATTTTAATATGAAGAGGAATATCAATAGATGGTATAATGAATAGCAGCAACAGCAGCTATCAATTGCGAGCACTTACCTATTGACATTGCCCATTGAGATTCACTCCATCCTATCACTATCATCGACATTTGGCAACTGCTCCTGGCTCATCTGGTCATCGTCCCCTTGCATCAAATAGTAGTTGGTCCTTCATGGTAAAATGGCTTTTGAGATGATCCGAGGCTCTCCTTAAGAGATACGAGTAAATTCACAATGAAAATGTCTTCTAAAACGTGGATTACTTAGTATGCTTATACTTACACTCAATCTTGTAAAGCGTCTGCAATAAGTTGCTGTTCATTTTCTATAATTTCTACCTAAGACCCGGACATAACTTCTACAATCATCGCATAAAGTATTGTTCTTTGGTTTGTTTGATTTCTTCTTATTGTCTATTGGAGTTTCTTCTTTAACTGCATATTGTTCCAAAACTTGTTCAGTTTTTTCAATATTTTTCTCTTCTTGTTCAATTTTTTCAATATTTTTCTCTTCTTGTTCAGTTTTTTCAATATTTTTCTCTTCATCATTCCAGAACCCCAATTTTTTTAAAATATATCTGATAATCATTGCCATTTTAAATATGAAGAAGAAATAAAAAATATTTTATTAACAAATAACTGTACGTAATAAAATATAACAAATAACTGAATACAAAACTCAACAACAAAATAACAGTCAACAAAACTGAAGCCTACTTTGATTTGATTTTATGAAATTGTAATTTTCAAATAAAGGAACGAACAAAGTTTACTTAGATTGAAATAGACGAGGCTATATGGACATCTACATACATGTACTAATGTTATATTAAATAATTAATTTAATCAATTCAAATGGAAGGAAGACACGTCTGAAACTTTTCTATAGATGCATTATTGTTAATCGGTATGTTCGTCGAAGTATTTAACAAGAGATTATATTATCGTTGTGTGCTGAAAATGTTCTTAAAAATATAAAATGGTCCCTTTTAGTAAAAGTAGCAATATGGTTATCTGTTGTCAACGACATTAGAAAATTATTTAGCTTTTAGAAGATTTTGAAAATAAAACAGAGCAATTCAGGGAACCTATATTTCAGTATAGGTGTAGCTGGTGACTCCTTTCGAGTCGGTGGGTATACCCACAAGAGTTTAAGTAAGCCTATGGTAAGATCATTGAGGTAAGCTTCAAGTCATAATCCAACCTGCTGAATCTACCGATTTCATTTGATATCATTGATGAAGGCTAGTATTCTTGACATACCATGGAGCACGGAACTAATACCAATCACTGCTGTATCTCAAAGTTAGAATGCGATATAGAGCCCCATATCTGAAGTCCAAACAATTCTTGTTATTGTACGTATATGGTGAAAGTTTTGACCAAGAAGCCAAATCATTGTTCTACTGCTAATATAATAGTAGGTTAGTGATGCTGGCGCTTGATCTAAGCCTGTCAGTGCAATTTTCTGCTTTGAATCAGATTCAAGATTCGAAGGATTAACCTTACTATTTAAAGAGACTGAATGACAGTTCAGGCTCCTTATCGAAAGGAATGCAGTATCATCCTAACATAAATAGTTACATATTTCATATAAAACAATTAAAATCATGACATCACATACTATGTATGCTTATTATTTTCTCCATGAGTGTTTGACTAAGACAAGAAAACTTTTTTCTTTTATCATATGTTTCCATATGAATTTATTTATTTTTTTTTTTTTTGTTGTATTTTTCTTCTCATTGTTGTGGTTGTGGTTATTTTGTTTGCATTTCTTTTGTGGTTTGTTTGTTCATTGATTTCGTTCCTTTGTCGGTTGGTTTCATTTCAATGCGGAGAAAGCCACAATCTTCTGCATTAAAAAATATTTAAATGCATAAGAATTTTCTTTTCTTTTCTCTTCTTATAACAAAGAACAAACATTCAATGTACATTAGTTAATTGATAATATTGTAAATTAAAATCAATGACAAACAAAAATCAATTTACAATATAAAAAAATACAATAAAAAAAAAAAAGATATTGTACATTGACATTGAATTTTTCGGATGCCAAATCCAAAAGGTTGAGTGAATAAGTAAGCAAGTATGTATGTTCGTTGCTTCAGTCTTTTGTTTTGTGTTTTTGCGGCGTGCAAAAATTATTTCCTTTATTTTATTGAACAAAAGAAAAAACGGCAAAAATTAACTCAAAATTAATTGTTCATGAAAACAACATGAACAAATTATAGCAATAATAATATTTACAACAAATTCGAAAACAACAAAAGAAGCGTTAAAACATTTAAACAAAATTAAAAGATACGCGAACGAACAAGCAAGCGCGCGCGCCCCTGTTACTTCTTCTTCTATGGCCACCTTTATTCATTTGTAGCTCGTAAATAGTTTTTGTTTTTTTTACTTTGAATTTCTTTTCTTTTACCGAATTTATTCTGATTTATTCTCCTTTAAATTTGTTTTTATTTCTTTTAGTGTTTAGTGATTTGTTGACTAGCTAACGACAACCACAAGAAACCAATCAAAGTGTTTTTCTTATTTTTATGTAGAAAGAAAGTTTAACAAACAGAATGAAAGAAAGAAATATAGAAAGAAGTTTTAGTGCCAAGGTTTCTTGGTTTCTTTTTGTACACTTCACACTTAATCATAGACTATTATCGATCTCATTATCATTTCATTATGATGTTTGTAACATTAGTACATACCAAGTAATACAGGTAACATGGTCGACCATGTCTTACATACTACTTATTTACTAGATAATACTTAAGTTAAGATATTCGAAAAGTTTGGCTTTAGTTCCAGGTGAAGATAAAAGAAATTACATATATGTTAAGTCTGATTTATGGCATTTATTATATATAATAGTATTCGAATTGATAAATTAGTAAATGTAGGACTGTAATACTATGACTTGTGATTATATTTAAACAACTTGTTCAATTCTTTTGTGAAATGATGAAAAAGTAGTAGTCCCCATGCTACAATAACATATAACCAATGGTAATAGAGTTTGTATGTTTTTTTGGTATATTTCAAATTAAAATGGGTCAATCTCCCAATGTCGCACGACTGCGCTGAGAATAGCGAGCGCCTACCGTACAGTATTTGCCGCAGCTGCACTATTCATCGCGGACGTCACTCCAATCGACTTGCTGGCCTGGCCAAAGAGAAGAAATATGTGTTCGAGTTGAAGCGTGCCGAAAATTACAATACGCAGACGGAGAGAGACATCAAAGAACAGACCATCGCAGCTTGGCAGGAGTGATGGCATACTGATACGATGGGCATATGGACTGCAAGACTGATTCCACAAATCCGAGATTAAATAAAACCTGGAGTGGTTGATTACTACATAACGCAGCTGCTGACAAAGCATGGCTATTTACGTCAATACTTGCACAGAATGGGGATGTACAGAGAACTGTGCTGTGATTATGCAGACTCTGAAATTGATGACGTAGATCATACCTTTATTGAATGAGGGCTCAGCTGACGGACAATATTGGTCCGATCGCACCGGAAAACATCCTCCAAAAGATGACAGAGATAAGTCAACTGGAACTTAATTGCTGTGTTCGCCGAAAAGTTGCTTAAGGCGAAGAAGATTGAAATGAATGCTTCTGAGGTTGCTCATTAGGGTATGACGGCAATATCAGGAACATGATGTAACCTGAAGGGATTCCTCCTAACATCTTTAAACCAAAAAAAAAAAAAAAAAAATCAGAATGTCAACACACGCTCAGTGTGTTGGTAATAATCACCTTTAGAATATAATTCACAGTTCAAATTTTGCATAAGATTAAGGAATGGATGCAAAAATAGTGCGGCTAACTTGTATATATAACTCTTCGGAATCATCCGAATCGGACCACTAGGGGGGTACCTCCCATACAAACTAGTGTTGGGTTGCTCATGAGTGAGTGAACAAAAAGGAGTTACTCATTAAACTGAGTAAGTGAACATGTTCCTTCCCTATTGTTCTTTTTTGTTCAATTGTTCTTTTTCACTCACTTGTTCACAGTTAACTCATTTGTTGTTTTCTATTCAGTTCCTTTTTTTCACTCACTTGTTCACTGTTAACTCAGTTGTTCTTTTCTGTTAACTTGTTCTCATTTACTCAGCTGTTTAATTTGACTCACTTGTTCTCTTTTCCAAATTCTTTTTTAGAAAATAAATAATAGAATGTCGTTGATAAGTTTTTTACCAAAGGATTCCCAATGAAGTAGGGAAGAAAAATTTATTTTATTATTTTATGTTTCATTTTGTTAATTAATGTTACTTTAATTGAATTAACATGTAATTGCCATATTATTTTCGTGAGTAGCTGTGTTGTTCATGAGCAAATGAAAAGTATTCATTAGTGAGCAAGTGAACAACTGAGCAATGTGATCGAGTTGACTCACTTTAAAAAGACGATCAAGTTCACCAAAGTGAGCAGTACTTACCCAACACTAATACAAACCCACCTTTAAATTAATGTTCTTATAAGAAAAAGTTTTTTGTTTTTTGACATATCGAACTGCAATTGGGACACTATTTCTGTATTTCTGATTCATATTCATCAACTATGTAAATTTCATGATCATAGGGTTACCAGCAGGGGTACCTCCCATAGAAACACAAATTAAATAACAAACTTATAAAGAATAAAAGTACAATAAAAGTGCCACTCAAACTGTGTTCTTTGTTGATAATCAAACTGTAACAGAGAGAATATAGTGATGCTAAGAAAGGAAGGTTGGATGCAACCCGGAGGAGAGTGAAGAGTATTACATCTTTGGCATAGCCAATGATAGCCTTCTTTCTGGTTTATTGTAACTTGATGAAGGGGCCTCCACTTTCTTCATTGCCCTGGGCCACGAGACCCTGAATTCGGCTCTGCATGCATAACAGGTTTAACACGTTGCATTTTTACTTGTGTTAAAACATCGAACCAATATGATGTATCTATCGTGCGGTAAACATCGTATTTCATCTCGAAATCTCCGCTGTTATGACTTCACCACATCCTTATGCCATGATACGGCCACTAAAAAAGGTGACACGGAACAGTGTCTTGATCAAAAACAATAATTTCGGAATTTGTGATATATTTATGAGTTTTACAAAGGATTAACCATAAATACCAAATAATTATTTTTTACAATAACACAATAATTAAAATATAATACGTCCATTGGAAATTTGTTTAAAATAACAGATTTATCTTAATGAATAAGTAGGAATCAGACAAGTACGAGTAATAGATGATGATGACCATGATGTTAATGTTGCCGGTGATGACAATTAGCGGATAATTAGCGACCGAACTCCAGGAAGGTGGAACTGCCCTCTGAGTATTTTTTGCATGTTTCCATTAATTTGCGGGTGTCTTGAAAAAATTATTTGAATTGTAATTTTAATATGAAGAGGAATATCAATAGATGGTATAATGAATAGCAGCAACAGCAGCAGCAGCAGCTATCAATTGCGAGCACTTACCTATTGACATTGTCCATTGAGATTCACTCCATCCTATCAGTATCATCGACATTTGGCAACTGCTCCTGGCTCATCTGGTCATCTTGCATCAAATAGTAGTTGGTCCTTCACGGTAAAATGGCTTTTGAGATGATCCGAGGCTCTCCTTAAGAGATACGAGTAAATTCACAATGAAAATGTCTTCTAAAACGTGGATTACTTAGTATGCTTATACTTACACTCAATCTTGTAAAGCGTCTGCAATAAGTTGCCGTTCACTTTCTATAATTTCGTCCTAAGACCCGGACATAACTTCTACAATCATCGCATAAAGTATTGTTCTTTGGTTTGTTTGATTTCATCTTATTGTCTATTGGAGTTTCTTCTTTAACTGCATATTGTTCCAAAACTTGTTCAGTTTTTTCAAAATTTTTCTCTTCTTGTTCAGTTTTTTCAATATTTTTCTCTTCTTGTTCAGTTTTTTCAATATTTTTCTCTTCATCATTCCAGAACCCCAATTTTTTTAAAATATATCTGATAATCATTGCCATTTTAAATATGAAGAAGAAATAAAAAATATTTAATTAACAAATAACTGTACGTAATAAAATATAACAAATAACTGAATACAAAATTCAACAACAAAATAACAGTCAACAAAACTGAAGCCTATTTTGATTTGATATTATGAAATTGTAATTTTCAAATAAAGGAACGAACAAAGTTTACTTAGATTGAAATAGACGAGGCTTTATGGACATCTAAATACACCTACTTATATGGTAAATCTTATATTAATTAAAGTTATTTTTGTTGTTGCGTTACAAACATAAAAAAAGTACTTTATGTAGGGCTACCAAGCAAGCTTTCGATCCTTTGCTGGACCTCAATGTATTTGACTGTATCGCTTTGGAACAGTTCAATGTTACTGTGGGACAACATATTTGCCATGCCAGTTTCTAGTATTATTGCATAAGTTGGCGTATAACTTGGCAATTTCAAAACTTTTTTCATAAAATATCGTTGCATTTTATCCACCTGATCAAATAAGGTATAACCCCATACTTGAGCACCATATGATTGAATAGCACTGCTTACTGGATAAAAAAAAACTCAGGTTTACTCAAAAAATTATTCCAGGCCGAATTAATCTAATCTAGACTTTGCCAAACAATTCCTATTTTTAATTTAATTTTGGTGTGAAGACAATTCCCAGGTAGTTGTACTAAGAAGCAATTTTTATACGGTCGCCTTTAAAAAAATCTTTTCTTTTTTGGACAATCTCCCTCCGTTCCTAAAAACCATCATTTCAGATTTGTTTAGGTTGACTTCTAAATTCCACTTCGAGATTTTGTATCATACATTGCATAGTCTGAATATCGTCCGATAGTATAACATTATCATCCGCATATAGCAGCAACCTTATATTAATATATTCGATATAAAGTACTAAAGCAAGTCATTAAAATGAAGGGCAAAAGCAATGGTGATAGTAGACAACCTTGTTTGACTCCCGAAACTGTCTCAAACTCATCTGAGAGTGTCTCTCTCGTCCAAACTGCAGATTTTCTTTGGCTATAGACTTCCGCCACGAATCTTACTATTTTTGTAGATACTCCTATTTCTTGTTATTTGAAAACTAAAGACTTACGGGATAGCTAATCAAACGCTGCCTTAAAATCAACAAAAAAAAAGCGTATTAAGTACAATAAAAGTGCCACTCAAACTGTGTTCTTTGTTGATAATCAAACTGTAACAGAAAGAATATAGTGATGCTAAGAAAGGAAGGTTGGATGCAACCCGGAGAAGTGTGAAGAGTATTACATCTTTGGCATAGCCAATGATAGCCTTCTTTCTGGTTTATTGTAACTTGATGAATGGGCCTCCACTTTCTTCATTGCCCTGGGCCACGAGACCCTGAATTCGGCTCTGCATGCATAACAGGTTTAACACGTTGCATTTTTACTTGTGTTAAAACATCGAACCAATATGATGTATCTATCGTGCGGTAAACATCGTATTTCATCTCGAAATCTCCGCTGTTATGACTTCACCACATCCTTATGCCATGATACGGCCACTAAAAAAGGTGACACGGAACAGTGTCTTGATCAAAAACAATAATTTCGGAATTTGTGATATATTTATGAGTTTTACAAAGGATTAACCATAAATACCAAATAATTATTTTTTACAATAACACAATAATTAAAATATAATACGTCCATTGGAAATTTGTTTAAAATAACAGATTTATCTTAATGAATAAGTAGGAATCAGACAAGTACGAGTAATAGATGATGATGACCATGATGTTAATGTTGCCGGTGATGACAATTAGCGGATAATTAGCGACCGAACTCCAGGAAGGTGGAACTGCCCTCTGAGTATTTTTTGCATGTTTCCATTAATTTGCGGGTGTCTAGAAACAATTATTTGAATTGTAATTTTAATATGAAGAGGAATATCAATAGATGGTATAATGAATAGCAGCAACAGCAGCAGCAGCTATCAATTGCGAGCACTTACCTATTGACATTGCCCATTGAGATTCACTCCATCCTATCACTATCATCGACATTTGGCAACTGCTCCTGGCTCATCTGGTCATCCTCCCCTTGCATCAAATAGTAGTTGGTCCTTCACGGTAAAATAGCTTTTGAGATTATCCGAGGCTCTCCTTAAGAGATACGAGTAAATTCACAATGAAAATGTCTTCTAAAACGTGGATTACTTAGTATGCTTATACTTACACTCAATCTTGTAAAGCGTCTGCAATAAGTTGCCGTTCATATTCTATAATTTCGTCCTAAAACCTGGACATAACTTCTACAATCATCGCATAAAGTATTGTTCTTTGGTTTGTTTGATTTCATCTTATTGTCTATTGGAGTTTCTTCTTTAACTGCATATTGTTCCAAAACTTGTTCAGTTTTTTCAAAATTTTTCTCTTCTTGTTCAGTTTTTTCAATATTTTTCTCTTCTTGTTCAGTTTTTTCAATATTTTTCTCTTCATCATTCCAGAACCCCAATTTTTTTAAAATATATCTGATAATCATTGCCATTTTAAATATGAAGAAGAAATAAAAAATATTTAATTAACAAATAACTGTACGTAATAAAATATAACAAATAACTGAATACAAAATTCAACAACAAAATAACAGTCAACAAAACTGAAGCCTACTTTGATTTGATATTATGAAATTGTAATTTTCAAATAAAGGAACGAACAAAGTTTACTTAGATTGAAATAGACGAGGCTTTATGGACATCTAAATACACCTACTTATATGGTAAATCTTATATTAATTAAAGTTATTTTTGTTGTTGCGTTACAAACATAAAAAAAGTACTTTATGTAGGGCTACCAAGCAAGCTTTCGATCCTTTGCTGGACCTCAATGTATTTGACTGTATCGCTTTGGAACAGTTCAATGTTACTGTGGGACAACATATTTGCCATGCCAGTTTCTAGTATTATTGCATAAGTTGGCGTATAACTTGGCAATTTCAAAACTTTTTTCATAAAATATCGTTGCATTTTATCCACCTGATCAAATAAGGTATAACCCCATACTTGAGCACCATATGATTGAATAGCACTGCTTACTGGATAAAAAAAAACTCAGGTTTACTCAAAAAATTATTCCAGGCCGAATTAATCTAATCTAGACTTTGCCAAACAATTCCTATTTTTAATTTAATTTTGGTGTGATGACAATTCCCAGGTAGTTGTACTAAGAAGCAATTTTTATACGGTCGCCTTTAAAAAAATCTTTTCTTTTTTGGACAATCTCCCTCCGTTCCTTAAAACCATCATTTCAGATTTGTTTAGGTTGACTTCTAAATTCCACTTCGAGATTTTGTATCATACATTGCATAGTCTGAATATCGTCCGATAGTATAACATTATCATCCGCATATAGCAGCAACCTTAAATAAATATATTCGATATAAAGTACTAAAGCAAGTCATTAAAATGAAGGGCAAAAAGCAATGGTGATAGTAGACAACCTTGTTTGACTCCCGAAACTGTCTCAAACTCATCTGAGAGTGTCTCTCTCGTCCAAACTGCAGATTTTCTTTGGCTATAGACTTCCGCCACGAATCTTACTATTTTTGTAGATACTCCTATTTCTTGTTATTTGAAAACTAAAGAGTGAAGAGTATTTCATCTTTGGCATAGCCAATGATAGCCTTCTTTCTGGTTTAATATGTTATGATTTCAAATATAAAAATAAAATAATCTGGGCAGTGCTGCCATGATGTCCAAAATTTATTCGCTTGAGACTGCCATGTCTCTATGGATATTGAGAAGGGCCAACCTGTTTAATCTCTTCGCCAGTCGTATTTGAATTTGTTTGAAATTCTTCGTGCAATTCGTTTACGTATCGAATGCATAGACTCCAATCAAAGTTTTCTTTTTGCATGAGTTGACTTAGTGTTTTCGTCAACTCAAAACAGGCTTCAAAACTGCTAAATCGATAACGAACTAAGACGTTTTGATTAAAGCCATCAATTCATGAGGCTGAACTCCTTCGATTTTGGTCATTATTTTATGGCATCCTTCCAAAGCCAAACAAATACTTTCATACACTTCAGATAATATGGTAGATGCTAAGATTCAAGGCTTGAACCATCACTCTTTCTCTCTTTTTTTTTTCGGTTGTTTGCGGGAAATTTTTTTAATAACCATAACGATATATTCTTTTCTTCTCCTTCTTCTCACTCAATCGACGGAAATTCATTATTTCCAAATTTCATTAGATGGCTTCAGTTATCTGCATCTTGCCAAGCACTATAAAAAGTATAGACTGATCAAATGCAGCGCTCTCTTTATATTTTTTTACCCCAACAATAAATTGCGTGTAATTTCCAGGAACATTTCGAAGAACATGCAAATCTTATAAAGATAGTTTTGTGATTGCTTGACTCAGTATTGTTTGACACCAGCAAAGAGAATATATGTCATATTTTATAGTTATTCTTCGATAAAGGCGAAAAGGCAAGCCAGGCGGCTGAAAATGTATCTATTCAATAGCCATGTCTATGGCGAATAATTTTGCTTTTGAAAATCGAATATCCTAGTTTTTTGCCAATAGGGACGAGAAGAGAAATTACATATCTTCAACTACAACAAGTTATTGAATAAAATGGTTCATATTTGACCTAAATCGGATCATTCTAACTATACTACCATATAATTTCATACAAAAATAATGGATTTCTCTTTTTCTACACTTAATACTCGTATTACTTCTTCTATTGCCAATCTCATATACTAACATTTAGAATTGGAATTGTAATTATTCGACGGGTTCATATAATTTTTATATTTGTATTTTATATTCGAGTGAGTGAGTGAGTGAGTGTATTGTTTGAAAGGCATTCAGTTTCCTTTGGAACTGAATGATATTTCATATATTTGTTGTGCTGTGATGTTTATATAAAAATCAGTCAGCAACAACAGCAGGTAGCTAAGCTACAACTCTTAATGGATTTCAAAATCGAATAACAAAAGAAATAAAAACCCTTTACTTTCCAATATTAACAATTAATTTTGTTTTCGTATGAATTTTTGTATATACATTTTTTTTTTATTGAAATTTTGCATGCTTTTACTAAAATGTTTTTTTTTTTTTTTTTTTTGTTGCACATGCTCCAAAGATTTGTCGAAATTTGTTTATTTTTTTGTATTTTATTGATTAATTTCAAAGTTTATTTTTTTTATTGTTTTTTTATTGTCTTGTTTTTTGTTTTGTTATTTTGCACTCGATTTTTTTGTTGTATATTTTTGTATCTTATTCATTTATGTATACTATGAGCAGCCTTGAACTCACAACGCCCACGATTTGTAAGCATAAAACGTTGACCGACTTTTGTAATTGTAAATTAAAAAAAAATTAATAATAATTAATAAAAGACAGAAAACTTACAGTAGCCGCCGCCGTATTCATTTTTGTTAATTGAATTAATTTAATTTTTGTTTTTTTTGGAATTAAAATTTATGTATTTTTTATAAAAATAAGTCATCATGGGGAAAGATTAACACATTGAACAAGTTTCAAGTATTTTAATACTACTTGCTATATCCGGTCATCATCATTTATTGATTTTGGGTGCATTTCCTTTTTTATTTAAGTACATACATACATAATAAGTCAAGACGATTGATCCCCGTTGTCTTGGTTAATGCTTAGAAGCCCACACAAAGACTCATTGTATATTGTTGTTCATTGATAAATGCAATTTGTCTTGATCAAATCATCATTTAATAATTTATTTTTATTATTTCTTATATAGTAAATAAGTTGTTTATGTATACATACATATGTCTGTGTCTGTATCTATAACTCTGTTTGGTGAATCAATTGTAATAAACATATGTACCTATTTAAATAACTGAAGGCGTTTTGTTGTGCTTGTCATCTTTTGCAAGTACAATGTCTTCTATCTATAAATAGATTGCATTGTATTCTTTATAAGTAATATCTTAAATTAATATTTCACATAACATATTCTAAAAACACATTACTAAAAACTATAAATGAATAATGAAAATATATCTTATGAGGAAAAAAGAAAATTCCATTTACCTGGAAAACATTTCCAATGAAAAGTTCATAACAATTAATTTTAGTTATGATTGATTGTGATTTTGAAGATGAATCCTTCAACTATTACTATTTCCAATTGAATTCTTTAATTAAGCTCATTATTTCTTTCCTTTGATCGAAATCTATGTAGCAATGAATCATATAAAGAAATGCTTATGAAAGCGAATCTCATATTTTTCTATATTTGATTATTAACCATCAATCCCTGAGTGGGACAATCATTGAATTGCTAATTTTAGAAAAATATACATACATATTTACAATACATTTTTACATGATGGTTTAAAACATTTTAAAGTGGAGAGGGAAACCCCATTTAGAGTGGGTGGGAAAATCAAAGGAAGAATTATATTAAATACGGTTTATTAGTAGAGATGAGCTAAATAGTGATACAGTGATTCTAAACTGTGATTGAGACACAGTTTACTTGATTGATTGTGACTCACTTTGATTCGGTTGCTCCCTAAGCTGCGATTACCAATCACAGTTTGAACAAAGTAACTGTATCTCTCCCTTCGAATGACTGTGACTCTATCACAGTTTAGAATCACTGTGATTTTGAAATCACTGTTTAGCTTATCTCTATTTATAAGCTTGCGTCTTTAGTTGCACTGTTGTCGAGTAAGTTTATTGCCCAGGTTCTTTAGATGATCAGTTAGTATGTTGTTGTTGCCGCTGATCTATATATATAGTTGCCCGGGTCAACTAGTTAATATTAAAAATTGGATAGTATTGCATACATATATTTTGATATGTATAATTTTATTGCAATGAATACCCTCACCCTCTTGAAATTATTTATGATATAATTTATGGAAATGATCAGTAAGCAAGACAAATTGACTTCTCTTGTCTGCTTGTGTGCGTGTGTGTGTGTGTGTGTAGATGAAAACTAGTTCTCAAGTTTTTGAGATATTAAGCTGATATACAATTGATATAATAGAGTTGATTTCGATGAGGAAGACTATAGGTGACATAATCAAATCAAGCTAAAAATTAATCAACATCAATGTTGGATTAGATTATACTAGATTAGTGGTTGGTATTTAATATACATCATTACTACAACCATAATTGGGCCTATTGTGACAACCCACGAATTTCTGGTATTGATCAAGAATTTTCATAAATAAATCTGCAATTTCATTGGGTTCCATGTACTGGCTGAGTCAGTTAATAGGCCCTCACAGTAACATAGCAAATGCTCTGGTTTCTCTTCTGTTTCATTACATAGTCTACATTGATCGTTCCGAGTAATCCTCATATTATGTAATTGTTTCATAACTCTGCAATGTCCCGTTAAGAAACCTGAGATTGAGTCAGTCCTTATAGTACATGTGTTCTTTTGCGAGAGCTAGAAGGCATAAAGTTTATCGTTATTCTTATATTTTTTGTGTTCAACCAATAATCTTCTTGTATACCAGAAGAATGGTTCTGGTTCCAATGAGGACGTTCTCAGCTCTTTTTACAGGGATCACAATATTTAAGTTTTGTTCATTTCACAGGGTTGCACTGAAATCTTTACAGTGTTGAGTTTAAATCAATTACCCCATTGATTAGGTTTTATGCAAATCTGAGTTTTCTTGAGTATTTAAATGTAAGTAAAACATGATCTTTCATTCGACTCACATATTTGATTATGATATTATTCAGTAAAATACTAGTGTATGATGAAATCAAGTAAAAATTGATTATTGCTGTTGTAAAGCATAAGCTAACGTCACTATGTGCCTTACAAGAGTTCTACATTCAAACTAAAGATAATTATAATTAAAGCTTAAATTATCAGAACTTGATGATAAGTATAATAAAAAAAAGATAAAAAGGAATAGAAATGTAAGAGAATAAAGAAGTGTCTTAATTTCTTCCTTCTAAATATCAATCGTCCTCGATTGATTTTGTAGCAACGCACTTAATGTCTAATGTGTCTTCTATGAACAATTTTCCCAGACACTGTTCAAATTGTTAAATGCCTTATAAGTTCCCAATCTCTTAAGTATTTTCTCTAACAAAAACTTTTTGTTCTGGTTGATATTCATTTGGCTCCATTCCACCTTTATTATGATATTCTATGTCCATTTGTTGCTTATCTAAGAGACTGTGGAGGTTATTTTGCCTATCATTTTTTGTAAGTAGTTGTTATTCAAAATACATCTACATATCTTTTATTTGTCGTAGAGTGTATCGATGGGTTATTCACTGTACATATATGGATACTCCTGTTTCGAACACCTCATTTAATCCTGAAACTCAACGTATGGCTTTCCGTGTTAGTCCCAGTAGTTCTTGTGTTCTTTTACGACATCTAGATGGCATGAATGTAATTGATGTCACAAAAAGTAGAAATCTCTCTATTTCTTTACGAGACTGGACACTCCAAATTTGAATAAAGAAAACTAAGGATTAAAGATTACATATTATGACAACTATAAATTGGGTATAATTGAATTGGCTTTCTTATGGCAAATGTTATATGTTATGTATATGAAACAAAATCTAAAAAAATTTACAGATGTTGATGTTTTAATTTCATGAAATGTATGTCTTTTAGATTCTCTGGGGGTACTTAGCTAATCTATTGTATCTTTACTTCAATTAACTTATTACATCATACTACTATAAGTAGCACCTAAATTATAATTCTATGGTGATTATATTGCATTTTAAATAATTATGGCATTGTTCCAAAAATTCAAATCATTGTCGTTCTATAATCATTTTTAGCGTAAGTGTCATTGTCATTATGTACGTAAGTACCATATGTTTCTTGTTGGTGTCATTCTAACATCATCATCATTATCATTATTGTCATCATCATTATTATTAAGTTGAGTTATGGTCAAAAGATGAAAAAAAAGATACAATTTTTGTTAAAAAAAATACAAACCTTCAAGGTCATTTAATTTTTTTTTTTGTATTTTGGTTTTTGTGGATTTAATAAATGAGAAAAATCTAATAAAATAAACAAACAAAATTAAGTTTCATCAATTTAACGGAAGCTTAGTGCAGGAAATTCAACAAATTTGGACTTAAGAAAAATCTAATTTTGTATATCTTTAATTTATTTTTTTAAATTATAAAAAATCATATTAATAATACTTTTTTTTTTGTGTTGTGGTTGCGATTGTGATTGTGCTTGTTACCAAAATTAAACTTGTGCATTTAAATTTTGAAAATAAAAAGACAAAAATTCATCAGAAACTTTCCAAGTTCATTAAAAATTTCATAAGCATACCAAAAATGGTACTGCATAAACATAAATAGATAGATAAAGATATACTCATACTTGTAATTGTAGTACTAAATAAAAAAATACTTAATTCCCATGAGTATAAGTAGAAGTAGAAGACGTTAAGAAGTCTCCTCAATGCTAATGCGCCGACATGACATGAGTGAGTGGGTGACATACTTCTTTATACAATAGTTCTTTCTGGGTATTTTATGCATTTTCTATGTGTTAATAGAACACTCCCTAAAAATTACAATAGTATAGTATAGTATAAAATCAACTTGGCCAACCCAGTTTTTTTTTTCTGCCTTTGACTAGACACGTTCATTGATATCTTTTTAGTATTCAAGATACACAACACATTAAAAGGCGCGGTATGACGCATGCACGCACATAAGTACGAGTACTATATTTATTT
Source organism: Amiota communis (assembly GCA_037043315.1). Lineage (NCBI taxonomy): Eukaryota > Metazoa > Arthropoda > Insecta > Diptera > Drosophilidae > Amiota > Amiota communis. Next base: position 1,913,914 of record JBAMAV010001050.1, read on the forward strand.
TTTTTATTAAAAACAATAACAAAGAAAATTAAAATTATAGAAAAAAATAAAAAATAAAATTTATTACAAATTATAAGAATTACAAAAAGTAAAAACAAAATACTAAAACTAAAATTAAAATTGGCTGAAAAAAAAGAGTCAGGTCAGTCACACTTTCGCTTTGTTTGGCTTGCGTTGTTGCTTGTTTTTTTTTTAAGGTGAAAAGTACTCATTATTTATTGTATTTTGTTGTTAGAAGGCATCCATCATCCCATTAATATCTTGGTACAATAATTCGTTGCAACATTGATGACAATTATAATCATGACAAAGTCAACGATGATCATCACCATCATCATCATTGTTATTTATTTCCCTATGGCATTTTATTATAAGCCATCAACTCAACCATCACCAACACCATCATCAGCATCAGCATCAGCTTCCATAACTAAGTAGATACAAACTAAGTAAGTTAAGATACTTTAGTTGCAGCTGTGTTTGGTTTTGTGGCTTGTGCTGTTTGAGGTTTTTCTACACTTTGCCGACCGATACCAAAAACAAAAAAAAAGAAACAGTCTCTAGCTTTAGGTTTACTGATTTGCACTAGAAGTCAAGTAGTCAGAAAAAAGAAGCACAATGAAGATAAACTTACTAAAAGAAGCATACTGATGGCAGCACGTCATTATACTAATTAACATGGGTGTACTTCAGTTTTTGACTTAAAAGGGACAAATCAAGAATTTTATTTTTGGCCCGAGTAGCTACAGTCTGAGATCCCCTTCGGTATGCCTATGGACATAATCATCATTCGTTGTCTTTAGGTGCTTGTTTATCGTGGTAAGATTTCTCTGGAGAAAAGTAAAGTGTGCCATCATTTCATTTCATTTGATTATTTTTTTTATGGTTAAGAAAAAAAAAACTATAGGAATTGATGGCTAAACAAACTATTCTGCCAGTTACATAGTGACATAAGATTGGGGGTTTAATGTGAAATCTTCTAATTCTATTGAAGATTTTATTCACTAAATAGTATAACAAATTATATACCTACTCCCAATTAGATATGTGGGTAAGCAGTCATATCGTTTTCCAGTCAAAACAAGATACTCCTTTTTTCAGCTTAAGCAATATCCAGAAAATTCAAATGTTCCAGTACAAAGTGCCTTGGTGGGGTGTGGGTAATCCTCTACTATCTAAGGTCGGTCCCAGAGGTCACTCCCTGCCTCTAAAACCAACCTGAGGAGACGACGAACAGACATTTTGCCAAATTACTCAACTCCCCGAAGAACAGTTTCCCGAGAAGACATGTTCGTCTAGAAAGAAAAAAGAAGAAAAGCAGGGCAGTCACAGAGGAGGTGTAGGATATTCTCCGGTTTCTCCTCATCTTTACAGTTCCGACAGAAGTCATGATATGGAACATGCATCCTATGGGCTATCAGCCTGTTGGTGCAGTGCCTTGTAATTACTCCGGTCATCCTCCGAATCCTCTTCTTGTTAAACTCGAAAAGCCTCTTTGGTTGGTGGCAACGCCAGAGTGTCCTGGCGATAGTACTCACTTCATGCCTGCTAGATCCCTTTTATCCTGAACGGATATCCAGTAATAGTCTATGAATATTGGCAACTGCTGAGACCCAAGCAATGCCGGAACTTTCCGAATATATTTCCTAATATCACAGGATCGATGGAGTACTTCGATTGTATCAAAATATTATTATACTAGCGTACCAGACCCGGCATTGCACGAGTTGTATCCAACCATACACATTTTTACGAACGTATTCTTTTTTACTCTATAGTGTTTGCTCGCGAACTTACGAAATACACTTTAGTTCTCAACGTTGTCATTCACAAACTCATTAAACGCCATTCAGCACAATCACGAGTTTAAATAACCTGTCCAATCTATTAGAAAAGGATAGAAGTATCCCATCAAACATTTTTAGTACCCACATCCATCCACCTTAACCAAACTCTCTTTCTTGGAAGTGCTCACTAGACATCTGTACGAATGCATTCAGTTGCTTAGCATAACTGAGTACCATTGAATTTTGGACTCAATTTTTTGGAACCTCACACAATATGAATGATTTCTAAATCATTTGAGAGACACGATCGCATTCAAAACGATTGGAACAAGAAGGGTGTGTAAAAGAAGATAAGAAACGAAAGGAACAAGAAAAACATTCATTGTATTCAGACTCATAACAACAACAACAATTGCACACAAATTCTTCGAAATTGTTGTTGTGTGTCGGGGAGAGCATTATATTTTGTGAGAGGAATTTGTGTGCAATTGTTGTTGTGAAATGTAGTCGGGGATGTAAATATGTTTGCATACCAACAAACAATGCAGTACAAAATAACATTCAATTTAATTCGGCACCGTTTCGTTTAAATGAGAACATGGAACATTGTCTCAGTTACATGCAGACATTGGAACTCATTTAAATGAATTCGAATGTCAATTCATTCATTTGAGCATGAGTACCAAAAATGCCTTTTTGAATGAATTCATACAGATGTCTAGTGCAAACTAACAGCTATCTACCACTGCAACCTTATATATATATATAAGATATTGATTAAATCAGTGATGTTGGAAGAAGAATATATTTTCTAAATTGATTTTTGATACTAAAAAAATAAGTATTATGAAGATTTGCAATTAGATAAGAGGTCATTTCTTCTGATAATCTTTAAAGGTGAAAGGGCATCTGTCTAAATGATCGCAATGGTGATATAGACAGCGCATATTCCCATGGTTGATAGACAGCCTAGTGAGATATCTCAAAGTGAGGACTCAAATTGATAAGATTGTAGGATAGCATCCTTATTATATAGTTGGTACAATTATAAACTAGTATTTCTTTTGATTGAAGAGACTTTTAATCAAAATCAATTAAAAATTATCAGTTTCAAATAAAAAGTTAACCAAAACGTAAATGATTTTCACAATTTTATATTATGTATTTTCTTTTTTTGTTTGTTTATTTTGTATTTCCCATAAGAAAAACAACTCTTAACACTTAACGAACAATAACAACAACAACAACAACATGACATGACTTTGCTGCAGCTGCAAAGTCTTTTTGTCCATTTTTATTTTATTTTCCATTTGATTATATTTTCCATTTTTTATTTGTAATTTTTTTTCTGCACGAATTTTCTACACGATAGAAAGTGAAATACTCGAAATGAAAGACTTAAGCAACAAACTTGCATTGTGACTTATGCACGCGTGTAGTGTAGCAGCATCTGTATGAAACAAACAACACAGAAATCAATAATAAATATCAGAGTTTCTTAAACTTAATCAATCGCGAAGCATATGCTGATTGTATATATTTCAACATACATGTGTAACCTATATAGTACTATAAATACTTAACTGAGAGTCAAAGAAAATGATGAATAACACAAGCCGACTAGGCAAGGTTGAATGACTTTAAAATTATGGGCTGCAAAATGTCCCTTCAACTTCATATGCTACATGCTCACCTAGACAAATTTAAGGATAACATCGGTGCCTATTCAGTGGATCAAGGAGAGCATTTGATGAACTTTGAGCGACGTTACCAATGGCAGTACAACGAGAATTTGATAGGAGCTTTGGGGTTTAATAAGAGAAATAAGAAAACCACTAAAATTTATAATTTTTCTACTTGATTGCTTCTTATTTTACATTCTTATACTATAACTAATCATTATGCTTGCATTAAAAATAGTCTGACGTTCATCAAAGAATTTTTTAATTGTGTTTTATAATAACATTATGAAAAAATCAATAATTTTCCTGGAAATTCGAAAAATTACTCTCATTTCTACAAAAGTAATATACAAGACATCAATCTATAACATTCAGAAGTCAGAAACAAATACCGTGTCGACTTGTGTATTCATTTAACTCTCTATTTTGAAAACTGAACGAAAACTTATAGCGCGGCCTAGGTCTTCTAATAATTCTATGTACAAAATTTCTTCTAAAAAACCCAAAATTTGATTAGACATGATTGAAAACACTCAAACAAATGAATGAATTAGATAGAAGTGGTCTCCAATACTACTATAGTACCAGATTAAATTGATTATACATTTAACAATAGCGTAAAGTGTATAAAAAATAACATATCGTTCATTTGAAGAATTGACACTTGCTTGTTTCGCCTATTGGTTTCAACAAAATCAATTTCATTATTTTATCATATCTGTTTAATCTAAAAAATCTAAGAAACCTTCTTTCCAGACATCCATGTCTGTGATCTGTGTTGTCTAACAGGCCTTTGGTACGATTATGCAACGAATTGATGTACATATGTATCTTATTTCATCCCTGATGAATTGCATTTCCAGATTTTTATCGATTTCCAAAGGAGTAATTCCTATACTATTTAGAGTAGCTGGGGACTGGTATCGTATTGTAGTAGTATCTCTAGTAACTAGTAACTTTGTTCTCTCAATCTCATTTGAAATCGAACAATTCAATGTGGAACACTAAATAGTTTATCTCGTAACTACTTACTATTGTATTTATTGTGTCATATTACAATTGTTTTGTGATTTTATTAAATGTCCCCTGGTGCATATGGTTTAAGAATCTCTGATATAAACTAAATATAAACAATAAAATCAGCAGCAGTAGCAGCAGATGCAGCAAATGTGGCAAGTGTCATTGAATTTAAAGTCAAGTCAAGTCAAGGAAGATAAAGAAGATGCAACAACTGCAACAGGATTAGCCAGTAATACTAACTACTAGCAACACCAACTGCATCTGCAACATCATCAACTGTGCAACGTGATCAAAAGTGTATTTCATTTATTTGAAATTTTTGTTGTTTTGTTATTTTTTTGTTTAGTTTTTCATTTTTGTATTTATTTTTCTTGTTTTAAAGCAGCGAAAGCGAATTTTCATTGACACGAACAAACTGGGAAACAAACAAAAATAAAAATGCAACTGTTTATGAAATAAAATAAAATTATGTTTTGCTGTTGTTGACATTTCTTATATTTAAAAAAAAAAATATAAAAAAAAAAGATCCAAACAAAAATAAAATGAAATGAAATGTGAAAAAAGTTGCGAGTGAGAAATGAAAGAAAGAAAATCTTTCTGGAAAAACGTGTCGAAAACGTGGGGGAAAATTGTCAAGGTTCGACTTGCATATTTCTTGTGTTCGTTGTATGGAAAGGAAAGTGTTTATGAAAAACTTGTTTCTTCATCATCATGACGACGATGATGTTGCTGACTTGGCTTCTTCTTTTATGTTGATCTGTCTGTCTGTCTATCTGTCTGGTTGTCTATCTGTCTGTGACTTCTTCTTTCTTTTTGGTATATACGTACAATAGTTGACTTTGGCTTTTCCCGCCTTTAGCTTTGCCATTTTTGGATTTTTCACATGATTTCAACTTCACAGCGGGGGCGCGCCTGCATACTGAGAGATTGTTCAGTAAAGTGAGTGAAATATATGCATTTCTATATACTCTATGATGTAGGCCCCTAATGATCATTCACTTTAAATGGACAAAAACAAATCCAATTGTATTTCCAAAATTCAAAAATTATAATTAAAAACAATTTAATTTTTTTTTTTTGTTTTTTTTACCCACTCGCATTATAAATAAAACAGGAAAATATAGTAATTTATAATAAAGAAATAATAATAATTACAGCAATAATAATAAGACCAGGCAAGGGCACGCTAAACATTTCAAAAGATTGAGGAGAGTCAATGATTTAACATGTGTTAATACTGAAAAATATTAATGCAGAAACGAAATTAAAAATGAAAAATTAAACTTATGTGTGAACTTAGTTCAAAAAATAACTTTCAGTTTTTAGCCTAAGGCCCTAGCAGCCTAGCTCTACTCATTCTACTACAACTACTACTACTAATACTTACTTCTAAATCGTATAACTTTCAGTTCTATGTACCTTCTCAGAAATAGACAACATGGGTCTATATATTAAAAGATTTAGTTTGAATGATTTATTCATATGCTCCCTAATTTCCATTCAGGGCTTTCGGTCCAAAAGTCTATATGTTCTTTATAATCCGAAAATCATAAATAAAGCCACAATTTGTTAAGCGGTCTCCAAATCTTAAAATGAGAGCCGTTTGGCAATCAGTCCAATATAAAAATCATATATTATATTTCAGATCCATCTGGAGGCCTCCCTTGTCTTACCATATACATGTGCTGTTTACCTACATACCAATAAACATACACAAGTATATTCCAATTGTGAAGTAATGAAAAATTAAGACTTTGTGCCACGGACTATTTCATCTCTTCACTGTGAAATCTGAAAGAAAACTTATATGGGACGCTGAGATAAAAGATCACTTAAATTAATCAACATATAAACGGGCATGGGTAGTGCATATATAATTTACGGGGTCTTCGATTTCTGTGTTGAGAGCATCACACTTATGTAAGGATTCAATTCAACTGTAGCAATTAGAACTCTATATTAAATCAGAGCGCGCGTCCCCGGCTTAAAGTTAGTGCGTGGTTTTTGTAGTCATTGGTCTTGTCATAATTGTATGCCACCAACATTAGATTGGTTCTGTCTCTTGAATGAGTGAAATGTCATTCAATGAGTTGCTCCGGTGTTTTTTCTATAAAACTGTCGAAAAATGTGTAGTAATGAAAGATTGCTACTCTATGTATACAGATTTGTATGGGCATTGGTATAACAAGGTGATGTTTGCAGCGCTATCTAAAAAATATACTTCTTCACGAAAAAATACATTATATGTATGTCAACTTTCATGGAAATTGTTCAAACGGTGTCGGAGTTTATCCATCACATACATCTTTGGACATTCATTTTTATATAAAGAGGAAAAACTGTGTTTATTTATAATTTTTAAGACCAAACTACCGTCAAAATCTATGTTCTCTTTAAAAATATTAGATGTAGTAGAATTTACATATATAATAAGAAGTCTGATCTGAATTCCTTAGGTTAATTTTTCGAAGCCTTGAGTTTCCAAGATTATTGAATAAAAAACCTACATATCAAGAGTCCAGATTAGAGAGTCTTTACTGTTTGTATACGAGTATAATAAAAAAAAAAATGTAGGTATTTAAATAAAAAGTAAAAGAATCAACAGCGAAAACTTTCTTCTTTCACAGCCAACGGCCATCATTGGCCTTTGGGGCTTCTTCGCTTCTTTGTGTCTTTTCTTTTATTGTTACCTCTCCTATCAACTTCTTTAGGGCGACAACACAAAGTCGGTGAACGTTTAATTTGCATATTCATAACTTTTTTTTTTTTCTTTGTACATACATATATTAAATATTTGTATCACAACAAATATATGGTATACCAACATATGTATCTAGATACCATACCATAACCACTTACTCACAATACATATGAAGGTTTATTTGTTTTCTTCTCTTGATACTTTTTCTTCTTTTTTGTTCTCACACCTTTCTTTTTATTTTTGCCTTTTTGCCATACTTAATTATTATAAAAATAGTATAGAAAATAAAAAATTATATATAAAACTTATAAAAAACAACAGAAAAAAAAAAATGTTGTTAATAAAAAGAAAAAAATGAAATGAAATAAATAAATAAAAAGTAGTTCACTTTGCTTGCCACGCAGTATTTGTCAATGCTAACGACAACGACAACTTGTGCTCCACCCTCTCCCCTTTGGTAGTCGTACTCACCTCATGCACCTGTAGTTACAAATGTGGTTCTATACATATTATTATACCTGAATATGCTTCGTTTTCTATTTATCTTTATTTGTACATTTTTTTTTTTTTTTGTTTTTGTATTATTATTTCATGTAATTAGCACTTTTAACAGAATAACTTTTTTGTTTGCAATTTTGAATATTTCTCCAATTTTTGTTTGTGTTGGGATTTTGGCAAGCAAGTCTATTTTGGATGGATTAAATAATGAGTTGAATATGTATAACAATAGCTGGACAAAAGAGTCCTCCAAATCTCAACAAGGGGCCTTAAAGTCTAAAGAAAATCTTTTCAATCAAATCCCAAGGAGCCACTAGCCGAGACTATAAACCACAGGCAAACCAATCTCAAAAAAGCAAACTTTTATATTATTAACATATACTATATGTGCCTGCGACTTCGTACGCGTGGTATTTGATATAATAGTGTAACATTTAGGAAGTTACAATTACGCTTCTCTGTTTACTACATTACATGTAGAGCTACCATAGAATTTCCTGGAATTGCTAATTGTTTGTTTTCGGTGCTTTTGACAGCTTCATCCAAATTTGGCTCATTGGTGTGACCTAACCTTTTTGTGGGCATAGCGCCTTGCAGTAGGTATGTTGCACACATTACCGTCGGTTCGAAATGCAAATTACAAATTCGATATGTGTCATTCATTTGTGAAGGATTTTTAGAATTTCGCACCATTTCTGTTAATTTTTTTACACCGCCTTCATAGTTTCTTACACAACATTTAAACTTTGATGGAATTTTTTTCACGGATGCACACTTTCCATTCTAAATATTTACTTGCCACAGATGCTTATTTTTGTACTTTGCCACAGCTTAAGGGAAGTTCTGGCCCTGTGCTTTGTTAATTGTCATAGCGTAACATAGGCTCACTGGAAACTAAAAATTATTATTCATTTATTAAAATTTTAATGAAAAACTTGCAATATTAAATTTACTTACTTTTGCTTTGCCCAATCATCAGCTGTTTAATGTTGGTGAGCCGCAAAAAAAGAGGAAGAAGTTTTAATAAAATTTTGATGCAATAAACGCTATTTGTTACAGGAAGCTTGCTGCAATACATCAGTGAAAACAGCATTCAAATCTGTCAAGCCGTTTCTGAGATTAGCATGCACAGAAAAAAATACGTTAGATATAGATAGATAGGTAGATTGTATATCTAATGAGTGCAGCATTAAACTCACGAAGAGAGGTTGGGTGAACTGACTTGCAAATTACAAATCCTAGAAAAGATGTTAGCCAGTTGATCAATTTAACAAATTTTGTAACTCAATTTTATTTGCAGCTGAACTTCTCTATAGTGATCTTCAATCCAATGCACAGCTTTTTCGTTCTACTTTTGAGTGTACTTTCATCTTTGATCTCCTTATAAAGAATTTCCATACTCTCTGCAATGAATAAATTTTACTGTTGGAAATTTAACTGTCATACGTTTTTGTCTCCATATAATGCATATTTTTCTGTAATGCATATTAATAACACTGTGTACAAAACATTTGCTTATAGATTTGCTACAAGCCATACGAAATTTAAGCTCGGTATTGAATATCCATGTTAAACCAGAAACAATTGCGAACCGTTTCAGACTCAAACTACGTATTTGGATGATGAATATGACTTTGTTTCATTATCCGATTTGGATGCTTTACTTCAGCCTTCATTTAGAGCAGATGCATCATTTGAAGACAACATCAATGTTGATATTGATATGCAGATCAGGGATAACACGTCCAAAGAAGATACTCTCAGTAGTGTTCTGGAAAGTCATGGAGTTCAAGCTATCCCGTGTATTTTAGATTCAGATAACAATGAAGAAGAATTTGCGGATGCGAATAAGGTGTTACCTACATACATTTGCACGAATTTTTTCATCAATTGACTTATTGATAGAAATCGGTGAATTGTGTTTTTACATTAAGGCTTGGCTCTTGTCCAGTTGTCAACTTTGACACCAATATCATCCCGCAGGTGTATCAAGTCCGTTACCACAGACTGAGCCTGGACAAACGCCTCACATGGCGAACTCACATTAAAACCATCACCGCATGCTGTTATGCACAGTTGCGTAGGCTTGACTGGTTGTTACGCCCGTCCAGTGAATTGCCGCTCAAGAACAAGAGGACAATTTACAGACAAGTAGTGGCCCCTGTTTGGCGTTACGCGATTCAAATATGGGGTAGCGCTGCAACCAGCAACATTCAGCGAGTTCAAGCCAGTCAAAACAAGACACTTCGCCGTTTATATGGAGCTTCTTGGTTTGTGCACAACACCATTTTGCACAGAGACTTAAAGATGCCTACGGTGAGCGATGAGGTCCTTCAAAATAGTAAACATCATCGCCAGGGCCTACAAAGTCATCCAAACCACTTGACGTCAGCGCTCACCCAAGTCGTGAGTCGACGCCGATTAAAGAGGCTTCACCCTAACGACCTTCCAAACAGAAGGTCTAGTTAACTAAACACTATACCCCATGTCAATATTCTTTAGAATCATATAAATATTTTATGCTATCTATGTCTAGACAGACCATAAGCATTTATATGGGATATCGGTGGTAATTATTCAGTATGCGTAGAACTGATATGTGTTTATGACATTTTTATTGTGTGGACAGGTAAATTGTGTTGGTAAAAAGGCAGAAATTCAAGAATAAAAAAGTAAAAATTGAGCATTAATTCATCGGAAAAGATGCTAATCAATGGAAAAAAAATGTGTAATCTCTTCAACTGATGGTCCAAATGAAGTCTTCAAAAAACTAATCACACAACAAATATTGTTGTAGGAAAGGCACAGAAGTTGCAGTATGTGTACTGTATTCTTGATGATGAGGGAAGAAAAGGACAACCTTCACCATTAAGCTAATTTTGATCTCTTACCTTCTTCTTAGAATTGATTAATTATCCTTTTTTTATGTTCTTTTTGCTAAACTTACTGTATTTTGTATTCAAGAAAAAAAGAGATAAAAAATATGAAAAAAAAAAATTTGGGTTTTTTTTTTTCCTGCGGATAATTGCTTTTTTTCCACCCCGATTTTCCTGAACACACAATGAAAGCAACATAAACACATATACTATATATTCAGATACACAAACAGATACATAACACTGCATAATTAAAACGGTCTGGGTCTTCAGTAAAAAAGATCATAAATTTGCTTGATTCGTTCTTGGTCTAATAAAATTATTTTGGAATTGAACCGTCGCTTTGACGAATAGATGATAGTAGCTCATGGTGTAAGAAATAGAGGTGGCGCCATTAGTTTACCGTTATGTGTCGTTCTCAATTTATGACGCCATTAACACATCAGTGTATATAACGCTGAAATAATTCATTTAGTGTTGAACATGATTTGAAATTGCATTGAAAATTGAAGAATTTGAAGGATATCAGTGTATAGAACTCTGAAATAATGAATTTAGTGTTGAATGTAATTTCAAAATACAATGAAAATTGAAGAATTTGAAGAATTTTCATAGCACTGCTTCTTCAATTTTCAAATCATGTTCAACACTTAATGAATTATTTCAGCGTTATATACACTGATGTGTTAATGACGTCATAAATTGAGAGTGAGTAAATTTCAAGAGCGTAAAAGGCCCTAGTGGCGGTACCTTGTATTATTGTATCATGATAGTAGCTCATATAAATTATTCTAAGAACAATTTAACAAAAGTATTCATAAAGGAATAAAAAGGAAATGGTTGGACCATACTCTGCATAGACCATCTAACAGCATCACGCGAATGGTTTTGGAGTGCAATCCGCAAGAGAACAGAAAACGTGAACGACCGAAGAATACATGGAGAAAAGATCAGTGACAAAGGAACTTGTGGCTTGAAACACTACATGGGACGACGCAAAAATAGCCTCTAAAGATAGAAATACTTGGAAATGACTTATAGAAGCCCTGTGCTCTCTAGAGGGCAAAAAAAAATTCATAAAATTGAATACCTAAATAATTAAAGTCAATCAATCCACTCATGACTTACGTATCATCAGTATTATCTACAAATATTCAACTGTCACAATACTCCATCATCAGTGTATCTCCATTGACAACAAACATAAGTACACAAAATACTAAAGAAAAAAAAAAGGATAAAATCGTGACAAAAATTTGAACCTAGTGTGCTGGGCTAAAATAGACTTGATCGATTTAAACTTTATAGATTATTGTTATAGCTTCAGAGCAAAAACTGACAACAGTTAAAATTTATTTTTTCGTTATAAATAGTACAAAAATTCTCATTAGTGTGCTCATTATATTTTGTATTATTCTAAAAATTGATTGTTTTACTGATTGTGCAATGCAACGAACAACTTCTAGTGCTCAACAAGACTTTGCGCTAAGTTGTGGACTTGGTTCTGAAATTATTTGGGACTCTCTTCCGTTGCATCAGTCAGATGTCTTAATTCAGAAAATAAATACTTTGCTACCGGATGGAGAACGACGAAACCAGCAACTGCTGGAAAATCAAAGAAAAACCCTTTTCAACAATTTATGGATGCAACGAAAATATACGAATGGGACACTACTTTCGTCGATTATCTATATTTTGGTTACGGATATATCAAACAAAACAAAAGCCCTAGATGCCACAAGTTTCACGTGTCATCCAGTCTTTCGCACACGAAAATGCATGAAAGGTAAAAGTAGCGATGACTGTTGTATGGTTTTTGTAGATGAACATGGACGTATATATGCGAATTGGAAGCAGTTCGTCAGTAATAATTCACTGCCAAAGGGTTTTATGGTTGCGCCAGTAAACGGTATTTATTCGTTTTGCGAATCTGGCAAAGTTAAATTGGAAGTGAGAACAACACCAGCGGCTACCATTAAAAATAAATTGTTGAATGTCGGTGATACTTTCGCTCAAGTCGGCAGCATTGCATCAACGGTTCCGATGGCAGCTTCAATTATACTACCTCTTGGGCTGCCTATAATAATAGGAGCAACAGTGTTAGGTACTGCAACAGCGGCATACTCAGCCGTGCGTTCCGTGACAGATCTGTATGACCGAAACAGGCATGGTCAATCGACTTCGTTCAGTGATACTGAAGCCCGTTGCAGTTGGTTCGGCATAGCTGGTGGCGTTGTCAGTCTGGGTGCTACGGGTGCTTCGACAGCTTTATCCTTTGTTACAACAAATGGACAGGAAGTCAGTCTAATCGCCCAGATGGCTGTGAATGGTATAAATGTGTCGTCTATTGTAGTTTCTAGTACTGGCGTTGCCAACAGCGCTTATTATTTATATGTGAAAATGAATGACGAACAGACTCTGTGCAGCACCGATGTGCTACAACTTGCATCGAGCCTATTGATTTTCACCCATTCTGTAAACAATCTTTGTATCGCAACTCTTATATCAAACGGCGAGAACAGTTCCATGCAACGAGATATTCTACACCAAGAAATAAACAAGTTCTTCCAAAAAATCTTAAGCGAAACCAGGAGAGTTCAAGAAGGAAACAGCGAGCAGAAATTTGACATAATCAGGAGCCTCAATGAAATACCCACAAAGGATGAGCTCTTAAGTTTGCATTTACGGTACGGACTCTTGGGTAATGGTTCCTCAGCAGAAGACGCTGCACGCTTTGCGAAATTGTCGGTTATACTTCGGATGGATTTCAATGGCAATAGAGAATTAAATCTACCAATGCTTGCCCATATCTGTGGCAAAAAATTCATGCAGCACATCGCAAACGTTGACAATTTGTTTAATGTATTTGAAACGATTGTCCGTTACTTCAACATTTGTTTTTTTAAATTCTTTTTGAAACTCGTGAGGATTTTCATAAAAACAGAAACCGATGAAATCGAAAAGCGTCTCAACACATTTATCTCTACCGAAATGATCTTATACCGTATGCTGATTTATTGCTTGGAAAATTATACAGATTTATCGTACCACCACATATGGTTTCAAGGTACGAATATTGTGGTTGGCGTCGCAAAATATTTCAATTCGATAAATCCAAATAATATTGAAAATCATGAACGTAAATGTACTATCTGCGAGGGCACCTACCGTGTATGCAATCTGTAAAGCACACAATATTTATCGTGCACAAAAAAAATTATATGTTTCTATATATAATTATGATTATGTCCTATATTTATTGTTCTATATACAATGTATATGTATATATTTTATATGATGAATTGAATCAAGAAACCAATCCATCAATACAATGCAATCTACAAGTTATTGGATATTCCATAAGATTGTAAAACTAAAATAAAACAAAAGAAAAAAAAATTAAAAGAAAATCATTTAAAAAAATAAAAAAATTGTATTTTTTTTTAAAATAGGTATTCTTATATATACATATAGGTATATACTAAATACAAAATAAAAATAATAACAACAAGAAAATGTTTAAAGTTCAAAGTAAAGATATTATATACAATGAAAAAGAAAAAAAAAACTTGTTTTGACATTTTGAAAAAGCACCGCAAATAAAAATCAAAAGAAATCAAAATAAATTGAATTAAAAGAATTTATAAAATGAAACTTGCATATAAAAGATACATAGATACAAATATATTGTATACTCTATACATATGTATATAGATACTTATGATACAAATATCATTTTAAATTGTAACACTACTAAGACAAAGAATGCATTCCATTATTCAATTAATTTACAACATTTTTCTTAATGTCTTTTCTTTCGTTTTTCCATTTTATTCCATTTCATTGTAGATCAAGAAATCAAGAGATATTGATTCAAAAGGCACTATTAACAATAATAATAATAATAACAGCAACAGCAACAGCAACAATAATAACAATGAGAAAAGTACAAAATGTTTAACTACTAGCGGCAACGGCAACGGCAACAACAACAATAACAAAACCGATCAAAAAGATAATAACAACATTTGTGGCAAACATACAACAGCAAATGGCAAATCAAATTGGAAGGTTAGTAGTACTACTAGTATCAATAATAATTTATACAATACAATAATACATACATATGTAGTATATACATAGTACAAGAGGTTTATAAAGAATATGTACTACATATACTATTCGGTTTCCTCGAAACTTACATATATTTCACACACTCTATCGAGTGCTGAGGAAATACATAACTAATCCATGAAAAAAGGAATAGGGAAAACGCAAAACCTAGCCAATTGTAATTGTACCATATAATTACAGATGTTTTGAGAAATTACAAATTTGAATGACTTGATACCACCTACACACCTGGGCAAAATAATAGGTGTGTTCAGTTTTTTGGTCAAAACAGCTTGGTTTTCATATATTTCTTTAAAATTCTTCAAAGGTTTGTTAGTTTTCAACATAAAAAAAAGCTTTACAAATTCTAAAAAATGAAAATATATTTACTACATTTATTTACCAAATTTTAAGTGGTCAGAATAATAGGTGTGCCCAACAAACTTAGCAATTAACATTGAAATTTCATTAGTTATGGTCCCGTTTTGCATTGAATTAGGTAAAACGCATTAAATACCTTGAATATCAGATATTATTCTTGATGACATTTTCGATTCTTCTGGGCATCGACGATATCAACTTCCGACAAGTTTCTAAAAGAATATTGTACCAAGCATTTTGAATATTTTCCCATAACTGCGTTTTATTTTGCCAGACCATCTTTGAAATGTCACGCCAGTGAATTTCAATAGAATTGAGGTCTAGGGTATGGCTTGGCCATTCAAGGACGTTCACATTATGCTCTTGGAATCATACTTTCATTAATCACGATGAATGTTTTGGATCATTATTCTGCTGAAATGTCCACAAAAGTAGCATGTACATAAATCTATCCATTGTGCCATCAATTCGATATATCAATATATATATATTCGATATAATGCTGCCACCTTCGTTCTTCACCACTTTGTTTTTTGTATACCTCAAAGGAAATTCATTGCCTTGTCACAAATCATTTGAACGGGTTGCGTTTAGCTAATATTACGATACGATTGTCGACCACTGATGAAGATTTTTTGGTTGCCCCACGAGTTTCAATGGTTTTTTTTATGGTTTGAGAGCATTTGTAACAAAATTTTCTGACCGACCCTTTGATGTTCTATGTTTTTTCCTTCATCTCGAATCTGGCGAACAAGTCTTTTCTCCTCTGGACTATAGTGAGGTCCATGACTCTTATTTAATTATTACAACATCATAGTTAAACCATCATTTAGCTAAGTTTCCTCAAACTAACTTGTGTAGTTCTGATTGTTCACATTTTTTTTTTGGCATACATGATGTTAGGACTCATTTACATACACCCTTTAAATTTGAAAAGAAGGCAATTCCTTTTGTGAAATAGGATAATTATTGAATGTTCCACTTTCCAGTTGTTAGAAAATGTAAACAAAATGATTCATTGGAAAATATACCTAGAATCGGACGACCAAAGAAGCTTTCTCGATGAGATGTTAGTTGTTTTTTAAAGCAAGTGCACCAGAATTCAAAAGTAATATATGTTATACTCGTACATATATTACAATACTTCTAACAAACATGTTCATCCGAAAATCGGGTAAATGGCATTGCGAGAGAATGAGTATAGAAGCAGCATTCCAAGAAAGAAGCCTTTTCTTTTCATTGAATATCAGTTCAATTTATTGTATATGGAAGTGATGTTAAACCTAGCTCCGCCCTTCAAATGAGAAATTTAGTTCCAACTATGAAGCACGGTAATGGTAGTGTGATGGTGTGGGAAACATCGGAGGCATGTGGTGTAGGGAATTCTTCTGTGGATGACTTGGGCCTCGGATCTAATTGGATATTCCAACAAGACAACGATTCCAACCATATCTCTTTTTCGGTGAAGGAATGTTTGATGTGTTATGCTCCACGGCAGCTCTAGTCAATCAAAGCACTTAAATTAACCCATATTAAACATGTTTGAGATTTGAAATGAAAAGCGAATGTTGCATTAATTAGCAATGATTTGCTTAAAGAAGCCCTAACTAAAGCCTGGTCAGAAATGCCGTCTTTTGGAACGTCGGCTGCAAGCAGTTATAGACAAGTCAAGTCGGTGCAGCAAAGAATTGAAGAAGACTTTATATTATTGAAAATTAAGCAAATTTTATTGTTTGAAGCTTCAAATTTAATTGGTCATTGTCCAAAGCTCATAAATATGGTTTATGGTTAATGGCTTATACTGGATTGTATAAATTTCCCTTTATAAATTGTGTTGACAGAGACATTTTTTAAAACCTAGAGGATTAGTATATAAGGAAATTAGTAGTATTTCGCATGAAACATTTCTGTTTATAGCTAAAAATGTGAAGACTTTTCATTAGAAATTGATAAAACGACGAACGAATGGATTAGGTTCATTCGATACTCTTTCGTCACGCTGATCAATTCCATATGTGATCTCCGATGCACTGTCTTCTTAACAAGGTAAAATATTTATAAATTGTATAAAGTAATACCTACTTATAATGTTAATACTACAAACTATGTGAGAAAAATAATAACAAATTTAACAACAACAAAAAATAACAAAAACCATAAAGAAAATAAATGTAATTAAAAATACAAAAATGTGTAATGGCAATAGAAAGAAATGGAAGAAAATGTAATTAAATCACTTAAGGAAGCGCACAAAACGCAACAAAAATGTAGGTAGGATTGTATAATAGAAAAAAGAAAAATGAAAAGAAATGAAATGAAAAAATTAACACCTAAATGAAAATGATAATAGAAAAGACTTAGTGTAGTATGTAGTATGTAGTATAATGAAACAAAAAAACAAAAAACTAATTAAGCATAAAATTCAATAAAAGAAATGCATACCAAAATGAAATAAATTCAGGAAGCTTTAACATAAGTATCTACATATCATGTATGTATGTATGTAGTATGTAGTATACCATATAGTTATGATGGTGCTGATGATGATGATGATGTTGATGGCAATTCCAGAAAATATGCCACCATTATTATGCGTATAAAGTAAACTTTTGCACTTTTAACTTAACAAGAAAGAGAAAATGCGCCAACGTGAAAGCAAAATTGCAAAATGAATAATAAAATTTCACCAACTTACATAGTACTCGTACAAAATGCATAAAGAAAGAACGACATAAAAACAAAACAAAACAAAAAAATGTAAAATATAACAACAACAAAATTTCAATTTAATGCAATTTGCAATTGCAACATTTGTATCTACATAAATGCGTATTGCTCTGTTCAAAATACGCCGCACGCAATATAGTAGCGCACGTAATGCGTTCACATGGTCACTTGGACATCATAATCATCATCACCATGATATATGGTTTTTTGAAGAATGGATGGATTGATGGATGAAAGTATGCATACGAGCTATGTTCAAAAAATAAAGTGAATTTTTGTTTATAAATTGTGCAAGCACTTCCCAGAAGGCTTTGAAAATGTTATAGACAAAGTCCGAACGATGAAAACGTTGAAGCTGCAAAGAAAATTGTTATGGAGAATCTTCGAATCACTATTAGCAGATAAGTTGCTGAGGATAACAATATATCGGTTGGGTCATGCCATGAAATTTTTTCGTATAATTTGGGCGTGAAACGTGTAGCAGCGAAGTTTGTTACGATATTGCCAAAATTGTCGCATGAGCATTGCTCAGGAGCTGTTGAATGACGTCAACGACGATCCATATTTGTTCAAAATGGTCATAACACCGAAACATAACATCGAAAAGATAATAATTAAAAAAGATTCTTTGATGCAATTTCCTTAAAAACAAAAATAAACAAAAAAAATAATGCAAAAGGGCTGATGATGTCAACATATGTTAGGAATATGTGTACAAATCGAAAATCAAATATACATAACCCGAGACAAATTAAAATCAACCTTATTGTTAAACAGAACTCGTATAAGTATGACTAGTAGTTTTGAATATAAAGAAATGATAGTGATGTCAAATGCTACAAGTTACTATCAATAAATTGACTGTACATATTTCAAATTGACTTGAGTAGCAGCTGCTTTACTGATCGGTGTTCCTGAAACAAAGATTTTCTTTAGATTTTCCTATTTAAATTTAATTTTTTAAAAATCATTTGTAAATTTCTAAATATATCAATGATCAGTTTATATAAAGACAATATAATATATTTCTTAGATCCGTCCAAATTATTAAATTTTTTTTCCAATACATTAAACGTTTTATACAAATCTTTCATGCTACAGTTTATCTATCTAGATTCTAGAATGATATGGTAATTATTCATTGATTCCAAGTCATGATTTATAATGATATTAATACCTATATGTACATATGTAATACGTATATAAAATCGAGTCTCTGAGTCTCTCAATCAAGATTAAAGATAGAAAATTATTATATATAAGTAAGTACCTACTTATAATGTAAATTCTAATTGGTAGCAAGAAAATGATCTACAAAGTTTTAACATATCACTTATAGGTTGTTTTCTATTATGGAACTCAGCTCTTTCTAGATCTTATAGTTTTCATGATATGGCTGAATCGATTCGATCATACTAATAAAGAATGAAAATATTTCGAAGCTCTAACTGTATATTCAGTGACACAGACTGACGGAGAAACAGAATTTAAATTTGACTACAGCACATCCTTATACTTTGTGCGGTGCGTTAAGAACTGGCTGCATCCTTTTCCTTTCTAAAAAATTAATATACCTAACACGCTACAGTACAAAGCACGTAATGCGTTTTGATGATCACTTTGACATCTTTATCCATCATCTAACTTCGTTTTTTGGATGTATCGATTAATGTCTAGAATACTCTATATGAACAGTAGAGTGGAATAATCATGAATGTGGATTTTCATACGGTTTCACCAATGAATAGAGAAAGGTTATAGGTGTATAATAATTTTTGCGTAAATTGTTTGAAATATGACAATGATTGTTGAAGATGTCGGAAGCTTTACTGGCGTGCACTGCGTAAACTAATACAGTCATATGAAAATAATGAATTACTCATTTTAAATAGAATAGAATGCATAACACGCAGTTTACATTAAGCAATTCTGCGGCAGATCTCTCTCTCGCAATATTTGTTTGTGAAGACGGGAAGCACAATGGTCGATGGGTATTCGAATTATTCTTTTACGTATTTAGTTGCTTGTTTCATATGCGCCTTATATGGTTTTTGTATAGTAAGGGTGAAGTGAGGGAACAGCTTAATGCCGAAGACTATGAAATAATATAGACTTGAAAAATTGCACTTCAGTGCTAAGCCGGGGAGGTTCCTAGTATAGTTCAAGCCGATGGGATGTTCACTTGGACATCATCATCATCATCATATTACTTGATTTTCGTATAGACGGATAGATAGACATGTGAATGCAGGAATGCATTCAAAGACTCTATCAATAAATTGACTGCACTATCTGTCGACATAAGTACTATATTGTATAGTATGTTTATAGTTTATATGAATCACTACTGTCATCATCATCGCCAGCGTCATCATCATGATCACTATATATTACGTTATTACTTTATCTTTTATTGTTTCGTTTTTATATGGTTGTTTATAATATTATTTCAATTGTGAAATGAGGAAATCATTATAAAATGTTGTAACTATTCGTATATAGTAAATTAAACTTCATGGAATGACAATGTTTAGTGTTAAAGTTGTTTCTCTCTCTCTAGATGGACTAAAGTACTTATTGTTGCTGTTGTAATCTTCTTTTCTTTTTATCTGTCCGTCCGTCTGTTATGAACAAATACAAAGGTTAAACGCACACGTCCAAGGCACGTCTTTTGCAGCTTCCATGAATGAGTTCTTATTTCTTCTTTTCTTTATTTTTTTTGGCTTTTAATAGTTTCTTTGTTGTTGTTTGACCTTTTTCGTTAATATCACTACCAGTACCAATGGAGCAATGGAGTTAAGTGTCCATAATGTTATGCTTTGTTGCTGTTGTTGTTGAAATGTGTTATGGTTCTTGTTGTTTTTGTGAAAAAGTAGGCCACACGCTGCTCTGCTCTGGTGTTGTTAATCCGTTTATTATTTATTATTAGAGCAACTAAGCAACTAACCAACAACTCGACCCGATTTTGTTGCTGCTACCATCATCGTTGTCATCATCATCAACATCATCATTAAATCTCGTCAACTGTTTAATTTATATTTAATTTAATTTACATTTTTTTCTTCTTTTCTTGTTCGTTCTATATTCTATTTCTACATATATTGTGTGTTATAACTTCTTTCTTTTCATGCGAATTTACTTTCAGATTCAGAATCTGATCATTATCCTAATCATCATGTTTCTACATTATTTTGGGGTTTAATGATTTTGTCTGGAACATGAAATTTATGTTAAATTTAGACAGTCTGACTTTACTGGATTTTTTTGAATTCCTTAAGTTCCAAAGACATTTACCAGTTGATGTACAGATAGTTTTCTGACTATATTTAAACATACAAAAATATGTCATAATCCTTTGGGAAAACAATATTATTCTCTGATGAGATTAGGATCTGCATTTTTGGTGATAAAAAGAAAGAACTTGTATGGAGTAAAAGTGGTACAGATTTTGATAAAAGTAATGATGAAATAATAGTATTGGAGGTGTATGACGCTTAATGACTTCACCGATTTCCATCATAGATTATAAGGGCTATATCAATATGTATTTTAAAAGAGAATTTACTCCAGAGAAAAGAGAATCCAGAAATTGAGAATAGAAAATGATTTATATTTCCAGCTGGACAATGACTGTGCACAATGTTAAGGTCTGGTTGCTATTTAACATTAAAAATCAGTTGTGCACCTGTCACAAGACCTGAACCCGACTGTAACATATGGTACAATAACATCAAAATATATGCTCCTACAGAAACTTTTAGAGAAATGGGACAAAATTAGTCTGAAGGGCACTAAAAAATTGATACATTCCTTTTGGAAACGTCTAATTAAGGTCCTTAAATGTAAGGCATATCTCACCAGTTATTAAAACTTGCATACATATGTACGTATAATTTCTCATAACTTTATTATTTATATCATCTGTGCGTAGACTTGAGCAAGTGTTTATTTTTGCCCTTTTCAATTAATTAAATTCAGTTCCACACGTTTGAGGTTTTTATCATTCCAAATAGTGCGACAGTGCCAGTGCAGTGGAAGACCATTTGCCCCATGTCATTGTCCCACATATACAAGCAAAGCGTACAAGCACAAGCCAATTGACAAAAGTCAAAAAATAGCAGCAGAAATCATTTGTATTAGACTTCCGAATGGTGTTTGTTCAATATTACAAGTTACAAATACTGAAGATATTCATATCGACATTATATAATGTAAAATCCATAAAAAGCGCCGATAAATTATAATTCAGCCAATTATATTTATCTAGATATTCAAGAATTTTCATACTACTCTGTCTGTTGCGCGCCCATAACGAATAACATAACCCTCTGGTCTAAAGGCACTTGACGCAAGCGTACAACACCCAACATCTTCGATTGTTCAGCATGTACCCAACCAGTAACGCTCGCATTATCTGCTATTGAGACATTTGCATCAAAAGCATTCACTAGGGATTCTTCTATAAACAAGTATAATTGATTCAGATGATATACTTCGGATAGACCATAAAATCGACTATGATTATTGAGAAATAATTCCTTTATATTCGATGTATAATAATATCGATAACTGTCCCTAGTCGCTAAGACAATCAATAACAGAAAGAAAAAGTATTTGCCATAAAGCCACAGATATTGTGCTATATTCTCTGCACCAAAGACCAAGTTATGTATATGACTTTTCATATTTTTTGCATAATTTTCATTATTCATAGAGGTCCATTCCTTGTAGGCTTTTATTTTGGCTTGTTCAGAGTCTTTTAAGGCTTAAGGTCATGCCCAAATCTTATTTGAAATCATATAAATTTATTTAAAATATGTACATACTCAAATCAATCGGTTTCTGTAAAAGTTATAGAAAGACTAAGAGCATTTTGTAAAGTGGGCTATTCAAGTGAAACGCAGCGTACATATGTACATTTTTATATTGTACATGTGTCATAGGAAGCTTCCCATTGTTAACACAACAGTTCCCTGAAGTATGTTTGGTGGCAGTACTTCCCGCTTCGATACTAATTCACTGGCCCCTTGTCGCATTACTGGTAGCAAGTGAATTAATTCACTAGTTGTGTGTGGCAAAACCCCTTCCAATGACATCGCCATGATAAATTCACTAGTTGAATACATGTAACAGAGGATAGCGTTGGAACTAGAAATGGTTCCAAAGGGACTTACCACGAGGGATTATACATACTTATTTTATGTTACATTACACAAAAAAAACCAAAAGCCACTTTTGTATCCATTGTTCAGGAATATGGGAATTCGTCGAAACATTCACATCTTCAATTTTCGACTGTTTTGGGCTTAAAATTGACCAAAACATTCTTAATTTATTGCATTTTAAATTTATTCAAATTATCAAATTATCTTTTGTATTCACTATGTTTTTCAATATTCAAAATTCAATTCAAATTTCTTTTAAATGAAATGAGCTTCTTCTTCTTCTTAATCATTTCAATCAGCTGATTACAAAAACCAATTGCATTCACATGTCATGTCTTTACTGAATTTGCGCTCTTTGTGGTAACCACTCTCTGTGTCTCTCTTGATGATGATAGAGCAAAGCTTATGATTATTGTATTGGCCTGGGAGAGTGGGAGAGCAAAGAAATGATTTGTGCAGTCAATACAATATTCATAGTGCAATGTTTTGTGTGTGTGTGTGTGGTTTCAAAATTCAGTGTTGCCATTTAAAGAAAATCTTCACAGACGGCAACACTGCAATGCAATTGTATTTTAGTATTTACAATTATGTTAATTATTTCGCATATATTTTGTGATTATAAAAAAAATCGCGCTCAATAAAAACGCAAAAAAGAAAGCAAAGAAAACCATAGAATGCAAAGCAAACAGCTTTCAGCTAGCTCGATTTGTTGCATGCAAAAGTAACATTTGCATGTTAGACGTCAGTCAGCTCCCAGATGTTTTTGTTGATGCCGTTTGTGTATATCAGTCTTGAAAAACAAAAACAAAAAACAGAAAACAAAACAAACAAAAAATCCCAAAAATTAAATGAAGTGAAATGTAGTAGACACAATTGATGAGGTATGGTGTGGTGAGATGGGATGAGGTTGTTTGGTTGCGGCACCAACTAAGCGCACCAAAGTAGCGAAAAGGGTAATGAAGCGGTCACTGGCCACTTGCCGTGAGCTTGGCCCATCACCATAGTACATATTTGATTATTAAGCAGTTCATTGGCATTGATAGCTTTGTGTATGCATGGCATGGACCAGTGACGCCATAACGTAAGTTAGCATTCGTTTTATGTCATGACGATGATGATGAAGTTGATGATAAAGTACTTATTTTTTCTGCCTCAATTTAAGCCGATTTTATTGTATAATATACTTTGTTTTGTACACAGGCGGGTGTCGTCCAAACAAATCCCAATGGTGTGCGTGACTCAACAACATTGGCGTCAAGCGGACATTCTTCAGCAGGTGGTGGTGGTGGTGGTGGCAGTAACGGTGCGCAGCAGCAAACAATATCGTTAATAAATGGTGGCGGTGGCAATAGCAGCAGCAACTCCACACCACAGAAGGTATTTCATAATACGCGTTGTACGCGACATCACAAATCACACACACACAATCATGGCAATGGTAATGGTGGACTAAGTGTTAATGGCAATGGCAATGATGGTAGCAATGGCATCGGCCTTATCGGAGATTTGAGTCACCATCATCATCTTAGCCACCACAGTCATGGTCACTCACATCCGCATACGCACAGTCATGGCGGCGGCGGAGGCAGCAGCAGCAGAGGAAGTGGTAGCGGTAGTGGTTGTGGTAGTGGTGGTCTACGTCGCAAATCCGAATCCGTACTATCCACAGATTCCGATATACGTTTTACACGTCGTAAATTGGGCGATAGTCAAAAATGTGGTTGTGCTGTGATAGCAGGTTTCCTAATTGCGTTACTTGTTGCCGGCGTCTTTGTTTATGTGGGTTGTAAGTATTCCTACGAAGATGAATAATATTAAGGATTGTTTCTAACATTCACATTCGTTTTTTAGATACATATTTCCGACCGGAACCGTTGCCGGATCGTGTATTTCGTGGAAAGTTTCTTGTGCTCAACGACAAATGGTCTATGGAACTGGCTGACCAAAACTCATTACGGTTTCAGCACAAAGCCCGGGACTATAAGGACCGTATTAATTTGACTTTGCGTCGTTCTGATTTACGCAATGCTTACCAGGGCAGTGAAATTCTGGCACTCGATGGGTAAATGAATTTTGTTGGCTTTTCCTCATCAAATAGAATTCTAATTTTATGTGTCCATTAGTTCCGATGATACCAATGATGTTGTAGTGCACTTTAATATGGTTTTTAATCCTTATGCTGGCCTGGTATCCACCGCTGATTTGCTGGCGCTTTTCACTGAGGAAATGACAAGTCCACAACGGATATTTTTCGCCAATATGACTGTTGATCCACATAGTTTGAATATTAAAGAAACTACTGGTATTATCGAAGAGCCTGTTATGTCATCATCGCCACTGGGCGGTAGTGATGAGACTACGGAAATCATAACAACAACACCAAAACCGCCGCGTCGTTGTGAGCCTCTTAAACTGAGTTATTGTCGTGCAGTTGGTTATAATGTGACAACATATCCCAATCTATTGGGTCACAATTCATACGAAGAAATACAAACGGATGTAATAGCGTTCCGTGAACTTGTCGATGGTGAGTGTTTCCGTGAGGCATACGATTTCGTGTGTCGTCTGCTGCAACCACCATGTGAGCTGCACGGACATTTGGAGCCGACAGCGGGCATTATGTGCCGTGACTATTGTGAGCAGTTTATGAAGGGATGCGGCAATCGGCTGCCTCCACGCTTCAAGGCATATTTTGATTGTGAAACTTTTCCTGAATCAACGGGCATCCAGACATGTTATCATAAGCCCCATTGCGCCAATGATATGCAAAGCAATGCTCAAAGTCCTCGACTCTGTGATGGCTATGCAGATTGTCCAGACCTATCCGATGAACGAACCTGCACATTTTGTTCTAGCAATGCACTGTATTGCGGACGTGGGCGTGCTTGTGTACCGCGCAAGGCGCGCTGTGACGGCAAAGCTGATTGTCCAGATGGTTCCGATGAGAAAGATTGCCGTAAGTTAATTCATATGTAATTTCAAAGGTAATTCGATTGTTAATTTTAATTATTCTTTATTTTGTTTTTCCAAATTTTAGTTTCGATTGCTCCATTGGCTGCAGATTTACTGAGACCAGAACCACTTGTGCCGTATTTGTCACGTTTCTATTCTGAAGGCTATGCTGTATTTTCCGAAAAGGGTGTTGTTGGCAAATTGTGTGCCGAGGGTCTAGAGGGCGTGTCAAAAATTGCCGTTCGTCAGACTGTCGCGGAATCGCTTTGCAAGTCACTGGGCTATGAGTAAGTTAAATTTGAAATGGTGCCAGCTTATGAAGAATCTAATTAATCTATCTAATCAGGTCTGTGGAAATTTTTGAAGTACAAAACGATACAGAGCACATTGAGGATTATGTACGTGTTTTGGATCCACATGCACCAGAAATTTCTTTTATAAGAACTCACTGTCCCAAGCGTGAAGTGCTTTATGTGGGTTGTGGCGAATTACGTTGTGGTGTGCAGTCAGTTCTATCCAATAACAAACAACATTTGTCATTACCGAAGATGTCTGCACCCGGTGACTGGCCATGGCTAGTGGCGCTCTTCCGTGAGGATATACATGTCTGCGATGGGACATTGGTAATTAGTTAC
The DNA here is from genome assembly GCA_037043315.1 of Amiota communis. Classification (NCBI taxonomy): domain Eukaryota; kingdom Metazoa; phylum Arthropoda; class Insecta; order Diptera; family Drosophilidae; genus Amiota; species Amiota communis. Next base: position 1,940,451 of record JBAMAV010001050.1, read on the forward strand.
TATTAGCACATCATCATCATCATTATTTAATATGTAATTTCATTTCCTATTACATGTAGATCTCTCGCGATTGGGTTCTTACAACCGAGTCTTGTTTCCAAGGTCAACCGAGAGCCACATGGATGGCTACATTCGGCACGGTGCGTCTTAGTTCTAAGGCACCCTGGACTCAAAGGCGTCGCATAATTGGTCTTATCAAAAGTCCTGTGGAAGGTTCTACTGCAGCACTGGTGCGTCTTGAGACATCAGTTAGCTACTCAGATCATGTGCGTCCAATTTGTTTACCCGATGAATTACAACGCAAGCAAGAACAACAAATCCAGCGTCGTTCTTATGTACCTATCGCTGAACGCTTGGAGGGCTATCAACTGCGCGGCTCATCAGCTGCAAATCAACAACGACGCTTAGCACAAGAAACTCAACAATTTTTCATGTTTCCCATGCATGATGAACATGCACGTAATATAAATGATGATGATAATGAAGATGCCGCCAATGAAGATGAATCATTTGTTGCAGAGCCTCAGCGCTGGCATATGCCTCACGCGGAAGCATTAACACAAGCACAACCATTGCCTCAGCCAGCTCCAAAATTGGATAATTATCCCCTACCGGATAGTGCTCCACAAGTCAATTATTATGGTGGTGGTACCAAACAACCGACCGTCAAATCATCAACTACCACCACGCAACAACTGCCGGCTGCCGCATTACCAGAACAAATCTGGACCAATTGTAATACGCTTGGATGGTCACGCCAACGTGATCACTTACAGCGCGTTCAATTGAAAATTGGTGATATGGCAACTTGTGAGAATGTCTCCATAGCGACAGTGAATTCCATGTGTACGGAGGCAACCTATCAGAAATACGATTGTACGGTAAGTGGAGAGTAGTCAAAAATAGACTAAGGAATGGCGAGAGCTACTCACCTGGTCAATTGCAAGAAACCCAATAATTACTTCTAATTGTTCTTCAGAGATAAGTCTGTAATTTGTGTTGATGCTAAGTTTTGGTCTGATCAATGTAAGACTGTCACAAAAACATAGCAAATGCTCTGCTGTTGCCTATTCTTCATGACTTATTCACATATTCGTATAACTCTACAAAGCCCTGCCTGGGACTGGACTATACCTCTCCAAGTTCGTCCTAGTATCTCTTGAGTTCTTCTCCGAGAGTTAGAAGGCATTACAATTTTAGCTACTGTAATATTTTTTGTTTCCATCCAATATTGGTGCGATTTACCTATGACATTAATTTTTAAGGAACTCAAAGGCAGCCCGCAATATGGTTCTAGTTCAGCAGCTCATTTCCTTGCGGGTTCATCTGCCTCTACGTTTCCAAGATGCCTAGCATATTCAAGTATTTCTCTTGGGGTTTGCCTCATAGACTCTAGCTTCAGCGCCAGTGTCCGTATTTAACAGATCTGTGTACCATACATGAGAATGCAGAAATGAGCTATGTTAGTAACTGATCCCTATCTGGGAATAGAACTACAAAGTTAAATTATTTAGTTGGGAAGATGTCATCACTTAGGTTAAAGTTTTGTCCTCAGTCTGAGCTCATTCCTGAATAGGGATTGTATCTTCAACTATATCATCATCTAAGATCTCATAACAAAATATTGCATACCACCTCCATTTTCTGCTTTGCTTGAGAGTAATTGGCCCCCCGGCTTACTAATTGATTTTTGAGTGTTATTCTTTGAGATTAAATATAATTTTGGTATAATTCAGATATATGTACAATATATAATAGATATGTTCATGTAATGTGGTGTATAAAAAAAAAAAAAAAAGTTCTGTATAGGATTATCATAGTAACTTAAAATTTGCTAAATTATACAAAAAATACTAGAATATACGTGTTTAGAGTCCGCGGGTAGTAATGGACAGCAGCAGTCTATAACCGTAGAGCATTTTTAAAGGTAGCGGCTTTACGTTTATCCTGATCACGTTTCGCACGACGTTGTTTCTGCATAGCGGATAACATACGCAGACGTTTAGTGATTTCTGCTTTTTCTTCACCATCCAAACGGGGTCCATGTTTCGGTATTGTACCAAGGAAACAATTCTGCCGGCGCACTGGCGATGCACTATATGCAGTTTCTTCAAGTTGATGTTGTTGAGCTATTGGTGGCTCTTCAGTCTCTTGAATCTCTTGATTTATATTACTACTACTACTACTACTACTACTACTACTACTACTACTACTACTACTACTACTACTACTACTACTACTACCACCACTACTACTACTGCTACTGCCACTATTATTCTTTTGGCTATTGTTTTTATGTATTTTTCGGAATATTCTCATTTCTGGCCGACTCTGTATCCATTTGTGACGTAAATAAAAGACAAGTTGCGGTTGAGGAAAGAGCAAAATGAAGTATTCAAAAAGTTGCTTATCAATTAGGTAGCCTTCGAGATTTGTCAAAATAAGGGCGTTTTGTAAATCCGTTGGTATTTCAAAACGATAGATCGCTAAAATTATATGTAGAACATTTTTAAGATTAACACAACTCCTTCAATGAATATGTAAGTAGTTTAAAACTTACCCATTGACATAACATCCTCATAACAGGTACCCACATCGAATTTAAAATGTTCTAAAGCGCCTTGGTATCTCATCTTGATAGAAACTTGATGATTATCCATTATATCGATTTTTCTTTGGTAGCGTCTCTCTTAGAAATTATATGATGACACCCAAGCCAGCAAGATGAAACGGCGTCTCTGCTTGTTGTTATTTCAATTCTTCAAATATTACTGATGTAGACAGATCTTGAACGTTTTAATGTTGCTTCGATTCTGAGGATGACAAAGCGCCGTTATATATTTGAGTGACTCAGTGAAGAACTGAAAAAAAAGGAATTGCAATCGTGCATCAGGTAGCAAGTGATGTGTGATAACGACCGACCGACATACTCAATATACAGTCTTTGTTAGGCAACACAACAAGAACGAATGTCAATATGAGCATGAATGTGCGTGCACGATAGGGAAAGAGATAGATACATGTGGTTGTTGTTGTTCGGCTTCATATTAGATGTTTAGATATGGTTATGGTGGTTGTAGTAGTGTCGTAGGCACCCAAATTCAATCATCTGCTGCTATAGACAGCAATGAGAGAAGAGAGAGAGAGTATTACATATAGTGAATGAAAGCGACTCATTTTGAATGAAAAGGTTTCTGGATGTTGGGAAGAGAAGAAACATAATATGAGTAGCATAAAGAGTGGAGAGTGAAACTCAAAAACAAAAACCAGAAAGAAGGCCATCATTGGCTATGCCAAAGATGTAATACTCTTCACGCTCCTCCCGATGTATCCAACCTTCCTTTCTTAGCATCACTATATTCTATCTGTTCCATTTTGATTATGAACAAAGAACACAGTTTGAGTGGCACTTTCATTGTACTTTTTTTCTTTTTAAGTTTGTCATTTAATTTAGGTTTGTATGGGAGGTACCCCCCCTAGTTGTCCGATTCGGCTGATTCCGACAAATATGCAGCGCATCTTAAAAAGAAACTGAGGGACTAGTTTGCATAGAGACGGACGGACGGATAGACGGGCATGGCTAAATCAACTCGTCTCATCGTGCTGATCACAAATATATATACTTTATGTGGTCTGCGATATCTCCTTTTGTGTGTTACAAGCTTCATGAAAAACTTATAATACTATTCACTCCCGTGAAGAGTATAAAAAAAAGATAGGGAGTGGATAGAGAGTGAGAGTAAAAGAATGCATGAGAATATTATGAGTACGATCAGAAAGAGAGAGAGAGAGAGTGAGCCACACTCAGCTGTACACGCATAAAAATATCTGCAACTTATGAAATTAGGAATTGTGCTTTTATTTTATTGTTGTTGTTGTTGGAGTTTTATACAAGTTCAAGCATGTTTCATTTTGGCATGTGCCTGTCTTTGTGTCTGTCTGCTTGCCTGCCTGCGATGAGAACGCGCACCAATGATCACCAACCACCACTAAATTTAAAATCAGCCAGATGGTTTTTCCCATATTGTAAATGTTATTATCATTCGAGTTTTGTTATTGTTATACTCCCAGAAAGAGAATATGATCATTTTTTTGGTTTTTTTTTTTTTTTTTGGTTGTATCCTTAGTTCGTGCCATAAATGTTTCAGATAAAAGGAAATTCCATCATATCATCTGTCTTTATATGAATTTATATGTGTGGATGAAATCAAAAATAGGCGGGCATCACAAGAGATCGTTATATATGTATATATGTATGTAAACTAATCCCTCAGAGCTAGAGATCTGAAATTTTGGTCATAGGTTTCATTTTACCATACGCTGCACATTTGTTAGAATCAGCCGAATCGAACCACTAGCGGGGGTACCTCCCATGCAAACCCCCATTTAAATTAATGTTCTATTAGAAAAAGTTTTTTGTTTTTTTACGTATCGAACTGAAATTTGGACACTATAAGTTTCTGATCCATAATCATCAACCAAATAAATTTCAAGATCCTAGGGGTACCAGGAAGGGTAGCTCTCATATAAACCCAAATTCACATTAATGTTTTTATTAGAAAAACTTTTTTGTTTTTTGACTTATCAAACTCAAAATGTGGACACAAAAAGTTTCTGATCCATAATCATCAACCATGTAAATTTCAAGATCCTGGTACCAACCAGGAAGGGTACCTCCCATACAAATCCAAATTTAAAAAAAGTATGTACATACAAAACTGTATTGTGCTTACATTTGATACTGAAACTGTGTTCTTTGTTGATACTCAAACTGTCACAGAGAGAATATAGTGATGCTAAGAAAGGAAGCATATCTGATATCTGGTATTTGTCACCATTCAGTTGGATGCAACCCGGAGGAGCGTGAAGAGTATTAAATCTTTAGCATAACCAATAATAACCTTTTTGGTTTTTAGGTCAATCATAAAATTTAGTCCGTGCTATTCACTCAATCATACATACTTTCCTTTATTTATGCTCAATTTTCTTCTTTATATGTTTTGTAGCAAGAGGAATTCTCTGGTGCCCCGGTACAATGTCTTATACCTGGCACCAATCAATGGGCCCTACTGGGTGTCTCATCATGGCGTATTGCATGCGGCCCAACAGGCGTTGAACGTCCCCGAATGTATGATAAGATCACTTCCAATTCACCTTGGATACGTGAGACAATAAATGCTGTATAGCAGTCACCATTATAAGGAAGGATACTCATGACGGTGATGCTGCTGCTGATGATGATAATGGATGATCCAATCCAGTGACCTGTGGCCTGGTTGGCAGCATAATAAAGTAGTCTAAATTAAATTTACTTTATTGTAACACAACAAAATCTATAAATTTTAAACTTATTTTTGTTCTATTTAATTCATTTTAGCATGTTTGAGCGTGTATTGTATGGGTATGCATGTGTGTATGTATGTGTATGTTTGTATGTAAGTGTGTGTGCAGAATTAATTTTGTATTAAACAAAAAAAGAAAAAATCTAAATTATTTTTTTATCAAGTTTTTTTTTTTTGTTTTTGAAAATTGTTTTTTTATTATTAATTTATTAAAAACTTTAAACTAAATTTTTTTTTTTATATATTGCATACTTTATTAATTATATGTATACATAATATGTATGTTAGCACTTTAATGACTTGTTTTTATTGTGGAAAATTTGTATAAAAATTGTGTATAAAAAGAAGTTGAAGTCGGAAGAGAAAGATGAAGATGAAGAGGAAAGAAAATGAAATTTTTTTTGTTTTTTTTTTGTTATACAAATTAGTTAAACTATTTACTAAAAAAAATGAAATAATAATAATAAAAACAAAACAAAATATATATTAATATAAAAATTGTTGTTGTGATATTTTTATAAGCTTTGTAAATACTCCAGCATTGTTTAATAGATGGTGTTTAAGTGGCTACATGCATGACTTCCCATTGACCATTATCCAATTTACGATATTGCACACGATCAGCAATCATATTATCAGCACTTTTATAGAAATCCCAACGTTTTGGTTCCAATTTAAATGCAGTACTGAAAAGCAGATAATATAGTGTGTCATAATTAAAAAACAATTACAATAGATAAATAATACTCACTATGTTTCAGGATGTTGATTTAATAATGTTGATGATTTATCAAGAACATGATGTGCATAGAAATTTTCATGTTTTTTAGCCAATTCGTCATATTTCACCGGTTTGCCACATTCACAAATATGAGCACGAATTTTAGCATGTAATGGTTCTTCGGCCCAGAGTTCAGCCAATTTTATTTGATGTTCTTTATTGCCAACTGCTGCCAATTGGGTGGCTTTGGCACCCAAAAGACGAATTTGCCAATGGGCAGCATTCTGTTCGTGCGGAACTTGCAGTTGTTGTGGCAAATAGAAGGTAATGCATGCCTTGGGATTTGCTTGTAAATTCTTACAATTGCGTGTATAATTTTGTGTAACATACAGGACTCCATCATCCAATAGGCCACGATATAGTACTGTACGATTGAGTACATCAAATTCACTATGGAACATAATTGAATGAATTGAATTGAAATACCATAAACTTATTGAAATAATACGAACTTATCAATTGTTGCCAAATTCATGGTTAATACAGCAGGTGGATTGTGAGATATAATTTGTTTGAATAACTCTATGGGATTAGCTGGATAATTTGTAATTTCTGCTAATGTTGAAGTCATTTTGGTATCAACTATATAAAGAAAAATGAAATGAAATGAATTAAAATTGAATGAACGATCATTAAAAATGTACATATTTGTAATGGGTGGTTTGATTTGAAAGAGTTGGATTTTGTACCGAGGTCTTTGTCCAAAATCCTCCTCAAAGTGGTTCGTGAAATGCCGACTTGTTGACTTATGCGGCGAATCGATGTTCTGGGGTTTTGGCAAACACTTTCTGCCACAGCTGCGATTGCTTCAGCTGTTCGCACCGGACGAGTATGCGGGACATGTCTGGCATCAACCAGCATGCCAGTTGCACGCACCTTATCCACCAATTTTCGTACTGCACGCTCAGTGGGCGCTTCATTTCTTCCAAATTTTGTACGTAATTGTCGCAATGTTTTGGCCATGAAAGACCCACATTCAAAATAAGTTTTCAATATTTCAAAGCGTTGTTCCACAGAAAAGCGGTCCATATTTCTACTATAATCGTTCAGTGGAAGAGGTCAACACTAAACTATTCTCAACAATTTATGGCGCGAAAGCTCGACAGGTAGTTCAAAATCGGAACAATAGATGGCCAATGCCTTATTAAAAAAACAGTGTTGAAAACTGCAAGCGATTATCATCGTTATCTATCGATAAGCGATTTGGGTTTTCTAATTTATCGAAAATCTATTGATTTGTCAATACTGCCAGCAAAAAACAAAACAAAAAAACAATAACATCTGTTTATCGTTGAGGTCTAGCAATACTGTCGCTAATAAATTTATCGGTCTTACAGCTGTGTGTGCTGTTATAAGTTATCGGCGGCGGTGTCGGTGAATAGGTGAATGTTCTTCTTTTAGATCAACGTACGTGAATTAAAGTCAATAATAATAATAGGAAGAAGGAGTGTACGCGCGGGTAGGCTCCAGCCAGCACTACCAGCTAAAAAGCACCGTCAACAGTGAGTAGTACGTGAGTGATTGCTTTGTTAATGTCATCAAAAGGAAAAGCAAGGGCGGTGCTAGCTCCTGGGATTGGGATAAGGTGTAGCAACAATGACATCCATACTGGATATGAGATCCGGTCCGCCTGATTACTGGGCGGAAATCAGCAATTTCTTTCTGCCACTAAAGTACATCATTACGAACGAACGTTTCGATGCACTCGTCCAGAATATCGATTTAAATTACCTGATCAATGGTGTCTTTTGGATATTTGTGACTTTATCCTTTGGTTTCTGTGCCTTCTACAAAGTGTTTCAGGTGAGTGCTGCCGGATAATTTTGTCAACAAATTCAAATGCGGTGATGCGGTGCAGTAGCACTAATTTTGATTTGCTTAATTTTAAAAATAGCAAAATAGAATTGTTGCGTTTTGCCTCGCGTTGTGTTGCAGCACACGGAACGAACTACTGAACAGCATTAAACTAGCTGAATTACTGTGATATTTGTGCTCTTGTGTTTTGTCCGCTCCGATAACATTGCCGTTGTCGTTGACGTTGACTTTGACGAAGACATTGCCGTCGTTGTTGCTTGACACCGGCAGCGACGTTACACTTATGTACATATATATATGCCGGCTATAATAGACGTGAGTGGATAGATAGATTCCTCTGCTGCTGCTACCGCTACTGCCACTGACTGCTGCTGTTACTGCATATATTGGTTTCTATCTTGTTAATAATCGTCCAACCAAAAATAATAACAATAATTATTACAATATACTACAATAACAACAATGAATTAATCATTTATAATCATCTATTACAGTTCTTTCTCAAGTCATCGAACATAAAGTACTTCAAGCGCAAACAATTTGCGCGCCTCATCTGGAACATTGCCTTCTATGCCGCTTGCTCGTTGTTCCTCTACTTTTACAATGAGTTCATGATATTGCCGCAACTGTCAAAGAATCAGGGTCGCTATTCATTATTCTACTCATCGGAGAATCTCATTTTCTATAAATCACAACAATATGAGAAATTTCAATTCTATTCCATCTTCATTATAACATTCTATCTACATGGCGCCATACTTGATTTTAAGGAATCCGATTTCTTAGAAGCTGCCTCAAAGACCCTTTACTTGCTTGCACTCATTGCAATTGATGTTTATCGGTAAGTCAACCACACGAGTCATGAGTCTATGTGTCCTGTCACTCACTCACTATTCACTCTATTGACTGCATATTTGAAAATCAACAGGTATGAAAACTATTTTGTTGGACTCAATTTGAATCTTGGCCTTTATAATATTATAACCGAGTGCCTGGTATTATTAGCTTTGCAAAATTCAAATCGGAATCGTTTAATTTATCAACTATTTCTTGGTTTGCGAATTGCATCATGGTTAGTTTATATACAGTCAAACTTCTCTATAACGAATTCACGTAAACATCTAAATTAGTGCCTTATATAGAAACTTTGGTAAACTCTACTTTACTCTTGCGGTAGTTACGGAAATATTCGTTTTATAGAAGTTCGATTGTATCTTATACCATATTTTTTAACTGATTATCTTTCTGATACTACTATTATATTATTACAGGTCACATATTTTCATTAGTTTGCTGCCATTCAAATATCTTGTGCCGACACTTTTTGCCAAAAACTTTAAAATCATGTTGAATATCACAATTTGGCTATGGTATGGTCTATCGATCTGGAATTCACCAGTACTACAATATTTCTACCATCAAATTTATCATACAACGCCATCGGATTGTTCTGGTGAAGGTTCGGCGGCTAAGTGAGTGCTATTTGCTCTATATTTGTTACAATCTTGTTTATCGAATATGTTGGTTTCTTTTTTTTCAGATGCATACTACTAAAAGACTCTAGTGAATATCGTCATTTTAAGACTCTCAAAAAAGCCTATATGGAGGTAAAACTGGCACACGAAAAGGCCACTGCTACTTCATTACCTGTTACGGAATCAGCATCAGCAAAAACTTTTCAGGCCATTAAATGTAAGTACATACTAAAACTAAGTATGTATATACAAATATGCATTCACATATGAGATGAGCTTAGTTTATATAAGATTACAGTTGCTAGACTACTATATGATGTAATACTAATATGCACATATAATCAGTCATGATTCTATCTGTTGTTGACACAGACAAGCAGACTGTTAGCAATTGCATTATCTATCTATCTGTCTATCAATTTATCGTTTATGGTTCATGGTTCAGTCAATCAGTCAGTTAAATGTTCTATACTCGTTGCTGTTGACACTCATAATAGACATAACGTTGTCTGTCTGCTGTAGCTAAGTTATCTAAATGAATGACATGGGATAAGTGTGATGTTAATAAAGCATTATATCAGCTATTAGATTACCTATAAAAAGTTAAACACTTATCATGTCATTACTTAAATATATGATATAAAGTATTTGTAGACTATCACCCAAATAAGCTTCTATTTCAAAAAAGATTCACAAAATTTTCAATAGTTTGTTGTAACTGATCGATAATCGAAATGGGGAAAAGACAAATTTAAAACTGATGTTTGTGATCCAAACTGTATTTCAATAAATACTAATTTCCAGTCAGCATATATAAGTCAATCTATCGACCTAAAGGTTTTACATAAGAGGTTATTAGAGCTTGTAAAAATTGTTAAGTAAAATGGGCGAAAATTGTTAAATCAATTTATTGAAGATCATTTGAAAATGAACGTATAAGTGAGTAAATACACAAAGATGCAAAAAATAACCAGTCATTCTTATTATCATCAGCATTATCGTATACAAAATTTTTCTATAGAACGACATTATGCATAGGTAAATTTGATTTTGTAGGTGATTGATGTGAATATTACTTTCATTAACAATAATCACCATCAAACAATAATTGGTTTAAATTGTTATTTTTGAAGATTACAGTGACAAATGAGACGTACGTTGAAAAGTAACTTACAAGCTACACAGAAATAACAAGAAGTTATATACTAGATTTTCTTTTATTAGATTCTCCGATTTTTAAACTCATATGGGTGGAGCCTCTCTTCAGTCTTTTTCTGGTGCCTCTATTTACAGGAAGAGCGATTGCTAAGGGATTTGGGAGAAGTGATAATCGGTCATTATATCTGATGCTGTTTAGGTCTCTGTGAAGAGTGGAGTTACGGACAAACCAGGGCGCACTCGTTATCATACGTAGGGTTTTGTTTTGCATAATTTGTTTGCTAACGCTGTGCCCCATAGCTGTATGCCAGGAGTGATAATTGCTTTGTAGACAGACAGCTTGTTTTTCAAACGTAATTTGCTTTAACTGGACATTAGCCATCTCAGTTTGTTAATTTTTGCAATACATCTTGTATGAGTCTTTTTGATATGTTCTGCCCAAGTCAATTTCCTATCCAGCTGCATGCCTAGATAGTTGTGATGTTGTTTGATAGGAATGAGATCACCATGTAGGTAAAGACTTGGGCATGAATTTCGCCTTATGGTGAAGGTCACATTAGCAGATTTCTGTTGGTTCACTCTAATGTTCCATTGTTTGAACCAGTCTTCCAGAGTGGTTAGATATTTCTGTAGGATAGCAGTGGCTTCAGAGGGACAACTGGAAGAGGCCATAATTACAGTGTCGTCGGCATATGTAGTGATGAATATATCTTGGTGCATAGATAAATTTAATTTTTTGATCCACTGACAATTTTTTAAAGAAATTTATCCAAATTTTTCAACAAAAACTTAATTTAGCTTAGCTCGTTCAGGTCCTGATAATTTGCTTTTGAAGTTTTTTGCAATTACAATGCAGTGAAAATAGGTGCATCATATAAAAATTTTAATTTATATATGAATTAAAAATTGATTTGCCATTTCTTCATTGCTACTTGATAACAAGCGTGTATGTTTATTATGGTCTGGACCATCATCATCTGTAGATAATAGAACATAAACCTGTTCTACAATTTTTTTTAATCCACTAAATTAGAAATAATGGTCTAGCCAAGTTCCTTATATAATTCTTGATATTAAGCTACACAAAACTGAAGATTGCGTTGAAATTATAATGCATGATGTTGTTCCATATTTGTATCTAATTTCAAGCCTTTGCTAATTCAATCAGCTGTTGTAAACTGAACTTCACTTTCGACTTAGTCATTATCGACTTGTTTAATATCATCAACTCTCATAACTTCAATCAAATCGCCCTCGTAAAAAAAATCTATTCGTCTATTTTGTAAATCGTGTTATTTCAAAATTGTGTAAAAAAGATCGTTTACTACATTGTGCATACTCGTCGCATATTTCGCTCTTCTGCATTACATAATTGAGGTCTTCATACATTTTTGAATAACGAAAAAATCGGTTATAGCTAACGAAATGAAAAATTGTTAAATCGTCATTTAGAGAATCGTAAAAAAATGCCAAAATCACTATTTACAGGCAGTGGTGATTATCCTTGTGATAGTTTAGTTTAGTAAATTTAATTTTTAAATGGAAAAATATAATAAATTAACAATTAAATATTTACAATGGAACCAATATAATTATATAATATATAATGAGATAGACAGACTGCTTGCCACACGGTGAGTTCACCCAGAACCATTGTGATGTCTGATTTTGATTGCTCTTAGTTTTGGTGCTTGCATTCAACTCTACCGATAGGCTAGGTTACCACTGGCATCGCTCTCAGAGTTCTTAAACATATTGAGGCTCCTTACCACGACAAAGTGGCAATCCAGCAAAGCGGATTAACAGCATTAAAATTTCTTGGTTTCTTTAATTTATTTCTTATTGATTGCAATGTTTATAAGATTTTCTACAAAAGATTCATAATTAATTTATTTTATTTCATTTTATTTACAGGCATTATGACACTAAAGCGCAAATTGAAACGCATACGTGAAGGACGCGGCGGTGAAGTTGAAGATGATAACGAGGATATAGCAAGTGACTTGTAGACTTTTGTAAATTAAATTCAATTATACAAAACACAAAACCAAATCAAATTCAACATGACAAACTTCGGTCTTATAAGCTTTAATGAATTGAATTGAATTAATTTATTAATGAAATTAGCAAATAATACACACACACACACACACACACACACATCCACAAACATACACACAAATATAGGAACAAAGACTATTAATTTAAATAGGCTGGAGAAATTGCTTTTAAAAAGAGAGCTAGCTCTCAGGACATGCAACAAAGGGAATGCATTTGTCCAGTCTATATAATTTAACGGTCTTTGATAGGAACATCTATAACTAAATGAATAAAGCATATAAAGATGAATTAAAAATATTCTAAATGAGCTTATTGCTTGCCTGCCTGCTTAGCCTGCTTGGCGAAGATACCCTTATGATGTCATTAAGCCGATAGAAAGCTGCGCTTGCGCTTGTTTATCTACTCTTGATAATAATAATAATAATACTGTCTTTAAGACTATATCTCTCTCTAAAAAAAAAACACACACATACACAAACACACTTAGACACATAAATTGTATTCTTACACCTAGTCCAATTATTTTTTTTTTTTAATTAAATAAATTATTATATTAAATATAATCTATGCATAGCTAATTACAAAAAAAAAAAAAAAAGAAACAAATGTTAAAGATTTATTAATTATATTTTTAAAAACAATGTTTAAGCAATAGTGTTGTTACACAAAACTTAATAATAATAATAATAAAGTTGCAATATTAAAAAGCAAACAAATGTTTAAATATTTGTTGTTTTAATTCGTATAATTTAAAGTTCTTGGATAAGAATTTTTGAAGAAATACACAGCTATTGAAATTAATAATACAATTAGATTGAAAGTGAAAAATGACAATCAACAATGATAAATCACTGGTTACTAAGGCCTTTGATTTTGTTTGTTAAGAATTTTCATGTGTAATTATGTACCACATAATATATCATAAAATTGTATAGATAATAAGTTGGAATGCGGTCGGATAAGTTGAAGTTGACAATGTTCACTGTTAGCTTCAAGGAAGGCACACATCGGGGCCGTAAGGTTCCTTGGTCTTGTGTTCTTTTGATCGTGGAATACAAAACACTACTATATGCAATTCGAGCAATCTAATGGTTTCAGCCGCTGTTCGATAGACAACTTACAATGACAAAGTTGAAAATGTAACATGCAGTTCAAGCAATCTGATGGTTGATGCCGCTATAGGCAAAGTAGGCGGTCATGATATCGGTGGTGTTCAGTGATGCCAGCTACCTATCACAAAAACAGGACAGATTATTTTATCTTAAAAATTTATAAATTAGATGAGTTTTATTGCCTCATCTATCAGGTCATAATCCTCTTCATCTGGGGTACTTACAAAATTTGTAGTATTGTTGTCTTTTGGATCGAAGGACTTATTTGTCCGGAAACTGATCCTATTACTATTTTTATATACAATTAAAATTAACAGGAACAGAAGTTAATAGTATTTATAGATTTATTTCACATTATATTACAGATATTTTAATGGGTTCTATTTGTCTTCTATATTTATTTTTTTTTTTATATATTTATCGTACATTGTTTGTAATAACTTCAGTAATGTTTTCTTTTGTGGGATTATTGAGCTCGATTGGATGTTGGTGTTTTCAAAGATTTTATTTTTAATATTTGTAATTGGCGAGCATAAGAGGTTACAAACTAAGTATACCACTAGAATATAAAGGAATATTCACTAAACATCGATGCATCCATCCATTCCATTCGATGTTTACCGTACTTCAGCTCACATCTCTCAAATCAAAACTTACTTGGTAGACCCACGTTAAGACGAAACTACTTTTTTATGTTTGTAACGCAACAACAGAAATAACTTGAATTAATATAAGATTTACCATATATGTAAGAACGTGTATTTAGATGTCCATAAAGCCTCGTCTATTTCAATCTAAGTAAACTTTGTTCGTTCCTTTATTTGAAAATTACAATTTCATAAAATCAAATCAAAGTAGGCTTCAGTTTTGTTGACTGTTATTTTGTTGTTGAATTTTGTATTCAGTTATTTTTTCTATTTTGTTACGAACAGTTATTTGCTAATAAAATATTTTTTATTTCTTCTTCACATTTAAAATGGCAATGATTATCAGATATATTTTAAAAAAATTGGGGTTCTGGAACTATGAAGAGAAAAATATTGAAAAAACTGAACAAGAAGAGAAAAATATTGAAAAAACTGAACAAGAAGAGAAAAATATTGAAAAAACTGAACAAGTTTTGGAACAATATGCAGTTAAAGAAGAAACTCCAATAGACAATAAGAAGAAATCAAACAAACCAAAGAACAATACTTTATGCGATGATTGTAGAAGTTATGTTCGGGTCTTAGGTCGAAATTATAGAATGTGAATGGGAACTTATTGCAGACGCTTTACAAGATTGAGTGTAAGTATAAGCATACTAAGTAATCCACGTTTTAGAAGACATTTTCATTGTGAATTTACTCGTATCTCTTAAGGAGAGCCTCGGATAATCTCAAAAGCTATTTTACCGTGAAGGACCAACTACTATTTGACGCAAGGGGAGGATGACCAGATTAGCCAGGAGCAGTTGCGAAATGTCGATGATAGTGATAGGATGGAGTGAATCTCAATGGGCAATGTCAATAGGTAAGTACTCGCAATTGATAGCTGCTGCTGCTGCTGTTGCTGCTATTCATTATACCATCTATTGATATTCCTCTTCATATTAAAATTATAATTCAAATAATTTTTTCTAGACACCCGCAAATTAATGGAAACATGCAAAAAATACTCAGAGGGCAGATCCACCTTCCTGGAGTTCGGTCATTTTCATCACCGTCAACATTAACATCATGGTCATCATCATCCATTACTCGTACATGTCTGATTCCTACTTATTCATTAAGATAAATCTGTTATTTTAAACAAATTTCCAATGGACGTATTATATTTTAATTATTGTTTTATTGTAAAAAATAATTATTTGGTATTTATGGTTAATCCTTTGTAAAACTCATAAATATATCACTTCCAAAATTATTGTTTTTGATCAAGACACTGTTTCGTGTCACCTTTTTTAGTGGCCGTATCATAGCATAAGGATGTGTTGAAGTCATAACAGCGGAGATTTCGAGATGAAATACGATGTTTACCGCACGATAGATACATCATATTGGTTCGATGTTTTAACACATGTAAAAATACAACGTGTTAAAACTGTTATGCATGCAGAGCCGAATTCAGGGTCTCGTGGCCCAGGGCAATGAAGAAAGTGGAGGCCCATTCATCAAGTTACAATAAACCAGAAAGAAGGCTATCATTGGCTATGCCAAATATGTAATACTCTTCACTCTCCTCCGGGTTGCATCGAACCTTCCTTTCTTAGCATCACTATATTCTCTCTGTTACAGTTTGATTATCAACAAAGAACACAGTTTGAGTGGCACTTTTATTGTACTTAATACGCTTTTTTTTTGTTGATTTTAAGGCAGCGTTTGATTAGCTATCCCGTAAGTCTTTAGTTTTCTACAAAAATAGTAAGATTCGTGGCAGAAGTCTATAGCCAAAGAAAATCTGCAGTTTGGACGAGAGAGACACTCTCAGATGAGTTTGAGACAGTTTCGGGAGTCAAACAAGGTTGTCTACTATCACCATTGCTTTTTGCCCTTCATTTTAATTACTTGCTTTAGTACTTTATATCGAATATATTTATATAAGGTTGCTGCTTTATGCGGATGATAATGTTATACTATCGGACGATATTCAGACTATGCAATGTATGATACAAAATCTCGAAGTGGAATTTAGAAGTCAACCTAAACAAATCTGAAATGATGGTTTTTAGGAACGGAGGGAGATTGTCCGAAAAAGAAAAGATTTTTTTAAAGGCGACCGTATAAAAATTGCTTCTTAGTACAACTACCTGGGAATTGTCTTCACACCAAAATTTAATTGAAAATAGGAATTGTTTGGCAAAGTCTAGATTAGATTAATTCGACCTGGAATAATTTTTTGAGTAAACCTGAGTTTTTTTTTATCCAGTAAGCAGTGCTATTCATTCATATGGTGCTCAAGTATGGGGTTACACCTTATTTGATCAGGTGGATAAAATGCAACGATATTTTATGAAAAAAATTTTGAAATTGCCAAGTTATACGCCAACTTATGCAATAATACTAGAAACTGGCATGGAAAACAACCAATTTTATACGCAAGGTTTGCACTTGAGGTATATATCGTAATGAAGACATTATTTCGTTACAGTAATCAAAGATTGTCACATGGGTTGTCAAGAAAACTGCTAGAGAAGAACATGGCTTGGATAAGAGAAGCAAACTTAATATGTCGACGTTACGAAATTATTTTTAGAACGGAGAACAATTGGGAGCTTTGGAACAGTACAGTCTAAGTTATGAAAAACGTAAATCGTATGTATATCAACGCGTGTCCATGACTGAGGTTCGGTAATAATCTGTGCTGCATTTTGGTATGAAGGAAAGACTCCGATATGTTATATTTCAACAAGAAGGAATGCTGAAATGTTCGTCAACTTATTAGGCAATGAACTCATAATATTTGACAGCCCAAATTTATGGCGATAACTGGACTTTCCAGCAAGATAATGCGCCGATATATTGTGCACAGCGAACGAGACTGTTTTTTAAGACCATAAATATTCCGCTGTTGCAATGGCCAGCAATAAGTCCGGACTTAAAACGCATTGAGGAGTATTCATAAGTGAGCAAGTGAACAACTGAGCAATGTGATCGAGTTGACTCACTTTAAAAAGACGATCAAGTTCACCAAAGTGAGCAGTACTTATCCAACACTAAAACAAACCAACCTTTAAATAAATGTTCTTATAAGAAAAAGTTTTTTGTTTTTTGACATATCGAACTGAAATTTGGACACTATTTCTGTATTTCTGATTCATATTCATCAACTATGTAAATTTCATGATCCTAGTGTTACCAGCAGGGGTACCTCCCATAGAAACCCAAATTAAATAACAAACTTATAAAGAATAAAAGTACAATAAAAGTGCCACTCAAACTGTGTTCTTTGTTGATAATCAAACTGTAACAGAGAGAATATAGTGATGCTAAGAAAGGAAGGTTGGATGCAACCCGGAGGAGAGTGAAGAGTATTACATCTTTGGCATAGCCAATGATAGCCTTCTTTCTGGTTTATTGTAACTTGATGAAGGGGCCTCCACTTTCTTCATTGCCCTGGGCCACGAGACCCTGAATTCGGCTCTGCATGCATAACAGGTTTAACACGTTGCATTTTTACTTGTGTTAAAACATCGAACCAATATGATGTATCTATCGTGCGGTAAACATCGTATTTCATCTCGAAATCTCCGCTGTTATGACTTCACCACATCCTTATGCCATGATACGGCCACTAAAAAAGGTGACACGGAACAGTGTCTTGATCAAAAACAATAATTTCGGAATTTGTGATATATTTATGAGTTTTACAAAGGATTAACCATAAATACCAAATAATTATTTTTTACAATAACACAATAATTAAAATATAATACGTCCATTGGAAATTTGTTTAAAATAACAGATTTATCTTAATGAATAAGTAGGAATCAGACAAGTACGAGTAATAGATGATGATGACCATGATGTTAATGTTGCCGGTGATGACAATTAGCGGATAATTAGCGACCGAACTCCAGGAAGGTGGAACTGCCCTCTGAGTATTTTTTGCATGTTTCCATTAATTTGCGGGTGTCTAGAAACAATTATTTGAATTGTAATTTTAATATGAAGAGGAATATCAATAGATGGTATAATGAATAGCAGCAACAGCACCAGCAGCAGCAGCAGCTATCAATTGCGAGTACTTACCATTGACATTGCCCATTGAGATTCACTCCATCCTATCACTATCATCGACATTTGGCAACTGCTCCTGGCTCATCTGGTCATCGTCCCCTTGCATTAAATAGTAGTTGGTCCTTCACGGTAAAATGGCTTTTGAGATGATCCGAGGCTCTCCTTAAGAGATACGAGTAAATTCACAATGAAAATGTCTTCTAAAACGTGGATTACTTAGTATGCTTATACTTACACTCAATCTTGTAAAGCGTCTGCAATAAGTTGCTGTTCAATTTCTGTAATTTCTACCTAAGACCCGGACATAACTTCTACAATCATCGCATAAAGTATTGTTCTTTGGTTTGTTTGATTTCTTTTTATTGTCTATTGGAGTTTCTTCTTTAACTGCATATTGTTCCAAAACTTGTTCAGTTTTTTCAATATTTTTCTCTTCTTGTTCAGTTTTTTCAATATTTTTCTCTTCATAGTTCCAGAACCCCAATTTTTTTAAAATATATCTGATAATCATTGCCATTTTAAATGTGAAGAAGAAATAAAAAATATTTTATTAACAAATAACTGTTCCACACAAAATACAACAAATAACTGAATACAAAATTCAACAACAAAATAACAGTCAACAAAACTGAAGCCTTCTTTGATTTGATATTATGAAATTGTAATTTTCAAATAAAGGAACGAACAAAGTTTACTTCGATTGAAATAGACGAGGCTTTATGGACATCCAAATACACGTACTTATATGGTAAATCTTATATTGATTAAAGTTATTTTTGTTGTTGCGTTACAAACATAAAAAAAGTATTTTCCTCAATATGTGGGGCTACCAAGCAAGCTTTCGATCCTTTGGTGGACCTCAATGTATTTGACTGTATCGCTTTGGAACAGTTCAATGTTATTGTGGGACAACATATTTGCTTTCTCGTTTCCCCAGGATGTTCCTGCTAGGGCCTTGAGCGCTTTATTCGTCGGCTTGCGTGTGTAGAAAATGTGAGCAGGATTTCAAACGTAACACCAAGAATTTTCGGGTGGGAAGTATATAGTTGGAACCTTTAATCCCTCAAGAAAAATGTCCAGTTCCATCATAAGCTTCTTAATCAAGGAACGCTCTCCTGTACTTAATGGCGATTCACAATGGGATCTTGAGGTGGATCCAGATAATAATAATGATAATAATGAGATAGTTTTGATAGCCAAGCAGAGAAAATTTGAACAGAAACCATGCTCCTACCGTCCAATCAGATTGCATATAAAAAAGTGAGTTACTTGAATTCATTTCACAGCATGCCGACTGCTGTCAAACTCAAATCACACTCGTAAACATATTCATTCATTTTGTGCCTCGTTTCAATTCAATGCAATTCGAGTTAGTTCTATTGGACTTAAGTTGTGAGTGAAGCCATGCAGATCTGTGTTATAAGGCATCTAAAACATTACAAACATGGTGTCTTGCTAGAGGCATAACTCTCGCGAGGAGACGATTGCTGAGGTCGAAGGACTTTAGAATGATATTTCATTGCAAAAATTTGGTAAAATCAATTCCTGTAAGTTTCCAAAGGTTATCGCCGTCAAAGGAGTGTTTATTTTAATCTTGTTATTATCGTAACTTTTGTTTTTCTCCTTTTTTTTCTGAACAATAATGTGTTGTCAAAATACTTTTGTCCACCATTGTATGTTTTTAATAGTCTTTGATAAAGAAATCAATTTGGCAAAACAATGGAAATTTCTCGAGAGGGTTTTCGTTGGATTATT
Organism: Amiota communis; assembly: GCA_037043315.1. NCBI lineage: Eukaryota > Metazoa > Arthropoda > Insecta > Diptera > Drosophilidae > Amiota > Amiota communis. The sequence continues at coordinate 1,960,668 of JBAMAV010001050.1, forward strand.
TTTCACAACTTTCGACGTGGATTATCCCAACAAGAATGTGTCGATGAACTAAGTTCTTTGTATGGTGAGAAAGCACCATCAAAACCGACAGTTTATCGCTGGTTTGCAGAATTTAATCGTGGTCGTAGTTCAGTCGCTGACGAATTCCGTGAAGGTCGTCCAAAATCGGATGTTGTGCCACAAAACATCGAAGGTGTGCGTGAACTGATAGTGCAAGATAGAGGCATCCTTACATGCACATTAGTTCCACTTCAATACATTCTATTGTGCATGAACTAATAGTAGTAACAAAGGTTTGTTCTCGTTGGATACCCCATAACTTATCAATCGCTCAAAAAAAGGCTCGCGTCGATTGGAGTAAGGAAATGCTTAAAAAGTTCGACCGTGGTGCTTCAAAAGACGTTTATAAAATCGTGACAGGTGATGAATCAGGGATATATGCGTATGAGCCGGAAACTAAACAGCAATCGACTGTGTGGGTGTTCCAAAATGAGCCAAATCCAACAAAAGTTGTTCGAGTACGAAGCACTTCGAAGCAAATGGTCGCCTGTTTCTTCGGGAGAATGAGTCATGTGGCCACTGTTCCGCCAGAACAACGTAGGACTGTCAATTCTGAGTGGTACACGGCCATTTGTTTGCCGGAGGTCTTCGGAGAAATTCGCAAAACCAACTGCCGAAGACGAATCATTCTCCATCATGACAATGCGAGCTCTCATACATCTCGGCAAACAGGTGAATTTTTAAGCAGTCAAAACATCGAATTGATGACTCATCCGCCCTACAGTCCTGACTTGGCACCTAATGACTTATTTTTATTCCCTCACATCAAAAAAAAAAAACTGCGTGGTCAACGATTTACGAGTGCCGTAGAAGCAGTTGAAGAGTTCAAAAACCATGCTTTGGTGGTGTCTCAAGAGGAATGGAAAAATTGCTATGACCAATGGTTCCAACGAATGCAAAAGTGTATTGATCATCAGCGGGAATATTTCGAAAAACAATCCCCGAAATATAAATAGCAGCCTTCGTATCTAGTATTTATTGATCTACCGTCGTAATAGATTGAATGTTATTTAATTTTTTCAAATAATTTTTATTTTCCATTTATTTATTTATTCATTTATATGTATATATATACATATATGAATTTGTTTTGTTTTACATTTAATTTCTTTGTTGTTTAAATTTATTTCCATTATTTTTTTATTTTTTGTAATTATCCTTTCTTTTTGTTTTTTTTTTGGTTTTCTTGATATTTGAAAAGATATTTTAATTTTTTTTTATGTATTTTTTTTTTTAATTTGGGTTTTTGTGTTTTATTTTTCATTTTCTGTATGTTTATATTTTTCTTGTTCTTCTGCTTCTTCTAATTTATTTTTTATTTTCAATTTAAATTTTCTTTTTTTTTTGTTTTCCAAATTGTTTGTTTGTTTTTTGTTATTATGTTTCTTCTTCTTCTTGTAGTTAATTATTTATGTATACAAATAATTGTCTTTAATTAAAGTTTTGTTTTTAATTTAAATTTTCAATATTCTTTTGTTCTTTTTGTTGTTGTTGTTTCAATTACTTTTATTTATTTAAATTTAATTTCATTTTAGTATTTATTTTTGTTTTAAGTTTACATTTAACTAATTTTATACTTAAAATTAAAAATGTTGTTAGTATTTTTTTTTTCAATTTTTAACATTAAATATAATATTTTTATTTATTTGTTTGTTCATGTTTCTGTTTTTATTTTGTTAAGTTTTTAATTGCAAATTAAATTATTTATTTTTTAAAAATTTATTTTTTTGTGGAGAATTTTTTTGTTTTGTTTTGTTCCATTTTTCGCTGTTTCTTGTTTAATTTTCTTATATTTTTTTTTTGTTTTCTTTATTTAAATAACTTAATTTTACTTATAATTTATAAATTTCTTTTGTGTTTTTCTTTTTTTCATTGATTTGAACCTTTTCTTTTGTTTTGTTTTGTGTTTTCTTTTCTTTTCTATTTCATTTAATTTTTAGTTAAATTAAATTATTAATATTATTTTAAGTTTTTATGTTAACAAATTGCTGTGTTCATTTTTTTTTTGTTTTAAACAAAATTTTTCATCATTAAATTAGTTTAAATATATAAAAAAAAAAAAAAAAAAAATACAATTTCATTTTATATAGTAAGTGTATATGTGTATATATATATATATATATATATGCATATATGTATATATCTTTTAGTTGGCCTTGTTACTACATTGTTTCTTATACAATATTATATTATTTCTTTAGTATGTTTTTTCTTATTATGTATATCTTTCTTTATTTTATTTTTAGCAAATTAAGAAATCGAGACTTGATCGCGAAAAAAACTTAACCACCAAGGAGAGTGTTTTTTTTTCATAATTTTTCAAAAATGCATGGTCGGATTATATAAATAATAGATGCGAAGTATGAAATTGAAATATGGTGCATACCCTTTTTTAAACAACATTGTTTTATCTTTAGTAAATAATATATTTGTTTCATTTATTTAATAACAGTCTTACATTTAAGTGTTTAATACAGCAAACTGTCACTCAACAACAAATTATTGACATATACATAATTTGTGGCCTCAGTTTGGCTCCATACACAACATCAAAAAGTTGCAAGCTAATCAAAACAATGCCTTAAGAAGCATTACTGGTGCACCGTGGTTTGTTGGAAACACCATGTTGTATCGTGACCTTATGATGCCAATGGTGATCGAGAAAATCAAATTCTACAGCAGTCAATACAATGAATGTTTACTGAAGTACCCAAATCCCCTGTCAAGATGTCTAACATACAACTCAATCCATCAGAAAAGACTTTCATTCCAATTATCTCCTTATTAGCAGATCTTAATAATAATTAAATGTCATGTTTATCTAAGGTCACGTAAATGTCTTAAATATGATGAAACAAATGTATAAAAACCCATCTGATTGATTGAAATTATTAAAAAATTTTAAGGGAACATTTTAAATATCTTCTTTATCTGTTTCATTTAACGATTCTTTTAATTCATTTGCAGAAGATCTAAGGCCGAGGTATTCATTATGAAACTGGTTTGGAATACTGTTCTTATCGCAAAGAGCTTTCAAATCATTAATCGATGAGATTTTAAGTTCTGAAACATATAAAGTTTGCGGTCTAACAGACTGGCTAAAATTAATGCTTATAGCTTACTTAAGCCGTACTTAAGTGTTAAACCATCTTTATCGAAATTAGCGGAGCCCGGCAAACTCAAATTTAATTTCTTCTTTTTTGGTACAGTTAAATGAACTTCGAATAATTGTAGGCCACTACAAAATTTGAGAAATACTCTTAATGTCAATGAAGTGTTTGAGAGTTCCTTTTCTTGCAAGTTCTCTTGTTGCGGCAATAATAGAATAGAAATACTGGTAATGCCTCAAAATTATTGCAATAGCATCTTCGCTCGATTTATTATGTGGTTTCCTGTGCGTTCTAATATAACTTCTCTTCTAATTGAACAGAACAAACTTTTAAATGCTGTTCGCGGAAAGTTAATAAGTAATCATAACATAACATTCAATACTCTACTTCTAATTATGTCCTTCTCCACAATGCTGGAGGCTAACCAGGATTGTTGTCTTGGCTTACTCATGCCCACTCATTTTGTTTGCCTAACCATTCCCTCATTTTTTATTACGACAAGGATTGGGTTGGACTTATATTTTGGCATCTTTTGATATACTTTTTTCTTTTGTTTTTTGTGACCACGTTTTCGAATGCCACAAGTTTTCTCTCCCAGTAAACCGAGTCCTGCATTTGAACAGAACAAAGTGTCTTTGTCTGCGTTGCTTTATGATTGGTTGTGCACATCATTGCATACGTTAAACTCAAACCGAATCGAACATGTACATGAGCATAATGTATATCGCGTCGAACACAAGAGACAAAGACGAACAAACAAGAAATCTTGACTAACTGCTTATGTTGACATGTTGTTTTTTGCACTTGGTGTGTGTTGCAACAGAACAAGTGTTCTTATCCTATAACTCGAAGACGCTATGTTCACATTCGGTGTATCGCCAGCCTAAGTGAAGACTTAGGAGAGGAGAAAGAACAAACAAGTGTAAGATTAAATCAATGATAAGAGTTTGGTGCAAGAAATCGGTTCAGTCAATCTACACATGTTTCTCTTTATCCGTTTGCTTTTATTTGAAATTCTAAGGCTACTCTTAGTTTCCATTACTATTGGCTATGGCGCTTACGTTATTTTTGCGTTCAAGAGAACTCCTAAGTATGTGGAGCTTGCGATATAATTGAAATATAAATAATTTAATTTTAATATTTGACATATAATGAGGTGAATATATTTGCATCCAACATCAATTTTCGAACAAATGGCACTTAAGTTATTTTCGCGGTTAGATCTCGATTAATACATTTTATTACAATATTATTTTTTATACCTTTCATAAGTATAATTTAACAAAGATTTCTGAGGGTGTAAGCATTTCAATACATGTGACATATGAAAAGGACTATCAAATGGGTTTGTCAGCTCGATATCGATATAAAATTTGGCACAGAAAGTTCCTACTGTGTCACTTTCAGTCCGAATTCTCCGACTACTGAAATCGGTAATCTCCATGCAGAAACCATAGAAGCATTGGTTTGAAAAATGTATTGATTGTGTATAATAGTTTCTACATTAATTCTCACAATTATTCATCGCGAGTAGCCGGGGGCTTAGAGCCCTGCACAAGCGTACTCTAAGTAGTGTTAACAGCCGGCAATCACACTGTGCCCACTATGAAAGCGAGTCATGTGTGTTCTTGATACGACTCATTCCGAGTCATTTTGTTTTATTTGCTTTGCCGACTCATTGAATCGAAACTATGATGTCTTATGGTATGAACTTTGTATCACAGTATCATGAAAATATACTGACGTGTGACTCGTGTCTTTTGATATGACTCGATATGAAAATAAATTGAATGAATATGAATTCGCCAACAAAGCAGGTGTGAGTGCAAGTGAGAGGAAATGGGAGAGTATGCATGAGATAGCAATACTGTGCACATTATCAAAAACAATGTGCAAACTATGAATAAGAATATGATCAGCTTGAGAAGAAGAATCTAATGGACTATTAATACAAACAAAATTTGCCACAGAAAGATCGTATTGCTCTATATTGATAATATGTAATTATGTAGTTGTGTTTCGGTTGGAGTTCTCCGATTAGTGGTATTGGTAAACTCCATGCAAAAACCAAAGAAACCTTGGTTTATTGTACAATAATTTTGTACAATTAAAACATTAGACTCAGATCAGCCCATTATTTCACATTTTATAAAAAAACTTTGTGTGAAAAGAATAATTGTTTTTTTTTTTTTTTCATTTGCACCGAAATGATTATCTTCTCTTACAATATTTTATTTGTTTTTAAGTATTTTCTTTCTGTTTTTATTTCTGAATAATGAAAAGATTTTTTTTTAATTTTCTGTTAATATTTCTTGTACCCTTAACAAAAGAAAGTAAGATCCTCAGACTGGGTAGATAGAAACTTTGTATGTTGTATCATACAAATATCTAGTAGATCATTTCTTTAGGAAGATCACCTTGAATATTGTTTGCAAGGGTACAGGAGATAATCGATAGTCGGATAAGCCTGACTACTTTTTATGTACAATTGTTTTAATACTACTTGCTGAATATAGTATTATTATTATATTATTTTTATTTAATACCTTTGATGCTGCTCAAAGACTTTTAGGAGAAAATACCAGAGACCAGATTGAGTTCTTAGTAATTGTCTGATAGACTTTGCAATAGCAGACATAATGGATATATAGATAAAGATATAGAAACTACCAATAATAGTATATAGAAACTAAAATTCAGAGCATGGATTTTGAGTAGAAATGCTGAATAGAACAAAGGTGGTTCTTGGTTGGATAATTTCTGAACTGAATACGAAACGAAAGCTTATTCGACTAGTAGAAATATATTATTGTAGTATATACTTGGATAATATGACAAAGATGGTGTTTTTTCCTATTTATTTCTTTAACACAATGGGAAGGAAGCAAAGTTAAGACTTCATTCATTTTCATTTTCATTTATAGTACATGATTATTAATTTTTTTATTATAAATTTTATTTATATTTTATTTTAATAAATTTTTTAAATTTTATTTTCCATTCAATTTTTGTTTTTAAATATTTTATTCTTTTTTAAGATTTATTTTAATTTTCATTGAATTTTTCAATGTTTATTTTCTGTTTTTTGAAATGTTTTATTTAAATTTTATTATTCATAATATTTTTTTATTTTTTTTTTGTTTATAATATTATTTTTATTTATTACATTTAATTGTTATTTATAATTATATTAAATTGTAATTTAAAAAAAAAATGTATGTTTTTATAAGTAAAAAAAAATATGACAACACTTAAATCTGCACAACAATTTTATTTATTTCATTTATAATATTTTGTTTAGTTTCGTTTCGTTTTGTTTGTGTATTTGTTTTTATATATTTGTTTTTTATTTGGAAACATTTTTGTTTTGTTTTTTTTTTTATTTATTTTATTTGTTAAATTTCTTTTCATATTTCCTTGAATTTCAATTTTATTTTAATGACTAATGGTATATGCGTTTTGTGTTTGGGGTTGCCTTCTTTGAACTGATCTTTCCTTCTTTGTTTGCCTACTCCATTTTTCCTTAAAAGATTATTTAAAGTTTTTCTTCAGTTTTCCGTTATTAAAATTGTGGTTTAATGTCATAAATTAAAAAGAAGAAAAAACCATAATAATAAAAAATGAAATTTTGAATTTTAAACATGTTTAGTTGCATGGTTTAATATTTTCTTGATTCTTGTATTTTCTTTTGTTGTTGTTGTTGTTAGTTTATTTTGTTTTTTTAATTATAAATTCGATTTTAGTTTCATTGCGTATACGTAATTAAAAGGAGTAAGTAAGTAGATACTTCTATTATGATTAAAAGTTTTTGAAATATTTAAGTGAAACTCTTTTTATATCAGTATCATCATCATTTTTCTTTTTAATATATTTTACTTCTTCACAACTGACGTTTTTTTTTTTGTTTTCATGTAATTTATGCATATCAGTACGATCCTAACAAAAGATAGGAAATGACAGTGACCTTATACTCATGAAACAAACACATTTTACATGCCGTCGCATGATTTTTTATATGATTGGAGAGTGATTCATAAATATTTAAAATTATCTTCTGATCTTATAAACCTGATACGCACCTTAGTACATGTGGGCCTCCTTTAATACTGGGGAAACCACCATATTGAGAGAAATCATGTTAAGCTAGACAAGAGGCCAGTACAAAAAAGGGGGCTACGTTCCTAGATTTTACGGGAATTTTTTGTTTTCCTTTGCAAAGTTGAGGAAAAATCTCTTCAAGTCTTATAATTAAATATTTAAACGGTGAAAATAACATGTTTTTAGTACAGAGATGGTAATATTTTTAGATAATTTCACACATTTTTCAATGAATTAATCTGCTATGCAATGCTAAAACTTATTGAAGCTTTTTCAATAGTAGCTTCGCATCCGTTGTAATCTGATTTTAAGTTCTTGCCATCATTGACAGCAGTTTCAATAAATAATTCTTCATCAAGGTCTGTGTATTCAAAAAACTCTTAGATATATCCATCACCTTCACCTTGAATTGAATTTAAATAAATTATAAAATATCATTTGGGTGCTGACTTCTAAAGCTTCTATTTAGATAAATTTACCAACTGAACGCAGTCTTCAATGAAATACGATATTTCTTCCAGTTACATCAATAGAATCTGCATCAATTATATTCAAAATTCATCATAAAGAACTTCCGATATAGTATAATACTTAGTAATAGTGAAAATTATACATTGAATCATCGGCTGCAGTAGTGATGCTGTCTTAGGTGGAAAAAATTTTAACTTTTAACTTGAAATCATGATTTCAGGATTAGAATATTTGAAAATTATTTAAAACTAGAAATATATTTGTAATTGCGTGTATTTTGTTAACTTTTTTCCTAATTATCAGATGTTTCATGTTGGCGCGTAGCAAAAGAGGAAAACATTCGAAAATCAGCGAAAAAGTCGGCAGCTGAAATAAAAATATGAATATCTTTTGATTTAGTAGGTCGATTTCGATAAAATAAGCGATAAATGTTACACAAAGCTTGCTACAATACACCAGTGAATATTAAATAGGTTCAGCCGTTTCTGAGATTAGCGTGCACAGACACAAAAAGGCTTACGATTTTATGTATATACTAGCTGTGCCCACGACTTCGTACGTGTGAGGTATACGAAACGTATTTTTGTTAATTTTTGTCCTAATTATCAGCTGTTTAAGGAAACATTCGAAAATCAGCCAAAAAGAAGGCAACAGAATTAAAAATATGAATATCTTTTGATTGAGTAGGTCGATTTCGATAAAATAAGCGATAAATGTTACACAAAGCTTGCTACAATACACCAGTGAAAATATTAAATAGGTTAAGCCGTTTCTGAGATTAGCGTGCACAAGCACAAAAAGTCAAACGATTATATATATAAATAGATATAGATTTAAAATTTATGTACATCCAAGGCTTGAGATTCAAACCACTTTTAAATTTTTTCAATAGAACATGTGTTTATGCAAACGAACCGAAACGGTTTTTTCATTGAGATCAGCTTGACTCATAAACACTTTTCGTATTGAATACATTAAGCTACTTTACAAAGCTCACATTTGAAACCCGATGTTACTTTCGCAAAACGAACTGAAATGTACCATAAACGCTTAGCGTTTTTACAGCGTTTTGAAATTCAGCTGTTCGCAAAATGTTGTTTTGTGCTGTGTTGCCCCATGTGATTTTGAAATAATCCTTTTTTTTTAAGAATGCAATGACGTCACAAGCATAAACACATAAAAAAAAAAAAAAAAAAATTAAAACATAATACCACCTACTCAGTTCGGTTTTAGATCTCATTTGAACTGCGTTCAATACCTGGAAAAATTAACTAACTTTGCAAAAAAGGAAATTAATTTAAAAATCAGTCTGACTAGTTATCCTGGATGTCAAAGCGGCTTTCGACACAGTATGGTATTCGGGATTCATCCACAATTAATGCTCACTCGTATCCCAATATACCTAATAAAGCTAATCCAAATCTTTTTGACGGAATGCCTTTTCTGAGTTGTCACGAACGGTACAAACTCAGAAAGTAAGTTGATATGTGGCGAAATTCCTCAGGGGTATGTCTTAGGACCTACATTATACAACATTTACACCTACGACATCCCAACATCAAGATATTGTACTACACTAGTTTTTGCTGACGACACGGCAAACTATAGTTCGGGTGCAACATTTGATCAAGTAACAACAATTGGACTCTCTTGCGTCTTCCAAACTTGTGATATCTATTAAATGTTATGATAGCAAAAAACATTTTTAGGATGAAAAAATAATGGAAATACCAATTGTTTTGAGGAAGACATTGTTTTGTACCGGTTTTTTTTTTTTGATGATGTTGATGTTTCTGCTGCTGCTTTATGGTTTTCTTCTAAGAATTTGTCATATTGTTATTATTAGAGCACTAGCTGCCATGGCTTTCAGCTCTTATTATAGATTAATAAATTAGAGTATGAGACTTATTAGTGTTAGTTATATAAGATTATGAAATCCGGTCTTTCTCCTGAATATGAGATTTAATTAAGCGGAGGATGTTGGCCTTTTCAAATATGTTAACTGTGTGTAGTGGTTGTGTTGAGACGAGCATAGCACGGGATTCATTGCCAAGTATTTTGGCATTGCTGAATAAGTTGGTCACGGATTGTAGTAATTATACTCTTGCTATTGGGGTTACGTAAATAGCATATTTGTTGTCAGTGCAAATAATTACGTTAGATGGCATATTAGCAGCAAATCATGTTGCTTCTAAGAATTTGTCATCTAATTATTATCTTCTCGACACAAACATCCACAGATTTAAATAATAAATTGGTGTCCGACCATAAGATCGAGTTTCTATCATAAGGAAGGTTATAGTCATAACGTGTGTTTTTTTGTATGTGAAAAATCTAGTTGACTTGTGCCTGATCATGTCAGTGTTTGTTTCGCGGGGTTTTGTTTGCTTACGAAATTCATCGAACCACTTAGTTAACACTTAAAAACTAAAAGTTAATTGCCAGCAGATCGGCAACAGCTCAAATCGAAATTCTTGTTGCTGTTGGATTGATTGCTTGAAACCTCTGTTTTTGTGTTGTTGTTATTATTAACTGTCCTGTTATTGTTTTGTTATTGTTACTGTCCCTACACCAATAACATCATTATCATCAACACCATAATCAATTTTCTATATTTCATTTTCCAATTGATGACATTAAATAGGCGAATTATTAGTGAGAAAATCAGCAAAGCTATAGTACTATTAGCTAATATAAAACGCTTCCAATTCCAATATTCACGAGTCCTTTGAAACATTTTGTAACGTGAAGTATGTAGTTAACAAAAGTAAGTATGGTAAGTCGTAATAAGTAGCAGATGTTTTCAAATTCCAAGAGAATAAAAATTGTATATATACATAGAGCAGTGTAGACAAGGGGGCAAAAAAAACCAAAAATAATTTGCAAAGCAACAAATGTTTTTTGTTCAAAAGTTTTCAATGAAATTTCAATTCAATTAAAGGCAATAATAATTATTGCGTATACGCATGGTAGGATCCAACTAAATCCAACTACTGGCGGCATTAATTGCTTTGCTTCGGCGGTTATTCAGACAAAGAAAATCAACCAAACAGGAAACACAAAAACACACTAGACACCAAACCAAAATCAAAATCAAAATAATCCATAAAATGTGTTTTTTTATTGTATTTTTTGTGAGAAAGGTGAGGTTAAGATTTAATGAGTATTGAACAAATTTAGTCAAGTCGCCAGTCGGCAGTCACTAGTAAGTAGTAGTAGTTGGCTAATGTAGAAGAGTAGTAGAGAGTGTGGCTATTGATTTCATATTTAAGTAATTTATGGTAATTTTTATCTTTCTTTCAATGAATTTAAGTTGTTACAACAAAAGATTTCGCCAAAAACAAAAGACGTGCGTGTGCGTTCATACTGACTATAATACAATATCATCAAAGCAAATCAAGAGAGACAAAAGAAGCAACTAAACCAAATGATAATAATGATGATGCCTTTGCGGATGATGATGATAAAGATGATTTAGTAGTATGTGCGTAGCAAGTAAGAAAGAAAGCGATATAAAGAAACCACAAAACACACAAACAACACAACCACAAAATAGGAAAAAAAAGCAAAAGCATGGCAATGGAAATGGTCATGGAAAAAAAAAATTACATCAGAAAATGAAGTAAAGTAAAAACAAAAGTAAATCGGAAATAGCCCAAAGTAGCAAACGTTCCGTTCCGTTTCCGCTTTGTATTTTCAAATTAGCAACCAATAAAGTTCATTCAACAACAGACCGACCACCAGTGTTAAGGGAAGACGACGACGATGATGATGATGACATAGAAAGAAAAAAGAAAAGAAAGAAAGCTAGGGGACAATTGGCAAAGAGACAACGGAGAGGAACACGTGGAGGCCATTACACCCGAAGGCCATTAAAGTCAAAGAAAAGTGAAGGTGATTCGAAGAGAGAAAAAGGCAAAAAAGAAAAAAATTAAAAACAAAAAAAAATCAAGATAAATAGGATAAAAATATAATAAAAATGGGAATAAAGAAATGTAAAGAAAGTAAAGAAATAAGTAAACTAAAGATGAGTTAAAAAAAAACCACACACACACACATTGAGAAGAGGTGTGCCCCAAAAATTATACAACTAGCAATCATTCATTCTTTCTTCTGATTGCATTTTTTGAAGGAATTAACTGATTGACTGTTTGATGCTTTTAAATGTGTCAGTCATACCACACCACATGCTCAAGCAGCTCTGGTGATTCGTCATATTGGTGCGCTTTGAGTGAAATTGTTATTGAGAACAGCCAAAAGTCATATCATATGTTCGAAACACAAGTATTTCAAATTCCAAGATTATTTTCTAGTTCGTACAAGGCCGTCTTTAATCTATTGGAGGCCCTGGGCACATTAGGATAATGACTTTGACATAACACTATTTTGTTAGATTAGAATTAGAAAGTTGATAAGCAGGGTTTTGGATTTATTTTTATTTCTTTACAGTCACATTAAGGTAATAGAATATAATCCACAAACGTAACAACTTTGTTGCCTCTGATACACACCCAGCAGTATGTTTAGTGAATGTCCTGCACATGGTACAAAAGTGTCAAACTCATATTTCTCTTTGATTCTTTCTTGTAGACCAGTATACTTCTCCGTCATATTTGAAGCATTGTCGTAGCTTTGTTCTCTGCAACCTTTTATGAGAATATTATGATTCTCTAAAATATTTAAAATGATTTCCGCTAAATACCCAGATTTATGGTCAATGTGAGACAGATCGGGCGTACTAACTTAACTTTATTTAAAATTTTTAGAGGACCCCCTTACGTCAATATTAGATATTCAAAATAAATATGTTTTTCAGTTATAAATATCAGTTATCGTTCAGTGACCTGGCTGGAACTACAGGCATCTAGAGTTCCCCCAGTGGGAAAGAGGTGCCTGAGTTCGTACACAGTGAAATGACGATCTTCTTCCGCTATCAAGTTGCAAATATTTGCTTTTTTTCTAATGTTTGATGATTGTGTTTGAAGGTCGGTCGGCCAGGCTTGGTTCATTGTTAACCGACACAATTTTACTATTTTGTTTTTTATCTATGTTTACCCATTCAGTCGTCTCCGAAGGTCTTACAACATTTCAATATTTGAAGCATAATTTTTTGTTTAAATTTAAGCAAAACCCGATGCAATTTGATTAAAATTTGAAAACAAAATTCATCGAACTCAAGTCAGGCACTAAGTTCTTTGCACTGGTTATGTTTATACCCCCGAAGAGTCCAAGCCGGTCCAACATTCTGGCATGTTGCATACTTTCTGGATATACCTCGTACTAAGTACATAGTGAAGCTGATTTTCAGCAATCGGTTTAAAATGAATTAACATTGTGGTAAAATATCAAATCCAAACTGGACCTGGGCCAGAAACCCATATGTATTTATATATACAATATGTAGAAGACTACTTACTACTGAATACCAAAACATACACGCATATTTTTACAGCCCAACCTTAAATGATAATAAGTTAAAGAAAGAAAAAAAAGAAAAAGAAAGCTTTATTTTTGTCTGTGGCATTTTCCTTTGCTTCTGCTTTTCTTTTACTTTATTTTTATTATCCCGCCTTTTAAGATGCGAATAAATGCGAGAAGTTAAGGGAAATGCTATGAAATTGGTGGTGTGGTGGGGGAACTACTATGTAGTAAACCGCCGAAGAATGCGTTCATCTTTGCCACCATTAAAAGTCAACAAACGAAATGAACAAAGCGAAACATAGTTAAAGTCAAAGCAAAAGCAAAAGCTAAAGCGAAAGTAAAAGCGAAATTGGGTAAATGGTCAAAAATGGTAAAGTCGTTGTTGATGGACAACATGATGTTGCTAGGACTGTTGCTTGTGCTCCTCCTGCTTTTTTGTCATTAACCACATCTCAACTCAACTCAACTCATTTCATCTGAAGGCAACGCATCGCATGGCATCACATGGTATGGATGGGAAGGAAATAGAAGGAAAGGCATGGCATAGCATGGCATGGCATGAGTTGGCATCTCATTCAAGTAAACGCATTACGCCTTAGGGATTCGTATGGAGTTCATGAGTTCTTAAATTTTGTTCACAGATGAGAATGGCCACAAAATCAACACAAAAGAAAGAAAGAAAAAAAAAAGAAAAAAAGAAATGATGATGGCATGTTGAAAGCGAAGTAACTATGTAAGCAAGAAGACAGAGAACATTAGAGAGATGGAGTGATGGAGCGAAGAAGTGGAGTGGAAGAGTAGTAATTTTGAAATGTGTTTGGATATTGTTGCCTTACAATATTTAGTTGTATGCACAGAGCATTTGGTTAGATAAACGTAACTTTATGGTTTTCAGGTTTCTTTTCTACCTTACCAAAATGTCTGCCAAACAATCACACCCTCCTCCTCTCCATCTCCATCACCATCACTACCACCATCACAATCACAATTATTTGAAATCTCATTTTACTTGTGAAGCCAATAAATGAAGGACACAGACACACAACTGGACTGACTGAACATGCATAAATGTTATTTTGTGCCAAGTTAAATTCAACACGGAATTGTACTATATTTATATTTTGTATATATATTGTAAATATACAATACAAATGGTAAATATGAGAGAAAAGAGTAAAGAGAAAGTAAGGAAGGAAGGAAGGGAAAGTCACAGACGGAAACACGGATTTTGTTAGAATAGTAGATGTGATGCTATTGCTACTGACACAACAGACACCATCATGAACTGTGACTATACATACTACATAGTTGGTTTGTTGGTTAGCTAACAAAAAAAACTGATACGCATCGTAATATTGTGGCAGGACAATTCAGTTTAGTTTCTCATATAGATATGCATATATTGTATTAAGTATATATGTATATACACTAAATATACAGTATCATTTCAATAGTACAGACTGCTAAAAATCATGTACCAATATAAGAAGTGATCGGACATAACACATCAAACACAACATACTTCTTAGAGAAGTTTACTGCCCTTAATACTGCATCTATTAAATTATTCTATTAAATTTTTTTTAAATAATATTTGACCTGGGCAGCAGACGTTGTCCTGCCTGATATGATAAAACAACGATTGATTATCTTTTGGCGACTACAAGCATTTATAAAAAGAAAAGAATAAATTGAGAAGAAAAAATACTACAATAATAATAATGACAACATAACATTTCTGAAGCATCAAAGCATAAAATGAAGGAATAATAGTGTTTGGTTGAATTGTCTTTGGATTAAAAACTAATATCTTTTGATTCTGTTGATCGATTTTAAAGAAATAAACGCCTATATGTTACTCGTAATAAAATTTGTTATTTTACAGTAATTCGATTTTGAATCCAATGAGTAGTTTTTACATGATGCGTGCACAAACACCTTCACTTTACGATTTTATTGTTTCTATGTATAGATGATTCAAAACCTATTCCTTCTGTATATGTAATATACCTAACATAGTAGGATTAAAACATCAACACAAACAGCATGTACAAAACTATGAGGCTTCAAAATAGCTTTTGTTTTTCAAAATATTCTCCATGAAGATCAATACACTTTGCACACGCTTAAACCAATTTTCGAAGCTCTTCTTCCACTCCGAATGAGGTAACTCGAAAACATGCTTCTTGAATGCATTAACCGATTATTTGGGTGTCGTCCGTTGACTACGAAATTGGTTGTTCACTGTTGGGAACAAAAAAAATCATTCGGTGCTAAATCGGGGCTGTACGCCGAGTGCCCTACCAATTCAACGTTTTGTGCCTTCATATACTTGGTTGTTTGAGCCGAAGTGTGAGGACTCCAACATCTTTTCCTTTTTCACAAAAAACTTCTGGCAAACAGATGGTCGTGTACTACTCAGAATTGACCTTCTTACGTTCCACTAGTGGCACGGTTGCAATATGTTCGGTAATTTTAAAGAAACAGGTCACCATTTTCTTCGAATTGCTTCGTGCGCAAACAACTTTCGTTGGATTGTCATCATCTTCGAGTACCCATACGATCGATTGCTCTTTAATTTCCGGGTCACATGCATAGAACCATGATTTGTCACCTGTTACAATCTTAAATACGTATTTTGAAGCACTACGATTGAATTTTTTAAGCATTTATTTGCTCATCGAACATCGATGTTTGATTTTTGATGTTGCAACCCTAATTGAGAGTGAAGTGAAATTCATGAATTTTGGTTTTCATTAGTGTATTTCTCTCATCATCATCATCAAAAAATTAAGTATAGTCATTCAATCACACATCATTCTCACTCACTATCATTATATATATCAGGGAATATTTCGACATTTATTGTAGATAAACTATTGCAGTTTAGTTAATGGGAGGCATTACTTAATAGGAGGCGCAGACGATCATAAACTGAATTCTCAATGTTTATAAATCATTTTAAATGCCATCTCATCTTTGTTCACAATAACTCAAACAGTTGATGCTAGAAAAGTAAATTCTTTTGCGACTGTTCGGACCTTAGGTTTGTGGGGACTTGGCCTAGTACTACTTGGGGGCCTGCCTAATTAATCAACTAATTGCTATTTTGCCAAAATGCTGTTTTCAATATTCCATGTGAGAATATGAATAAAGTGATTATTTAACACAAGCCCACATCAATATATTTCTCAAACTCAAATTTAATCTTTTCGCCTCGGTAGTACGAGTATTATGCTTTAGATGAACAACAATATAGTTCTCAGAGGGTTGGATATTTTCATCACTATTTTTTCTTCTTGGTATTACGATTATCCGTTCTCTTCAGTTAGATTCTCTTTAGACTTTCCCCTTTATAGGATTTTTTTTTTAAATTCACAATATTATCCATTATCTTGTCCCTGGGCTGCATCCCAGAAAGCCATTATATACTTCCGCCCCTGGTGCCATAGATAAATATTAAGCTGGGAATCACCATAAAAAAGGAAACAGAAAAATGATTTAAAAAAGAATTGAGTGAGTGATTGATGTTGTCCAGAGTAACAGAGTCTAGTAATTGATGAACTTTTTTTATGCATTATCTGAGTTAGAAAATTTCTGAATTATCGAAATTGTACTGTATATAGGAGTACATATGTATGTGTGTGTTTGATAAACCAAATGAAACTAAATGTAGTGAGTACGAGTACAACAAATAAAAGCAATTACAGCAGGAACAATAAGAATCAGAATCTATGTTAGTACTACTCGTATATGAAGTCTAAATGACAAAAACCAAGATATAACTAAATACAATACAATTTTTTGCCTTAATGTTCTTTTTGTGGCTTTTGTTATTTCAAAAACGCCTACAATTCACCCAGCAATGTCCAGCCAAAAAATTGTCCACCCAAAAACACGAAAAACAACATCAAAAATAATACAAAATACTCGTACTACTAAAAATAAGAACAACAGCAATAATATTAATAATGTTGATGCTGAGCACGCAAGGGGAACACGCAGCAAGAGGGACATGCAGGCAGGCACGCACGCAGGCAGACAACATTTCAACTTTAACGCACGACTTCTGTAAGGTGACAATGGTGACAGTGGTGTCCTTTTTCCTTTTCCTTTGCTCATTTTCTGCTTTCCCATTTCCCATTTACTTTATTTTTTTTTTTTTTTGCCTTGTATTTAATTTTTTTTTTTTTGTATTTGTGATGTTGCTTCTTGTTGTTTTGGTGTTGTTGTTGTCATCAAGTTGATTGCTTTTTTAAATGTTTTTATTGTTGTTGTTGATTTTGTTTTATAGTGTAACAATTATGATTTGTGGTTGTTTAAGTTTGATTTTGATCCAATTTGGGTAAATGTTTTGACTTTCATTGCTTTCTCCCTCCCTCTCTCTCCCTGTTCAGCTTAAGGATTTCTTTTGTTTTACATTCGTGCAAAAAAGTTTTGAGATTTAGTGCTATTTGATTGATACAATATTTTGTTACGCATTCAAGGATCTACATATTTGACAGTGATAGTAGTAGGTATATGGAAATTATACTTGTATTAATCGATTGATTTTTATTTGAAAAACTTAAGAATCAGAATAAAATTTATGTATAGAATATTTCAGATATAACACGGTATTAAAATTCTCACCCATTACAATAGATGAATTGGCATTGTCAACTGTTACAATCTGTTAAGTCAAACAGTCACAACTTGTTGTAGATAAATTATATAGTCAGAGAGCTATGGCCATGTAATTTCATGAATCCTTCACATAAACTATGCACGATGAGCAGACTGGGATATGTGAGATAGGCCTTATCAGTAGACTTGGACCTGGGTAGCACCAAACACTGCTGCTTTACATAATTATAGAAGAAAAATAGTGGGATTCTTTGCTACTTAATTAATAGAAATGTGAATAGGATGGATTACCATAAAACGAGGGTTATATTAGATCTATCAGATGAGCAAAGCTCAATTGATTCTAGGCTTTCCCTTGTATTAAATAATGTTTTATAAGGTAACTAGCATGGCGCCAAGTGATTCGTAATCCTCCCGACTTACTATGTTACACATAACATTGCCATCACATTCATTGTCGTTCAATAAATTGAACTTTTAATGATTAAGAAGCCATGTAATGCAAATTGTCTCATTTTTATCATTGCAGTCCAGCACGGATACGACCTTAGAGGCGTTCAGGCATAATCCAACGGACGTAGCGCCATACCATTGTTCGCTCGAACAAGTATTGTGCCATTGGTCCGTACCTGCAGTTCCTCTCGTACTACGCAGGAATTTACTAAAAAATTAGTTTAACGAAAATACTTTCTTGCATTAAATTGGCCAGCTTAACAGAGGTGATCCGTGATCCATATATGTAATAGCTCTGGCTTAATTGTTCCAAATCTGGCAGCCACTAAGTCTAACCTAATCAAACTGTCCTAATCCTACTGTTATTGTTCTTAAGACATTCATAATATTTATAATGTTAATGTTAATGCATTTAAAAGACTATGTTATCCATTCTGTTAGCATTTAACAGTGAAGAAGAGAGCTTCAGAGCTTTTGAGTCTTTTTAACAGTTTAACAGTGATGGTAAACAACAACAGTAAGTGAGCGTACACCTGTTACTGTTGACTTAACATTTAGTTAGATTTGTGTTGGGAAATTTTATGCTTACGCATGGGAAATTCTTTGTGGCTTTCATTCAATTGCTGCTGAGGTTGCTTCTGGTGATGGTGATGGTAATGGTGATGGTGCTGATGCTGGTCTGATGTTGAGACTGATGCTGCTTGTGTTGTGTCGTGATGGATGCTGCTGCTGTTGCTGTTGATGCTTCTTTCTTGCTATTGTTATGTTGTGCCGTTCAAGGACGTTGGCCAATGGGTTTTCCAAGTTAGCAGCAGCAGTAGCAGTAGTTGGGCTGTGCTAAAGAATTTCAACTCTTTTTATTGCTTTTCAAATGCTTTAACACACACACACACGCTCACATGCATACAATAACATACTCACACAGATGCAAATACAAAAATATTGTATTACATACAGTAAGAAAGGACATACTACATACATACATACATACGATACCAGAATTGTACATTTACTACTAGATGCAGGCAGATATTTTGCAAACGTACGCAGTTGAGAATTTCTTTTTACTTTCTTTTATTTGTTTTTGCTTTTATTCATTCATTGAAACTAGTATTTTGTTGCTTTTGTTGTTGTTTTCGCTGTTGTTATTGTTTTGTTTTTCTTCTTGTTACAGTTCAGTAAAAAAATGCACGCAAAATTTAGCAAAAACAACAATTGGCAGTAAATGTCTGCAGCATCTCTTTCCACTTTCCATTTGCTACTACTTGCTACTTTCCCCTTATATTCTTTCTTTTATTTTACACATGTGTGTGTGTGTATGAATTAAGTTGATTTTCTTTTTGGTTTTTTGTTTTACTCTCTCATGCTTCGTTCATTCTATGCTTTCTACAATAGTATTGCTTTAGTTGCTGCCAACTGAAAATGGCGCAAAAGATAGTTTATTTTTTATTAGTATTTTTATTTTACTTTTCTCTTTTTTTGTTGGTGTTTGTGGTGGTGGTGGTGGTATGGAAGAATTTCTTGAATCGGGTCTAGCGGGTGCAATGCATATTAATAATGGCAAAAATAGTTTTGGCGCTATTCAAGTTACCTTCGGCATTTTGTTTTTGTTCATGCAATACTTTTCTTTTCCTTGATTTTCATTTATTTTCATTTCATTTCTTTTATTTTTTTATTTTTTTTTTATTTTCATTAGCGCCAACATTTTGATTTTATTCTCGCATTGTTATTGTTTTTCTTAAATTGAGGTTAGACAAGAATTTCGAGAAAATAGTTTTCAGCCACTAACACTACAACTACTAGTATTTCTCAAGGCGTTCTCTTGACTCTTCCACCTTTCATTTCCACTTCCACTACCAAAAGACCAAAACTTCCTTCTTTAAGTGCATTACTATTGTTATGCAATTGCAATATGTCTGATGAATCTTGGGAAATGCGATGGTATGGGAATGGGAATGATTATAAAGACAAGTGTTTTGTAGCCGGATAAAACGGGAAAAGGGAATTGGTTTTAATATTGAATGTTTGTAAGAGAATAAATTTAAAATTACAATATATTATCATTCATTTAGCAGAGTCTAACGATAGTCAAGGCTTGTACTTAACATAAATGCCCAAGATAACATACACCTTACATATACATACATATTTAGTTAGTTACTATTTAATACTTATTTTCAGAAGATACTAAGTGGAAACACTGTTGAAAAGAAAGAACATTAAAAAAGATAGGACTAATGAAATGTTTCTACTACCCCATATGTAAGGTAGCAAATATCATCTTGATTTCGATTTGGTAAATTTCGTAGGCCTTTAATACAAAATATTTTAGAGGTACTTTTGTATTTTTCTTTAATAAGTGAGTTCAAGAAAAAAACTTCCTAAAAGCAAGTTTATTATGAAACAAGTAGAGTGCGTGGATTACCTTGCTATCAAGTGTCAAGTGCTCTTGTTATCCTGTAAATTGCTATGGTGACAATTAAAGCGTTCAACATTTTTTATTATAAATACATAACTTTCTAAGTGACCAAGAACTAAAGGTCGCGAACGGCTTACAGCAAGGCACAGGAGAAGTCCATTGATTTAACGTAGGCATATGTCGATGGTTGGCTTAAGACCACGATGCCAAGCACACGGATTAAGCATTAATCAACGTCCCCGCAGGTACCAATTTCTGAGACATACTTATGTGGTCATGTGACTCCTACATTTGTCGGGAACAAGGCCAATCTAAAGTTTCTGCCGCTCTTTGGGTCACAGCACCCGGTTGTATAAATGTGACGAAACTTCGCGCCGAATGAAACTCTACCCACAATTGGGTGTTAAACCTACCTGCTGGTCAGGCCGGAACAAGTTCTGTGGGCTCCTTACTACCACCCGTGGTATCAGACATAGCCTCTGGTCAGACTTCGTACCCGAAGGTACTAGCAATTTGTAGTACAAACAGTATATGGTAGCCCATATTGTATTCATCTATCCTTGGAGCCTTTGAAACTCAATTCATAGTAACAAATGATGAGTGAACAATATTAATCTTCCTTCTTGAATAGGGTTTTCAGCATAACACTCGGCAAATTCCCACAAGGGGAACAGGAAGGAATAACATGCATGTATGTATGTATATCCTAGACTTCTTAAACAAAATAGACAATGTTATAGCATTCGCAGATAATCTATAACTCAGAAGAGATGATCTTTAATAATTTCAGAGTGGGTTCACAACAAACAAATTGGAAGCAATGTAGTTAAAAATCTAACGCAACGAACAAGCAAATTTTGGTCCCGGAATGTATAAAAAATATGTTGGCATTTCCTAGACAAGTTCCTTTACTTTAACCCTTATGCGGACACTAGTTTTGGTAACCTTAATCCGGACACTATGTCCACAGGCATATAAATGGAATTTATGTGGGATAACGGTGGTAATTTTTTCAAAATGGCCATATCCCCCTCTTCTACTTATTTTATTTTATTTTTTCCACTAACACACTCAAAATTAGTTGATTGGAGGTAACCTGGACTGTAGTTTAGTTCGTTTTACTGTTAAGATCAGATCAAAGTCAAAAAATGTCTGGCCACATCATAGTGTCCGTTTAAGGGTTAATAAACACATTAGCCTGCAAATTGCTAAAAACAATAGACCCTTTTACGCTTACAAAATAGTAGTATTTTTTCCAAATATGCTCTCCACTAGACAGGAAAAGTTTTAATGTATCAAACGCTTGTCATACCGATTTTGACTTACTTATGGCTGATCAATCTGGTTCAATCTGTCACCGTCCTATATGAAAAAGATAAGGAAACCTAAGCATAGGATCCTAAGGTCTTGCGCCTCATTAGTACCTCTTCAGTTAAACATATAATGTTGAATCAGCTGATATCGTACGAATTGATGTATTTATGATAAAACCCAAACGGGAAAAACATTTGTCGTTGACTTGATGATGACTTCAATGACTTGATTAGAAAGCCTACTACTAAGAAAGTGACTAATACTTTGAAAATGCATTATCTTATGGACTTACACCTCATGAAATATTTTTATATTTAGATTAAAATGGTTATATTGAAAACAAATACTATGTTCCCATATCCATATATCACATGAATATATTGGAGAGCTAACACAAAAAAGTAGGTGAAAAAGTTGTATCCACCTTTAACACCAGACTTGATACTTGGATCTCAAAAAAATATATAAAAGAATCAACTAAAAAACATCTAAAAAATCCTGTGGCCCATATAATTTCTTCTCAATTCCCTTAACCCTGTCTTTTATCTTATATCTTTTGTTTCTTGGGACAATGTTTTTTTTATTCTTTTCATTGCAACCCCCATCTTCATAGCAACTATACAATAGAAAGATTATTTGAGAGCTCGCCTAGAGTCATGTATGATAATACACGTATTCTTACAAGTCGCAAAACAATGATATTTTTGGAAAACTGCTCTGTGCAGGTGATGGACTGACGAGTTCCTATAGAAAGCGTTTGGGGGAGTATTAGTTTGGCGGATATTTGCAGAAAATAAAAGATTTGACCATGTTTTCGAACTTTAAAAGTCCATTTTAGGCATTTCATCTAAAACTAATGGTTCTTTTCCCATGATCTACTAAAAATAATAATAAAATGTTTTGTTTTTTATAGCTTATTCTTTGCACCTTCATTCGTGATTATTATTTTTGTCAAAATATAAAAAATTTGACGAGAGTTGGAAGTAAAATTTTTGTTTATTTTAGTATTCTATAAGTTTTGTTTGTTAATTTTGTTAAAATAAATAAATAATTTAAAATAATCAATAGGGAATGACAAAGGCAAAAACAACTACTCCATAAGACAATTTAATGTTATATACATAGGTCAGATCCATGGGATGGGTGAAATAAGTGTATTTGATATTTTATTTTAGAATTACGTACTTTGTCTATTGATCTAAAAGAGAACAATTGAATTTTGAATAATTTTGAAAACCATGTCACCTCCATGTATGTCAATTGCTGTCATCGTGTATCTCACCATTGTAATCATTATAATTCCCTTTACAATAAAGTTAATGAAATGATGCCAAACCATAATTATGATATTAGTGTATCGAATACACAACCATATAACCTATAAATATTGTTCTTGTTGCACCTGATTTTATGCAACATTGATTTTTGGTCAATTTGGTCTCCTATTATTATATTAACACTAATGGTGCTCTTATAGTTATTGTTGTTCTTGTAACTGTTGTTGTTGTTGTTTATAATGCTGATGAAGCTGATTATGATTTTGCGAATAATGGTGCTGATGATGATGAAATTGAATTGAATATGAATTCATAATATTGTGTTTATTTATGGCAGAAATACCAAAGAATGAATATCGAATAATGATGCCTAGCCCAGAACAGAACAGAACAGAACAGAACAGTCCAGACCATCAGAGCCATACATGCTCAGCTGTGCTACTTGTAATAGAAATCATATACTCATATATGTACTTAGTATGTGTATATGGTAGGTATATATTCCCTTTCTAGTGGAATCAAATCAAAAACATGTTACCCTAAATGAAAATTAATTATTGGTCACGACTGTTAGTAGCAAGAGGTAGTATTGAATGCAACATACACCATATACCATAGAACGTAATGTTCATATATGGCATGTACATTTGTATGTATATACATTGTGGTGGCATCTGTTTTCATCTGTTCTCTTGTTATTATCATTTTGTATGTGGTAGACATTTAAAGATTACCCAAATGTGCGTTCATTTTACACAAAACTTTTAGCTAAATAGAAGAGCGAATATGAGATTTACCACATGGTAGTCACTTGCATTGCATTACATGTTCATACGTTCATAATAACAGGACAACAGGTCGCATTCATCAATTCATTTAATCACATCGAAAGTACGAGTACATTGCAAATATTCTATTGTATGTTTGTTGATAGGTGATGTTGAAACATGGCACTTGTTCTGTTGAAAAATACTCATTTATCATTTCGATTTTGTTAACGAGTAGAATATAAGATGAATCGCAAATTAAAGAGAGAGGACAGTTGTTTGTTTTTTCCCATCAACATCATCATCATCATTATCATCGCCATGGCCATCGCCATCGCCATCGCCATCAACATCAACATTGATATATCATTGCCAGTCTTTGTATTTATTCTACGTGTATCTAAGTAACTCATTGCAACTTTGTGATTTCAATAAACAATTTTAATTAGTTTCAAAAACATCACTACTAAGCTACAATTAAAATGTCTTACCTAGAAATCAATATCAATTAGAATGAATGTGTCTGGTAATCCAAATGTCAAATTACGAAATCATGTACGAGTATTATTTTTCTCATTTCTCATTTATCTCAATGACGATGACGGCACTCAGTATAAACTATAATTGACCCTGTGATGTATACAAGTAGAAATTTACTGCAAGTTCTTGGAATTACATATTACAATAGAAATAATGAGCTTTGATTGCACTAATGATGTTGAATTACATATCTTACATGGAATTCAATAGAATTAAAGTTTATTAAAACAAAGAATCTCATTAAACACAGTATTTTGTGTGAGTCAAAATAAAAACTATGAAAATGTCCTGGCTTCTTAACCAGTATTAAAAACTGTCTCTGCGCCATAGATAGTTGTAAAGCCCGTATGGACATATGGAATACAGCTGTCGAGCTCTGCTTCGCATATTAATATTGAGATACTACAGATATTCCAATCAAAGCTTCTTTGCAGACTAGTGCAGAATGCAACATGGTATTGTATTAGAAATACAACGATACATAAAGATCCTTATGTCTCATGGATCAAAGATGAAATTGGCAGTATGTATCCCGTCTTGAAGCATACCCTAAATATCTCCCCAGAGAAAACTCAATAGGGGTCACCGCCTGGACCTATTCCTTGAGAATGGTTAGGATGTATTTTAACTGATCAATATAGTATACTATACATAACATTATAAACGTCTTTTTGTCTGTACACACTAATCTCAGCTATAGCTTAACCGATTTGAATACGAGTTTCACTGGTGTATTGTAGCAATCTTCCTGTAACATACTATAGCATTAGCAAAAGTTAATGAATTCAATATTGGAATGTTTATGTTAAAATTTTAATAATTTAATAATAATAATCACACCTATATTACCAGGGCCAGGCGCTGAGTGTTGCGCACGGTTAGCTTTATGTGGCCCTGTCACGTGCTAGCAACTCCAATGCTTAAATTATGTATGCAGAGAAGCATTACTGTAACTTCCTAAATGTTACACTAATAAAATGTTATATGATATATCAATTTATCTTATAGAAGAACTCATTTTGAACCAGACCTTAATACAGAAATGGGTTATGTGTATATGCCAAGTGCGACTTTCATTAATTGAGGAACTTCAATGGTATTTTGAATAACTTTAGCTTTACATACTTATAACAACAACTAAGGAACAAACGGAAATAGGGTTAATATAAGTAAATAGAAATGTATTACGTTATAGATACTAAACAAAAGTTTTAGTAATTGGGGAACTCCAATGGAAGAGAGAAAGAGAGAAAGATGATGATTTTTTCAAATTTGAATTTCAGTTTTATATCTCAAAAACTAATCTTCTTGATTTCTTATTTTAAAAAAAAAAATAGTAGAACTGAAAAATATGTATACGTATACTTTTAGCTGTGTTCATAAAAATAGCAGTGCAGTTACTGTTAAATCAAATGATAAGTGCAATGTTCGGACATAAACTTATGAAAATTATAATTTTTGTTTATTTTCGAGAATATTTACAGTCTCATTTATTAGAAACTTTAATTTGTTTTCATAAGAAATCTAAAAAAATATGCTGTTCACAAAAATTTGTAGTGCTCACTATAAAAAAACCAACACATCTCAATAAGACGGAGAGACTGAGTTACTCAACCATTTCTTATCCCATTCCTATCTAGCATTTGGTACCAATAACATTCATCTTTCTTTAAATTGAAGTACTACACTGCTCTGTCCATATAGGATAGGGCAAACCCATGCCATAATGCACAGCCCTTCATGTTACGCCGCCTAATTTTGTTATAATAAATTAGCATTGAATATCATTTTCGCAAATTTTCTATTTTTTTGTAGTTTTTTCCATGATTTCTTAGACTAACTATTAAATTTTTTATCTCAATGCTTTTTTCTACCCATTAAAATAAGAGAGAGTACCGTGATTACCAAAAATTTATATCAGAATATCAATGGATTATATACTTATGATGCATATTTCGATATTTCCTGATTACATACTAGTATTATGTTATTATTACTCGTATTTTTTAACATGGAAATGTGACTCAAAGCCCGGAGCGCCAAGTAATTTATTTATTTTGAAAATAGAGAATGTGAAGATACTTGTAAGAGGAATTTTGTTATGTCATCAAGAGGGGCGTTCAAAAAGGTGAAAAAATTGTGAAAATTCTTTTATTTTTAAGCTTATCGCCTGAGAAAGGCTTGCCCTATTTGTTGGAACTTTGGATAAGAAGCTAATAATAGTAGAACAGAACAAAATTCAAAGCGTGCACTCTATGTTGGCTCTATAAACAGCATAATTCTCTTTAAATATTTTATATACTTTTTATTAATATTTGTCACCAAACCAGTACCAAACTTATATGGGGTATTCGCTGCAAAATATAGAAACTGCTTGATGGCCATGGGTCTCATGCATATAAATTAGTTTGATCTCTGAGTTGAGTCAAGCGAGCTCAAACTTTCAACTTGAACTCTTGCTAATTTTGGTATGCAAAAAAATGAGATCATGCAGTTGCAATGAACTCGAGTGAACTGATATCAAACCTCCTTCTCATAGTTGTAAACATGAGTTCCGCGGAAAGTGACATAACTAGAAACAAATACTAATAAAGCTGAATTCTTATCAATATTTCGAGTTGAAAAAATAAATGGCTATTAGCAAAAAACCAAATTCCTAGCTTACGTAAGAAAAAAAGAGGTTATTAAACAAATTCAATTAGAATATAGAGAAAAAAGTGGTAGGGAAAGAATGGAAAAAAATTTAAAAAAAAATGCAAACATGAAAACGCGGCTTACAAATAAAACCGAATTAAACAAAACTGGCAAAATAAAAATTGATTTAAAAAAGTTGGGAATCTGAACTTTTAAATTTAATAAGTTCACATTCTAATCCAGCATTAAATAAAATACCACGTGCGTAAATTGTGTTAACTCTCCCTCTCTCTCTTGTGTTTTTACTTTGCAAATAACTGTATGTTTCAGATAGTTTTTCTTTTGGAACTGTTGATGAGAGTACTGCATCAGCAACGGAAAGTGCATTTTTATTAAAAACAATAATATTCTGCCATGTTTACTGTTGAAAAACATCAAACAACTGTAAATGCTAAAGCGAGAGATTCAACAAAATGCGAGCTTAATCTTACAAAAGCTAGCAATTGCTCATATCACTTGTAATTGAGACAGCTAAAGGGCAGGCTCAACCAAATACGAGCATAATCTCATGAAAACAAGCAATTTCTTATTTTTATGCATACGAATTTGAGCTCGGACTCTCAAACATTTCACTATGCGAGATCAAACATAGCAATTGAGTTCGAACATGAGTCCAAGCTAGTGAGATCAAGAATTTTTATGCATGCCAAAGGCATTTTTTACTCAATAAATCGAGTCTGAGTTCGAACTTGCTTTCTATGCATGAGACCCCTTGTGTGGTAAGCACCGACTTGTAAAACAGAGCATCAGAAGTTCAACCCCAGTATGTAGTAAGGGAATTTTGTTTTTTGAGTACATTGCAAATAAATGACAATACAAAAAAGTTCATTTTATGTTTTCGCGCAAAAACAATTACGGTATTGTAGCCCCGATTTTTTAAAAATTTTTCACTTTGCCATACAATTTTATTTTAATGAACAGCTGATTTTTGGTGCATTTAAGAAAATTCATGAAAAATTAACAGGACACAAAATTAAAGAGAGTATTGTTTTTTATTTTTCTCTTCTTAACATTTTGTTCTATGAGCACATAGTAATAAAAATTACCAATTTGCCAGATAGATCATGTCACAAACGAGTTTAAAGTATTAGGATAAACTGCACTACTATTTTTATGAATACAACTGACTATGACTAGATCAATAATTCTTTTGACTTTGATGCAATTTTTAGAAAATGATAATGATCCCAATTAGCCAGCTCAACATCATCATCATCATTAGCATTATTTAATCTTAAAGTTTTTACTGTTTAGTTTTTTGAGTTCATAATATTGTGTATACCAGTGATGCCATTTGAGCCTTTTTCCGGACAGATCTGTCCTTTTCTTAACTGACCTATCCGGAGAAAAAAGTCAAACATCCCCTATCCGGAAATCTATCATTTTTTAGTTTTAATGTATTATTTAATTTTTTTTTTTTCAAATTCTGTGAATATGCTAAAATTACGCAAATAATAGAAATAGTCGACATGTATTGGGTTGTGCTCATCACTAATACCATAACTTAACATTGTGGCTGATCACATGACCGAAAACAGCACATGACCCGAACATAACATAAAGAAACAAACATGCCGAAAGAAATATATAAACAAAAATTTCGCGAGACGTGGCTAAATCAGCCTGATTTAAAAAGTTGGATGAGCCGCGATCCAAAAGATAACAATAAGGCTTACTGCAAGTTTTGTAAGTGTGGGATTAACTCTAAAATTGTTCAAATACGTGCGCACATGGCCACAAAAAAACATGTGGTTAATGCCCAGCCATTCGCACAGACAAATAAATTATCGGTCCCACATAAACCAAGGAACGACTCTGCTGTCCAGGATGCGGCGCTAGCAATGTTCATTGCCCAGAATGCTGCGATTGAACCAGTCGTCCATTTAAGTGACTTGTGCAAACAAAAATTTGGCGCATCGCAAATGCACACAGGTTATTAAAAACGTGTTAGCCAAACATTTTAAAGAAGATCTTCGGGGAGATGTTGGTGATGCAAAATACAGTCTGCTAATCGATGAGACGACGGATGTAAGCATTACTAAGATTATTGGTAGGACGCACTTATTATATTATAGGTAGGTTACACTTATGAGGTTCCAGATAAATATCTCAACATGATTGGCACTAGTGCCTCCTACAGTAGTGCCTTAAAAGAAGAGGACTATGACCTCATAGATGAGGCAATAAAGCTCATTTAATATAAAAAAATAACTTTATAACTTTAAAATTAATAAAAATAAAAATAATAAGGCAAACATTTTTTTCCTGTTTTCTGTCCTTTTTTAAATATTTTTTGTCCCATTTTTCCCGCTTTTTTGAGGTCGGTCTGTCCTGTTTTTGTGATAGGTTGATGGCATCACTGGTGTATACTATTATAATTGTGAATGACATTTCCACATAAAAACCTATCTCTCATTTTCCAAATCTTAATATTTTTTTTTACTTACACTTGCCTGCATTTGTTTGGTTTGGTTTTGGTTTTTGGTTTTGTTCTTTAGGTCTCTCGTATAGTTTTTCATTTTTATAGTTGGTCACACCATGAATTTTTACTTCTCATGTAGTAAGTACTTAAATCGATTTATCATATTTATGTCCTATATATGTAAGTAGTATTGTATATATTGTAGTATGATGATCTTAACTAACCTGACACATATAGAATTTTATTTTAATTTTTTTATCATATTTTTTTTTTTTTTTTTTTTGTTAGTTTAAGGACTTATGAATATTAAAAAAAAAAAAAGACTTTTATCTGCTTAATATATTAATATATGTATGTAAGTTTGTTGTAGTAGGTGCTACAATTCTGACTACCATTTAATATTTATTTAATTTATTTTTATTATTTATTTATTTATTTATTTATGTATATTTATATATAAATTAATTTCCCTTTGTTTTGTTGTTTTTTTATGTGTTGGTAATGCTGCTGTTGTTGTTGTGGATTTAAGTAGTTTGCATTATTTCAAATGCTTCATCCTAATTTAGTAATAGGTTCTTTTTTTTCATATTGAATTGTTTCTCAAAAAGTTTCAAGTATTCAATTCATGTATCTTTTACAATTTTTCAGTATTTTATCATATTAATGGATATTTATTTTCCCGTTTTTTTTTTTTTTGTTATTTTTACAATAAATTAAAATAAAAGAAATTCGTTATGTATTTTCATTTCATCATTTCATTAATCAATTAATCAATATCATTGTGCAATTTTTAAACAATTTTGTGGATTGTGATTTATGTTTGGTATAGTAGTACGTGTATCTAAATAATGGTATTGGAAAATATTGTAGAAGTGTATTTTTTTAGTAGTGATTGAGGGCAATAGATTAGGGGTAGAAGGAAAGGAAAGAATGTGTGATAAAGAATGTGTGTGATAATTTAGTAAAAGTTCAAGATGCGAGTTCATTTTATTTCCTTCTACTTTCCTTTCCTTTTCTTTCATTTTGTTTTTTGCTTCTTCCGGTCAAATACTACATAGACTCTCAAATAGTAGTACACTTTTAGATAAGCTTACACAAACATACATACATACGTACAAGTATCTCCTGGGAATTCGTCATACTATACCATTCGCCATACGCCATTCTTTTTTAAACTTCATTAATTTTTTTGGTTTTTTTTTTTGTGCATTTTGGATGTCTTCTGTTGTGCTTTACAGCACTGGTCGTGCCACATTTGGCTTCGCCGTAGTCGACGCTATCTCCGAGAGTTTAATGTCAATGGGTACACGCGTATCATAAAGTGTTGGCGCTTGTAATATAATGCCAGCGGTGCCAACAACAACGGCTATTGTAAAGATCCATAAGAACAAACGATCCAACACCATGGCCACATATTTCCAGTCCTCTTTAACCTGTGAACGAAAAATAATAAAGCAAAATAGTAGAGAATCAGAAAGGAGAAGGAGTAGGACGAAAAAATGAAAGTAATTAAAACGTATGTCAATATCACAAAATACATATTTATGAGGTATTTCTTTTATCATGCTGTGCTAGGAATTCTATGTTCTATGTCCATGGACCATGTTATATATTGGCATGCATGCCTAAGCATACCGCAGGCAATGAACCGAGACGGAGACCGATACCAAGGCAACGAAGCAACACACTATATAGCCGTACATTTATACATAAGCCCCCAATGACATGCCAATAATGATTGAATGTGTTCGTAATTTTAATAAATACTTTTATTGGCATTTTGCGACAACAACGCAAGATGCTCCATTTAGTATTCCTCCTCTACTCCACTCCACTCCACTCCATTTTGCTTCGCTTCGCTCCACTTCTCACTAGAATTCACTTTTTCTGTTCATTATAAATACATATTCATACTGCTACTACTTCTACTACTTGTATTGCTCCTGCTACTACTCTACTGTTACTAGTGCTCTAAAAGAAGAGAGAGAGAGAGAGAGAGATGATAGGCGTGGGAAGTTATTGTTGTAGGCAAGGACAGTAAACAACATTAGCGACCAACGACCAACGACAATATCGATGAAGATGATGATGATAACAACAACAAGGATGACAATTCTTTGTCCTTCTGAATGTCTATTTGCCTGTCTGAATGTTTTGCTCTTATTAGATGTGGGAGGAGGAGGAGTATCTTAAGGCTGCAAAATGACAGTAGGAATGGAAAGAAAAACTCATTAAAACTATTTATTTGTTGTTCGCTTAAAGACAGCATATGTATAGGATTCAAGCAGCCGGAGCAGCAGCAGCAGCAGCAGGTTCAGGCTTAAGAAAGGTCCAAAACATTCCATTTCGCCTCCTGCCTAGTCGAGGACAAAATACATACTACTTGACAGAAATGCTTTGACAGCAAGCATAATCCTCGCACGCACACAAGCCCACACTACACTTTATCGACAATAAGACAAACACCCTCAATCCCAACCACTAGACATTTCACCCAATGCCACCCACAGAGTGGTGGTATGTCAATAGCGATGGTGATAGTGATGGCATTGGTGATGGCGGCATTGGCGACCATGCATAGATGTTAACGATTGCTCTATGGTTTTGCTAGCCATTTGCTTTGTTTCGTTGTTGTCCCTTTTTCTTTTCTTGGTTTTTTGTGTTTTGTTTTTTTTTTCGGGGCTATCGACCCAGTTTAGCACGAAATTAAACAGCTGCCATAGCGCAATACAGAACAGTGCAACTTAAGGCTGTCAAAAGAGTGTCGAGTGGACCTTCTCGAACTTCAACGATGACAGTCGAAGAAGGCGAGAAGGAAGGAGACTTCGATGCCGCCATCAAAGTTTAGTATATCGAGATATTTAAAGCAACTAGGCTTGCTAGAGCAGACGGTAAATGAGAGTTGGCAAAGGCAAACCCAAAGAAAGAGTGGAACAGAAGCAGCATATGGACAGCTGCCCGTTGGCGAATAAGCGCGTCAAATGAAAAGGTCAATAAAAGGGCAAAAGCCTGTCAGCGGCTGTTGTAAGACGAGTTGACTTGAGAATGCCATTGCTTTGCTTTGCTGTGCTGCTGCCTTGCTTTGCATCATGCTCATGTTGTATCGATTCTATTCGATTCGATTCGATTCGTTTGGGTCTTTGGGTTTCAGTTAAGTCAACTTAAGTTTAGTTAAGTAAAGTTGTATTGAGTAGAATTGAGTTGAGTTGAGTTGAGTGAATTGATTGGATTCGCATACACTTTCAATCTGAATTCATATCTCTTCGCCTCGTAACCCTCTCTTCATGCTTCATTGTTGGTTCTTGGTCTGGTGGTCCATTAGTTTGAATAGGAATTTCTGTTCATTTGGAAGAGCAACAAGACGTGCCTTTACTACGTGCATTATGCCTGGTATTAACGCATTGTGATGTTGTTGAATCATGTTTCAGCATGTTTCACATTTTGCTCTGCACACAAGGAAAGGGCGAAGGCGTTTCGACGACTGAACGACTTTGTGTCTGCCCTGTGGCCCTATGGCCGTATCGATTATTGACATTTTAATAAATCTGGGTTCTAATGCCACACTAATTTATTGCTTGCGAAGGCGGGTGCATGTAGTATGGTGTATGGCAGTAATCTCATTAACGAACGCCGGCAAGTTAAGCTTTGTTCTCCATAAACGTAAGCGGATTTCTTATTAGGTTGCTTTCTATTCCACCTACTTAGTGCAATACATGTAATTATACAATATTACTTAGTAACTAACTTACCCTTGTGCTCTCCTCTTCTTTGCGAGTTTGATCTGCAATATAAGTGACACCATCCATTGCCTTATGCAATTCGGGACAGGTATGCCAACGTTGGCGTACACCACTCCTACCGGAGCAACAGTGTGGTCCACCTTCACGTTGACAAGCGGGCAGTGTATCACGTGCGGTCGACATGGATGATGAGGCAATTGCCGCTGATGCTGATGTCCCCGCAGCCGCTGTAGCGATATTTCGACAGCCACCAATTGAGGCTGCTGCTGATGATGATGTTGCCTGATGTGGCATCTCGGATGATTGACAAGCCGCACCAGATCCCATACCCTGTTGATGGATTTGTATTGTGGCGCTACAGCAAGAGTCTGCTAACGTTGATGCGGTTGCCACTGAGTTGACGGTCGTCGTTGACTTTATCACATTAGGATTGTTGCTGCCGAGCAGATCGCAAGTGGTTGTCGATGCGTGATGTTGATACGCATGTTGGGGCACCGGCGAGAAATTCGCAGACGATGTTGATTGCTGGCGATACAAATGATAGACATTGTGCCCTGATGATGTTATTCCAATACCGCCACCACCACATCCTCCGCCACCAAATTGTGTCTGCTGGTGTTGGTGCGTTTGATGTAAAGTTGTTGTTGATGATGAACGTCCACCGCTGCCATGTAAATAATGATGCTGTTGCTGCTGTTGGTGGATACCTGCTGTACTACCGCTGGTACTGGCATATTGTGAGGTTGTTGGACCACCGCCACCACCATTGCCTCCACCATTTGTTTGGCACGACGTCGATGTCATTTGACGGAATTTCGTCGGTGTAAGTGGATGATCAAGCAATGAGCCACCAGTTTGCTGGTATTGACTATGGTATTGAGCATCAATAAGTGATGATGTGGTCGAAGTTTGTTGGTTCACTGTCGGCGGATAGAGTGAGCTCATATGGCCAGTTATAGTTGAGGCACCACAGATGGCCCCTCCACCCATGCCAAGCGAGTCATCAAGCAGATTGAGACTTTGTACTCTATGTTGCAGATGTGGCGAGGTGCTGCGCGATGTTGTTTTTGGGCTATGATGCATGCTATTCAGTGAGACAGAGAAGAATAAAAGTGAAAAATAGTTGATTACCATCATAGAGTAAAGTTATTTTGTCTGGAATTTTATGTTTTGTTTACTTACCGCGACAATGCCACTGGCGGTGGCAGCGGTGGTATTTGATCCCTCAGTTCAAGTCCATTGCAGGTGCGCACCATCAGGCGTCGCGATGATTTACTAAACCAAAATTTAACAGAGAGTGAGTAAATCAGTAAGTCAAATCTCCCATGGTTTTCATTTCAATATATGTATGTATATAGTAGTACTTACATCATTTCACTGATCGGATACAACGGACGTCGCATGACAAGAAATCGTGGCAGCTGATTTATGAACACAGTTCGCACCCATGGTGCCATTGTGTGCGTTTGTGGTGACCGAAAGTGTATATTCAGCACAACCACTGTTACGCAAATACTACAAAATAAAACAACAATATAAATATAACAAATAGACTACTAGAAGGAAGCGAAAAGAAAAACAAATGAAATAAAATCAAGGAAAAGTAGTCAAATGACTAGTGTGGTACGAGTAACTAAGTTGAACAAATGGACACTCATTTTAGAAGACAACAAAATGTGAGCAGTTAAAGAAATCCTTGATAATTAACTTTTCACCTCTCTTCCTAAAAGTCACACACTTACAGACACACACTTAGTTATAAGAACAAATAGACGTCGGTCGCTTGCCTATGTCTCGGACTAATTAAGCCAAAACATGTTTGTGTCGCTTACACAATCCGCCTACGGCTATCAACCCGGCATTACGGGTCTCATGTAAAGCGTAATTAAGTAACTTGTTGTCTACGCCTCTCTTGTCGCATGCCACCGCACTCTGCCACAGCAAAAAACTTACACCAGTATCAGCAAAGAAGCTAAGAATGTGGAGAGTCCCGAACCTACTATAACTATGCCACAACAGTTTTTTCATTTGCCCATTATTCTCTCTCGAGAAAGAAGTAAAATCAAAACAAACAAAAAAGAAAACAGAAAAAGAAACAAAAAATATGGTATAAAAAATTGATTCAATGAGAAAGGGCGGTAAGAAAGGAAGGGTCTGTGTGTTGAGAAGGAAGTTGAGAAGGAAAACACAAATAATTCTTGTGGCCGCAATGAAGACGTTTAGGCCTTTAATGTACCAACAGTCAGTTTGACTGAGGGATAGACGGTGAACAAACGGACGGGACTGGGAGTCACAAGAACGGATGCTTGTTTGCTTGCTTGGTTAGTTGATTGGATGAGACTGTGACACACAAGCACACAAGGCACACACTGGAAGAGCCAGCAGACCAAGAGTCAGAATCGGAGACAGCACCATTGCATGTTGCACAAATTCAGTTTGGTGGCTCTGAGATGTGTGATGCTGGTTGGTGGTTTGCAAGCATATGTTGCTGCTACTCTTATGTTATTGTCCAACTATTTTGACTGTCGCCAGTAATGCTATAACGGCATCATTTATGCTTTCATAGTTTTAATGGTGGCGTCGGCGTCATCATCATCCTGGCTAGAACAGAACCGAACAGAATAGGCCAGGTCAGTGCAGGCAACAACCAACCATCTTCAATCCGCAGTCGACCATCGACGATTGCAATAGCAGCCTTGGGCAATTGACAGTTGGGCAAGTTGCCACGAATTGAGTATACCATATACCATATGGACAACGGCGACGACGAGCCATGGTATGCACAAGGCGCAGACAATAATATTGTATCACTGTATGAGCATCACTACAGTATGTGTTGCTCTATTACAATATAATCATCATCATCATTGCTTTTGTTTGCAAAATAATTAAGGTGACTATGCGTGTTTTTATATAGTATACAAATTTTCCGATTCTCCACCCGCTAATCCTTTTGCTCCACCAGAGAAGGGGTGTGGTAAATTGCAGCAAATTTTTTAAAGTTTTTATGAAGTTTGGTCCCTTCTCTTGTCATTTGAGGCAACCAAATGATAATGGCAGCAGCAACATTCGTACAAACGGAAACACATATATATATAGATATATAATCTCTAGATAGATATATAGCAGAAAAACATTTAGACAAACTATGAGAGAGACAGAGAGAGAGAGAGAGAGTGGGGGAGACAAGAAGCCATTGCAGTACTACAAGTATAAAAGGTTAATTCAAACGCAAACGATGTCATTAAATGGTATTTTTCATGCTGCTGCCTCTGACATGGCCTCCTCTTCCACAATTTCTTTTTCATATGCCTTCTTCTGCTTTACTTTAGGAAAAAACACCGTCATGACCTTTTTTTTTGTTTGATTAAGCGGCACATGAGGGGTGGGAGAGATGGGCAAGGATACAAGGATGATTGGGCGTCGTCGGTGTGCAGCAGTTGAAAACATTTGGCACCCACTTGAAAAGTACATTTAAGGCAAACACAAACAAGTGTAGAAAAAACATCAGATACTCGTCTGAGCAGCATAAGCAGGCTCAGTTTAGTCATAGAGAAAAACCATAACCCAAAATCAAGCTAGTAGTTGTACTAGTGCTAGTAGTAGTCTTCTCTTCCTCCTTCCACACACATTACTTCACTTCACTTTGCTCCAATCGTGGGCTGCGGGCCAACTGCGTGCTTTTCTTTTTTTGTTTTCTACTTTTCAGTTTTCAAATTTTTTTCATTTCTTTGTTGCGTTGTGCTTCTTCTGTGCGGAGGGAGGCTCTAACCGACAACGAAGTGTTAGCCCTAGGAGAAGCATAAAGTGTTGTTAACTTTAGAGCCTGCCACGCCTGCACTAACGTGGGAGCTCTAAAAGGAAGTGAAGCATCAAGCGTTATTGTCACTACCAAATGTAGAAGTAAGTGACGATGACGACGGTGACGATGGCTATGGCAATGGTGATGATGATGATGACGGCGACGATGGCGACGTTGTTGACGAAAACTGACATGACACAACACAACACAACGAAAATAGCGAAATGATAGCAAAGCGAAGCAACATCAACGACGACGACAACAACACAAAAAATGAAATCAAAAAATAATAAAAAACACAAAAAAAAAAAAAAAAGTGAAAGAAAGCAGGCCAAATGTAAACAGGACAAAATATTGTACTAAGGCAAGTGAACAACTAAAGAGGGTCAGGGGGTAGGGAGTTGAGAGTGGGTAGAGAAAGTGTAACGAACGATTTGAAAATGGGCAAAGTTTTATTTTTTGTTTCCGCTTCCGTTTCCGCATGAAGGTGAACTGTCGAGCCAAGCTGTGCACGGAGTAAAAGAAGAAGGTAGATGGTTCGAAGGGTAGGTGCGATGAGTGGATGGTTGGATGAATGGATGGGTCTATGTATAGATCTAAGTTCAACATCAGTAACACAACAAATGTTTTTCAAACAAACAAACAAACAAACAAACGCACATACTACAAATCCAAATCTCCAATCTCCACCAACAACGAACAACCAACAAAAGCAATCAAATAACATTTTTTAACATTTTTGTTTTGCTTTCATTTCACGCGCCATCATTTTATTGTTATTCTTCCCTTTGACTTGCTTATGCCTTCTACTACCGTATACTATGCCTTCTTTTATTCGCATCACTCACTCAATGCATTTCTTTTTATGTTGTTTTGTTTTGTTTTGTTTTGATTTCATTCTGTTTCTGTTTTTGCTCTGTTTAATGCGACATACTACTAGTCTTGCCAAGCCATTACACTCTTTAAACTTAATACAAAAAAAAAAAAAAAAATAGATAAATAAAAGAAAAACCAAAAGCAAATCAAAAGAAAATAAAAAAAGAAAACTCACCTGAATGTATCGAGTATCATTGTGAAAAGCACGAATTTCCCTAAAAGCGGCACAACGAGTGACGTGGGCGGAATGATTTCCGCCAGCAGCAGGAAGAACACAGTCAACGACAGCAATATGGATATGCTTAATGAGACCTGAAAAGAAGGAACAAAATATTGTAGACTAGAGAAAATCAAGAGAAAAATACAATAAATTAACAAGTTTGTAGAACGTTGTAGTAGTCGGGACGACTATGTGATACCCTGTACTTCTGAAATCATTTTAAAACATAATAATGGTGGAACAGAAATGTGAACTATGAACTATTATGAAGACTTGGATAAATATCGAAAGTATTGGGTAGACAATACGTATAGATGGTAATGAGTTTTAAGGGTTTTGATTTATGGGTATTGTATGCATTTCATATTTATTGAATTAAAGAAAGGTTACAAGAGTAGTACGATACATGTATCCAAAAATGTATGTCCAACCTGTGGCAGTTGTATGTGTGTTTTTTATGGAATAGTGGAGTGGATGATCATATGGCAATAAAAATTATTGAAAACTTCAAGCTGTTATTTTCAAAAATTTTGTAAGCTGAAGGGAATTTCGTCCTATAGGACTCAGGGAGCACATGAGTATATTAATTTTATTTTTTTTCTTTGTACTCTCTATGACAGATTTGGTTACTCGACATCTTCATACGATGGGATGATGGGATGGGGACAGTTCCTTTAACGGTACTCTACCATCAACCCGATTTGCTGCAAAATCGGCCTATCTACCAACTTAATCCGAAAGGCATGCGGAGTTTTTATTCATCTGCGTATCGGACACACTCAATTTTCGCACCAACCCCTCCTAAAAAGATCAATTCGCACTCCATGCTTTTTTTGTGGGGCCGATCTTACCGCAAATCATGTTCTGGACCCTTGTCAATATTTGGAGAGCTTCAGGGTCTCTTTTTTTTGGTCCCCAAGCCCCATCCCAACTTCTAAATATTCCCTCACCCTTAAACATTGTCTGTTGTGCTTACTATTAAGTCTGCATTTAAAATTTCAATATCTTTAGACAGACAGAAGGATAAACGGATGCAATAAGATCAATTTGGGTCTTATTTGATTTCAAATTTAATATACCATTTTATCTTTTAAAAAGGCATGAGGTACAAAAAAAAAAAAACTAACTTATTTTTGAAGTGTGTCTGACTATCATCAGTCGGGCTATCTATTGTACAATATATGTATGCACGTATGTACATATGTCTGTATATCTACCATATATGTGTATGTCTGTCTGATAAATCGAAATCTTAAGTTGAAAAAAAATAAATAAAGAAATCAGTGAAAAATCTAAAGAAAAGAACACAACACGTTGTTAATGATGAAAAAAACAGCAATAAATCCAACGAATACTAAGTAAAATAGGCAGTACAATCAAATATTTGGTTACTTTGTTTCATTTGTCTTTACCCTACATTCATATACTAAAATAGTATTAGGGGGGGACCTGAGCTTAATGACGAGACAAAACGAAACGAAATGAAATCAAACAAAAATAAATGAGATGATGAGTGATGGTATTGTGATATATGTACCTATGTATGTAGTATGATTTCATGTAGTACAACAAATCCAGATGAAATACAATAGTTCGGTGTCAGATGTCAATAGCTTGTGGTTTATTACGTACAGTAAGTAGTGGTAAGTAGTGTTGTTGAAGGTGTTGGTAAAAAAGTAATTAAATGTCGAAAATGAGATTTGCTAATGGTAAACAGTCATATGATTTTCTGTTGTTCCATTACTCTTTTCCATCTGTCCGTCTGTTTATATGGTTGTAGGGAGTTGATAATGCCATTACAAGAAACTACAGTAAAGTCACGTCATGAATTTCTTTTCATTTTGCATCAAAAACAATACTAAATACTAGTACTTATGGGTCTCTTTTTAGTTAGTAGTACTAAGTTAGTAGAAGGTGTCTAAACTTTGTCTATAAGGCAAAGGGGTGTAAAAACCTTTCCTACTTCACTAAAATTAGACTTAAACTATAGTAAAGTATTATATGAAATTATATATGAGTATGTACTTGGTTTGTACTATCAATACTGCATAAGAACTGTAAGACTATTACAGGCATATTGACAAGTCACAGTTAAGTACAAAATTAGATTAAGAAGCTCGGACAAATGCAAAAAAAGAACCCCTAAGAGCTTCTTCCATGTCGAGCCCCCTACCATCTTTAGTTCTGATAAGTTCCCTTCACTCACCCTTT
Organism: Amiota communis; assembly: GCA_037043315.1. Taxonomy (NCBI): domain Eukaryota; kingdom Metazoa; phylum Arthropoda; class Insecta; order Diptera; family Drosophilidae; genus Amiota; species Amiota communis. The sequence goes on from JBAMAV010001050.1 coordinate 2,001,189, forward strand.
ATTAGTATCGACTAATGGTCGAAATTCGAGCATCCGCATGAATACACTCGGGTAATAATGTGTAAGGCTGAGTCAATGACTATTCAATTTTATAGACTGGACAAATCGTTCTCAAAGAGAGAGAGAGAGAGAGAGAGCTCTTCTTCTTTCAAATCATCCAACAAAAAATTATGTGTAATCTCTGGATTTCCATTAGAGAGCTCTCTCTATATGAGCGATTTGTCCAGTCTATTCATTTAATAGGCTTTGGCTGAGTCGTTGCTCGCAATGAAGCGATAAAAAAGCGCTGAACGACATAGTATGTAGTACATATATATCTATGTATGGATGTTCCTTATAAATTCCGAAACTAATGGATTGTCTTTAATAAAACTTTCAGGAACACTAAAGCATAGCTTGGTGAGTGTTCCTGTGAAGTTTAGCGCCGATCGAGAAATGGATGAAATAAAATTTTGCATATAATGCAAAAAAAAAAAACAAAGATTTTCTTATAAACACAATCCTTGGCTATCTGTTCTAGTAATTGAAAAACTCCTATTTAAGTTTCTGAGCAATTTCAGTTCAATAACTCACCAGTACTGCAAGTCTGACATTGTTATAGATACATATGTATATGGTATGCGTATACACCAGGTTATGGGAGATGCTACTGTATTTTCTTTGTGTTTATGTGTTTTTGCTTACATTATTATTATTGGTGTTGTTGTTGTTGTGATTATTATTATTATGTTTGTTTGTTTGTTTTTGTGTGGTTTCTTTTACGTTATGCGTTAAGTAGCACTTATGCCGTATGGCGGCGCTATACCTAAGTAAGTAAGTACAATAGCACAAATGAGGGTCTATATGTACGAGTATGTGTATAGTAGTACATGTAATGTGTCTGTGTTAGGTGTTTTTGTCAGGTGTTCACTAGCGTTGCCTAATGATTTTATGATAATTAGTATTAGTTGCACAGCTGTAAATCGATTAGTGTGAGTTAGCTAATTTATTTTTATATAGAAATATGATGTTCAAAGATGTACATACCTAACATAAGTAAGTATATGGACAAATGAATGAATGGATAGATGGATGGCGGATGGAGGATGGATGCTTGATAATGAAAATGATTGTGATTATGACTGTGACTGTGCATGAAGGAACGGAAACACAAGTTAGTTGATTGTAATTAGTTTTTCTGTAACTTTTTGCCAAATGGCATTGTTCCATCAATTCATCGTTCCCTCCACTTCACTACACTCCACTCCACTCTTATGTACTTTTCTATTTATGTAGTCCATTGCCTTCAACCATCAACCATCAACATTATTGTAGCATAATACTAGTATGGCTATTGTTGGCATTATCCATTATCGTCAAATGATTTACGTTTCGTAATCATAATGTCAATAGACTTAGGCATTTGTCATTAATAAGTTCTATTTTTGTTTGTTTATTTGTTTTCATTTCTGATTGCTTTATTGCAATTTGGATTTATTCTATAGTTACGTAAATGTAATGTAATCAATTTGTCAAGAATTGAATTCTATTGTTATAATTTATGGATAATTCAGTTTATTAGAGTTTTCAAATTGATTTAATTTACAAATCTTTCTTTCTTAAGTTCTCTTTTTTTATTTAAAAGTTATCAATATGGTATAACTTTAAATTTAAACCCACCATAAGTCAGAAGAATTCTAAATGTATCTCTTACCCAACCAAAGTTCTTATCATGTTCTCTTGTTTCTAATTCCATTTCTCGTAAAACTTTTATGTTTACTATTTTCTTTTATATTTGCACAAAGCAAAAGCTATGTCAATACATTGGCAATTGGTATTACTTCCTAACACCGGATAAATTAGGAAGGTTTAACGAGCCGGAAATATTGATACCCTTGAAGCAGGTCGAACACATAAACGATGTCGAAGCGTCGAAAGGCTTTATCTGAAAGGACTGCATAGTGATGTACTGCACATCGACTTCACACATCGTTATTGTAAGGTGAAATCAAAGCTGACTTATGAACTCACCGTTTATAGCAATAGTTCGTACACTGGCACTCACTCAATTGCAATTCGACACTTCAATGATAAGCAAACCACAACACTTCCTATCCATTCGAGTAGCTCTGGTTTGTTGGGATTTTAGTTAACACGATTCAGCTAATACTACCTGCAATGGCCAGGTGAAAATCAAAAGATGGATATAAATCTCAAAATCCCCGCACTTGAGGTTCTGTTTAGATGGCGCTCTACATTGATAAGTTGACGGAAATTGTTGCTTAATTAAGAAACGCCAGCTACAATGCTTCATTTGCTGCTATCATAACGTCGTACACTGTAATCGACTGTTGGCATTCGACTGATGTTTAATCTTGTAAATATACATACGTACATATGTATGTTTACATCTCACAACACTATTGCAATCTAATCTATACGGAGGCATGTTTTCCATACTATACAGTAGGTCACAGTGGCCAGTGACTGTGGACATCTCATTTGACTGCAAACATTGAATTTCATTTGAAAAACTACGAGTGGAAGGCTTCAAAATTCCCAACTTGATTTCGATGCCTGGCACCCAATGTTGCCAGTGGATTGTGTTCAGCCGAATTGTTCGTTTTAGACAACTGGAATAGACTTTTGTAGATCAAAGCTCCCGTTAAATGTGACTAAACCATCTTGGTATACTTCGTTACAAAGTCATGTCAAATGTCGTTCATCATCGCCAAATTTTCAGCTAGATTTAATGGTTCTCGTCGTCCAAGAGGATAACTTATCTTAGCTCAGATGGCAACAGAACCTTTTATGGGGTTAAACCTACAAGACATACAAATTGTCGCAATTTGCTTGAGATATGGTGGCAAACAAATTTTACCACATAGCCCAGACCTTATGCTATAAGTCTTTTATTTCCTCTCCTCTCCTCCTTGTCAACATTTAATCAGTTTCTTACTTTGAGCGCATTAAGTAATTTGATCTGTAAGGATCATAGATTAGATTGCGTGATTGCTCTTAATCAGTTTGTCTATGTACTACATCTATGTCAATGAGTTTCTCAGTTATTGGGCTATGGTGCTGAAAACTAATATAAACATGTTATATAACATCAAATATTGGAATCAAAGTTTCCCGATTGCTGGAACTGGTAGACTCAATTCAAAAAAGACAAAAAGAAACTTCGTTGTCTTTGTAACTATCAAGATTTTTTATTTAAATAGATAAATTTATACGTCTTGGTTCTAATTAAATATATTTCTTTTATATATATTTTTGTTGAAATTAAACTTACTATAATATTTTATTTTATTTAAAATTAAATTCAATGATATTATTGATCGGAAAATGGGACGACCAAAAGTTGCAGCAAATAAACCATGAAAATCTTCATTTCTTTCTTTGCCATGGGCAAATGCTATTTTTGTCAAATATTATACTGAAATTCGTAATACAAGAATGTACACACTAGACATGAGCAATTGGTTAATCACATTCCCAACAAAAGTTGTAATTCATGAATGTATACTCACTATTAGTGTAGACGACGAAATTTAAATGTTGGTAATGCTGTGTGAGAGAAGATATGAGTGAGTGAGTGACTCAATCAGTGAGAAATGGATTGAATGAGTGTTGTGCCTGCATATTCCAAACACACGAAATGAAACAGTGAATGTGGGGAAGCTGAGCCATTTTCGTTTTCGTTTAGTGTTTGTAGAATGAGAGTGGGCGACGTGATCACATTCAGTACACAGTTGTAAAATGCACAAAAAATTCCATGTACCACATTCACTCTTACCAACATTCAGATTCATTCACAATCTGTGTAGATAAAAACAAGAATGTGAATGATATTCATATATCGCAACACACATTCACATCCACTACAAATGAATGAATGAAAACTCAAACACATTTTACAGTGAATGATTCAAAAGCCGTTTTGAACGCATTCACGCTCAGATATACGCTGGCAATATATGCTCGCAATGTGCCAATTTGATGCTGTCATACTTAATAGTATGTATTTTCGATGACAATTGATCATGTCACTGATTGTGTTGAGATAACATTCTCAGTCGCAGTTCCAATGGGAAATGGCTCTCCATACAATTTTGTTTTTTTTTTGTCAATAAGCAAGGGCTGAACCGTGCTAGCTGCAGTCACTTCTCAGAATCACTTGATTCACTTGAAGAAACGTTGATGTGCTTTTTCTTCACGCAGTATGTAAAACAGCGTCTGTTCTATTGAAAACAAAACACAAATTCAACAAATTCTTTATAGCAAAATGCAATGCAATGGAATCACTCAACTAATTTACCCGACAGAGGATAAGACATTCCACATTCTACGTTAGTTACTACAGTTAATAAATATTCAGTTCAGTTAACATTTCAATTCATATAAACAAGGGAAATTCAAATGAAATGGCTTACCACTTAGCACAAAATTTCAGCTTGATACAATAGCTTGATAAAACTAAGAGATTAGTTTGAATGGAATAGGATTTCGACCAAGTGAGGAAATTACTCTAACTCATCTAAATGGGAAGTCCAGAATTATTGTCTATTTATTTATTGACAAATTTATTTAAAAAATACCGCATTGATTTTGATGGCAAGAAATTGTAATTATTTTTTACATCAGAATTATGTCTTTGTTTAAAAGAGCGAATAGCGCGATTCTCTTGTGCGCACTCAGTTATCAATAAGTTAGAGGAATAAATACAACAACACACAAAATTCAAAAAGAAGTATATCATTAAGAACATAAAAACGTTAACAATTTTTTGTGAGTGGTTTTGCAAAAACTTATATGTATGATGACTGAAAATAAATAAAATATTTTTATTGTTGAATCAATTCTTTATGTAAATGAAAACATTTCTAAGGAAATTATTTAAATGGCAATGAAAATCGTATCAAAATACGTTGCGTGGGTAAGAAGTAATTAGCATCCAAACTTCTTTAAATTTCGACTTTGCTTTATACTATGTAATGATGATGATTACTAAATTATCAGTCCAAACTAAATACTTTTTGTATTTAAGTGAAACTTTAATTCTTTATAATTTTTTTATTTTATTCAATTAATGACTTGATATCTTAAAACCTGCTAATTTTCTTTAACTGTAATATTAAAATTTTTGAATGGATACCGAGATATTGTATTTACAATGAAAATGCTATTGAATTTCATTGTTAATAAAATTTTGATAGTAAAATCAATTAAGTATCATCGTATCATTCAATCAATACTTGTGTGTGTGCGGTTAGACATGATGGCGATTGAATGAATGAACTTTTCGTTTGATATCTCAATAATTGGTGTTTTGTGCTAGTATTGTATTTCATTGATTGTACAAATTGATTTTAATATTTACTCTTTTTCTATAAATTCTGACAGCAATAAATAAATTATTCTTCCCTTTATTTTTCTCCATTTTTTATTCTTTTGCATTGCTTTGTTTTGTTTTCAATTTAAATTATGGATTGATTTAATGATTTTGTTTTATTTTGAATAATTTTTTTTGGCCTTTTGGATTATTTTCATTTCAATGATGCCCAAAGCTGTCAATTATTGTCATCTTTATCATCATCATCATCATAATTATTATTGTTATTTGTGATTTTCTGTCAGTCAGTTTGTTTGTTTATCCATTGGATTCTTTTTGGTTTTAACTCCATTGAATGGTGTTAACCATGACTACTATTGTGTCTCAGGGTTCAAAATCCAATGTTGTGCTATTTGTCGGTTTGTCGGAATTGTCTGTTTGTCACACTTTATTCAATTGAACGAACATGTCAATATTTATAATAATGAAATATAATTTCACCATTTTTCAAATAATTTATTCATAATTCATTGGTCTGTCTGTCCGTCCCTTTGTCTTTCTGTCTGTCTGTCTGTCTGTTTGTTGATCCTATCTGTCGATACAAATATTCATTCTCCCTTTGCCTTTTGTTGTTGTGTGTCTGTCTCGTGTTTGGTTGAGTTTTATCAATTTTTATTAAATTTTATATTTATTTTCATATATTTTTATATCAATTATATCAATAAGCAAAGGGAATGGTAATGGAATGCAAAAAATTGGTAATTGTGTGTTGGTATTTTTTTAATGGCATTTCTCTTGAAATGAAATTATGCATAATTTCATATATGTACATACCATTCAGATATGCAAACATATGTTGAAAGGGGAGAGATACAAAAAATTATGTGGAATAATTTTCATTATATTATTTTATTTTTATAATTTAATTGAATTTGAAGGAAAAAGCAAAAAGGTGAATAATATTTGTTGTTGTTATTATTGGAGAGCACCTTTTGTATTGCGTTAATTAAAAACGCATTCTGACATAATCAATCAGATCGTTTTCATTTCGTTATCCTAAAGGCAATGAAAGTACAATAGTATTGTGTAAAATAATACCGTGTGTGTCGGTCGGTGTCAATGGTTTTATGTTTTTATGAGCATACAAAATTTTTTTTTGTATTTTATTGAATAATATTTTCCAATTGGTTTGGCAATGTTTTAATATATAGTATCAATACAATATCATAATATAAATTAACTTACTTTTTCACCGCTGTCCGAGGGCAGGTAGAATACGAGTATGGTAAGGAAGCTGATACCCATACAGGGTATGATGAGATTAACCGTATAGAAGAGCGTTTTCCGGCGCATTGTTATATTAAAGGTGATGTCCAGATAAGGTTCATCGCAACATGTGTAGAACTTTTCATTGCTGTTTATTGCATAACAAAATCAATGAATGACAACGACAAAACGACCAACGAGCAACGACCAAAAAAGAGAAGAAATAAAACAAAGAACTTTATGAGATTCTATACTTCATACATTCATTCTTCAACTTATATTTATAATATAATAACTGTATGTGTGTGTGTGTGTTTGAGTGATTTTGTCATAAAATTATTTGCCTGTTTGCTTTCAAATTTCGCAGTTCATAAAAGTTTTATAGATCGATGCCATCAAAAGACGAAGGACTTCTTTGGCTACGGTAAATCATAATTCTCAAAGTTTATAATTCTTCTTTCACTTCTTCTTATACCGATGTGCATACATATGTATATATGTGTATTTGTGTATGAGAATACTTAAATATATATATCTATGTGTGTGCTGGTGTGTTGGTGTTGTTGTAAAATTTTCCGCATCCTTGCTTTGCCACGCTTTTCGAAGGCAAATCATAAACTCAACTTTGACCGCACTTCAATATTCATTCAACCGTTCAAAAAACGCTCTAGGATGGAGAAAAAAAAAATAAGTGAAAGTGAAAATGGAAATGTAAATGAATATGAAAACAGAAGAAAAAACCGAAAAATAAATACCTTTCAGAATATAAAACAAAGTGTTACTGTTACTACCATACTTCTACTAGAAATTAGTTCTAATTTAAATGAATCCTTTTAAAAATATAAAAATTATGTATTAATATGGATACATAAAGAATATCCATGATGTTATATTTTTCAGATTAATTGAATTATACTAGTATATCTCTAGCTATATATAATGATACTATCTTGTATTATACAATATTATGCAAGAAATGTAAAGGTTCCACAATCATCAAAGGTTTTTATAATTTCAAAAAAATTTACAACATTTGGAATGTCCACTTAATCCACTCTAGGAATACCATATACATATAATTTATAAAAATAACATTAGAAATACTTAATCTTCTTATATTATTTATGTATATACTGTATTAAGTAAGTAAGTATTGTATATGAAAAAACTAAGGACCATCATGCATAGAATGTGTTTAATAGTACGTGTATGTTACAAACAGCTTGCCAAAATAATATAACCATAAACCATTAAAGTATGAAAGGCATTTTCTTTTCTAAACCATGAGCCATCGCATCGCATCACATCACAATGTAATGAAGAAACCCAGTCAGGGGAACTGGGAATGGGGTTTGTAGCAATTTTCGTATAGTAAGTATGAGGTAAAGGAGCAAAAAAAAAAAAGAAAAAGAAATTGCCTCAAGAGAGAAACTACATGGTAGAGAGAGTGTGAGAAAAAGTCGAAAAAAAAGGAAAAATAATTTTATAAAAATAAAGAAAATAAATTTGCCATCAATAATTCCCGAAGCTTGCGGCTTCATTTTGAATAAATGAAGAAAGGGACTAAAGAGAAAAAAAAATATTGTAAATAAATAATCAAGAAAACCGGCGGCCATATATACACACACACACACAGACGTATACACATACATACATACATATGTGTAAATTTAATATATATGTTTGTAATACAATATAAATGACCATAGGCCGCAATAAAGAAACAAAATAATATATTGGGAAAAGAAAGCATTCGAAATTCTACAATAAATATTTTTCTTTAATAACTCAATTTATAAAAATTTCATACCTTTCACACTAAAATGAACAGTTATTATCAAACATTGCCTTGATGTTTGTGATACAAAGAAGTGTAATGAGTCAAATTGATTTCGTCTATACAATATAGAAGTATTTAGTATCTGATCTTTCTTTGTAAGGGAAATAAAAAGAGCCCGAAGCAATAGATAAAAATAGAAAACTTGGAGGGTTTTTGTTTTTGCATTTGTCCTAAAGTTATTAAGGTCACTTAAAATATAATACATACAAATATCTGAGATGTCTATTATTGAAATCTATTTGATATTACTAAATAATAATAAGTCCAATCAGATTAACTTAACCTTTAATAAAAGGAAAATGTCCAGGCATACATAATCGGTTAAGATATTGATGGCAATACAATATGATGTTGGATATATTATACAAATTACAATGCCATAATTAAAAAAGGATTTATCAGCGAAATGAAACCAAATATGCTGAAAATTGGCATACTTCTTTGTTTTAGCTTATCACAATTTTCATTTTTTCCCTCTAGATTCTCAAATTCCGGATGTAATGGTGGATTAAATAGTGTGAGGATACTTCATCCGTCAAAAAGTTGTTCCACCAGTTAGAATATGGGGTCTCATAACGAAGTTACGCAATTTTATACGACTTTGTGGAGCCATTTTTGCTTAAATGCAGGTGACCCTAGTTTTTATTTTTCACTATCTCACCTATTTTATTCGCTATAATGACTTTAAGGATCCTTTTATAATTATTTAAAGAATATTTGGTAATTTTTTCATAATTTTCTATTGAGCCGTTTGCCTCCCACAAACCAAAATATGTAAAAGTCATGATATTTACATATTTTTGTTTGCCACTGTATATACGGCTAAACGCTATCCACTGCTGACGCTCTATCTTAAGAACGGTTAACTGTATAAAAAAATAGAACGGGTCAAATTTGTAGAGAATTTTATGAGCTACAACTTTTATTAAAAAACATTAATTGCCATTAAAAGCATAGGAAACAAGATATTTACAAAATTGGCGTACACCACACAGACCTACACTTTTGAGGTCATATATAAAATACTAAAACAAACATGTAGTATACCAATTTTCAATACATTTGATTTCATTCCGCAATTTACTTTTTTTTTTCACGTTATTTGACTGGACAAATATGTTTTATTGTAGTTGAGTTTTGCTTGAGAACTTTTTTTGGTAGGTTGTGAGTATTAAATATGCATGCCGCATAAATGACAAGTCGAAAATGTATATAAAAATTTCCATTTAAGCAATCTTTGCATTTAAGAGTACCGTTTAAAAGTATACAGGCATGTGCCAGAAATATTTTTCAACCACATATCAACCCAATTACAATTCTCTGGTGCCAGAAATCTCTTTCGATGGCTGTGAAATCTCTAACGTTTATACATACGGTTTGGTTAAATTGTCTTTTACTGGAAGTAATAAAAAAAAAAAATAAATACCAACAACTGTAGCTTATTGTTTTCCTCGGTAATCTGCATTTAAAAAAAATTCTACAATTCATTTGTTTTAAGTATAAATTTGAATTTTAAACATCTAAGTTCTGCATAAAAACCGTCTTAGATTTCTGGCACATTCCTGATATATTGTACTTAACCGGTATACAAAAACATCATAGATAATCCCATAAATATGAGTGAATTTAGTGCATGTGAATGGTCTTAAATGGTTGCAACTTAAATGTACTGTACTCTTTATTTACCCCCCATCTTTCTGTACAGTGCATTGTGTCTCTACTATTAAATTATCCACCTTTTATTTTTATAATAAAATATAAAAATATGATGTATCTGTATATTCCATTAAAATAATAAAAATAATCTAATAAATACTAAATAAATTATATGAATTCAAAAAAATTGTATGCCCCTTAAACTATGTTATGAGTATTTAATTGTTTGAATAAAATACAATTGCTACTCATATTGTTTTATGACTCCAGGAATAGTATTGTATATAATTGAGAATTATGGAATAAAATTGGAAAATGGAAAATTAGAAAAAGAAAAAAACTGAAGCGTAACGAAATCAAAGTAAAACAATTTTTTAGAGGAAGAACGTTTTATGCGAATCTAAACTTTGATTTGTATTAACGATTAAGGAACATCTCCATTTCAGTAGTAGCCAAGCTTCATTGGAAGTTTCAATTTCTAAATGATAAGAGGAATAGGAATTTCAAGTTAAAGACCAAAGAGCATATTGAACTGTTACAATAGAAGATGAAGGAAAAAAAAGACAAATTGGAAGAAGTAGAAAAGTAGATAGAAAAAGGATTTGTGGGGTAGGAATAGAAATTGGTAAAGAAAAGAAGAAGAAAAGGAAACGATGACGATGGTAAAAAAGAAAAAGTTAAAAAGACTGAATGCATTAATAAAAAATGATTGCCAACACAAATACATAAATAAATAAATGAATGTGAAATGATTGGCAGTATAATAACACACACACACACACACACACACACACATACACACACACATACACACACACTTGACTATATTACAGATATTTCTATATAGAACGTCATTAATAACACAAACACATATACAAAGAACGCGTACTCAATGGCGACGTTGTTGAAATTGGCTTGGCTCAAAGTTCAATCAGAGGTCAGAATGAGACCAAGAAGCTTGGTCAGCTCCTGTCAATATGTTTGAAAGCCTCCTGGGCATTGTTGGGATCGAATCGAAACCAAACGAAATATATGTATATAGTAGTATAGTAAATGAGAGAGCAACAATAATAATAATAACTTAAAATAAAGTTCAAAGTTAAAGACCAACAGCAGTACTATGTAGTACGAGTATAAGAGTGAGTAGGAACAGAACAGAACATAACAGAACAGAGAAAAAAGGTTCATCTACTGATTGATTTCTTTAGTGTAATGTAAAACTTTGTTTAAAAGTTTGGCTTTGGATTTGTTGTTGTTGTTATTGTTGTTATTGTTGGAGCAGCAAATCATAAACAGCCAACAACAATAACAATATCTACAAAATCTAATAGAATTTTAATAACTTTAAGAACAACAATAAAACGATGAAGAACGATGTAACACACACGCTACATTGCATGACTTTGAAAATAAACCTAGCAAAGACCTAAGCCTAAACCCGAAAGAAAGGACGAAAATACACATACATATATACATTTGCCACACTTACATAAACACCCATATCCATATTAAAGTATTATATATACATATATATATAGGTATAAATAAAAATAGTACTGGAGTGAGATTTTGAATGAATGATTGTGTTGTATTGTACAATTTTCACTGGAAACTTTATTAATTAGTTTCTTTTTTCGGTTTGTGTGTTTGGGTTTTCGATTTTTGGGGTTTGCTGATCCGATCCTTTTTGCTGTATAAATGATTTGTGTGCCACATACCACTACCGCACCGCACCGCACACCACACCATATCACACCACATCACACAACACAGCAGGCCTTAACCATGCACATTCCATTCTTTTATTCAATAGTACACTATTACGAGGGTTGCCTTTTAAGTTAACACGGGTAAATTGGGCCAATGTGTTAGGAAATTTTATTTAAATGTGCAATCAAATTCATGGCAGGGTTACACTACCCTACACATGTACATATGAAAGTTGATACATGAATCATCTGATGTTTAATTTCGTAGTGATAAAACACTACATACACTAAGTCACTTAATGCCTTACTTTATGAACGTTATGGTGTCCTTAAAAGTTCATTTAATTCATTATACAAGACAAGCGTTGCCAGGCGCGCGTTGCTGTTCCCCCGACGTCATCTTTGTGAATGATTTTTGCGGTCATTGTTCTTGTCGTAAGTATATTCTTTAAAGTTAGAATATTTTTCGGGTTTGAATACCTATGTATACCAATTTTCATGTCAATCGGTTCAAAAGTGGAGATGGTAGTCTCTTTGGCGCCATCTGGTGACAAGTTACAACAAATTGGATAGCTTATAAACCTTCTCCATGGAAAAATACATATGTGTATTAAGTGTTCGGTAAGTACTGCTCACTTTGGTGAACATGTTCACTTATACTTTTGTTTTTTTTTTTAAGTGAGTCTACTCACTCACATTGCTCAGTTGTTCACTTGCTCACTTATGAATACTTTATTTTACATTGGCGCTAAAATATATGTGCTTTGAATAAAAAGAATCAAAACACAAAGAAAAGAGAGCAACTAATCGATATAAACAACTGACCAAAAGAGAACAACTGAGTAAAAATGAATAACTGAGTCAAAAAGAACAACTGAACAACAGTGAACAAGTGAGTCAAAGTGAACAACTGAGCAGAAAAGAATAATAGAGAAAGAACATGTTCACTTGCTCAGTTTAGTGAGTAACTTCTTTTTTGACCACTCACTCATGAGTAACCCAATACTAATGTGTATTAACTTTCATAATAATCGGTCAAACAGCGTCAGAGTTTAGTGATCACATACTTATTTAGACTTCAATTTTTATGTATTGTATATAGATCAACTATGGTATTCCTAGGCATTGCTTGTTTTGACTAGGGTGGTGATTTACCTCTTCTAGTAATCCGAGAACTCATAAAGCCTGATGGTAATGTAAATTCATTTCTTTTAATTCTTTTGCCAAGGAACATCGATTTTATAAGAGAAATGATATAACAATATCATTATAAACCACTTTCGTATGGGTAGGTGCATGGGTTATCACTTTTGGTAATCCTAGACCATAAACTATAGTGTTAAAGATACAATATACAAATTGATTGCAAAGTGCTTAAGATGATTTCAATTTCAAATCACTGCACAATTATTTTCCTTTTCTTTGCTCATTTTTGATTTTTTTCTAAACATTATCTCTTTTTTTTAAATGAGTGGCGGCCCTATCTCTTCTAGTAATCCAAGCACTCTCGCACCAAAATGTTGTAGGTATACAAATTTATATTTCAAAGGGTTAAAGGTGACTTTCAATTAGACCAAGCACAAGTATTTGTCTTTACTTTTTCCATTTTATTTTTTATCGTGCCACTCACTGTTTATCTGTCTACTTAACTCTCTATCTCAGATACTCTCAGATATGCGTTGTGTGTCTGTTGGTCGGTCGGTTGTTAGGTCTATCTGTCGTTTAACTAAATTATGCCGTAAATGCGTGACACATTTTCAACCGTTCAAATTTATTCTTTCTTTATTTTTTTTTTTACTTTTCGCGTGGTATTCTTTTTGCTTTTCTTTTTTCCTTTTTCTTTTGCTTTATACGATGTGATGTTTTATCTAAGGACTTTCAGGTCAAAGCGGTGAAGGGCAGGGCAGGACATTTGAATAAATGAATAGATGGGTTGGTGAATAGGGTTTCTGCGGTTCTGTTGGCTTGTTTTTGTACATGAGTATTGCGTGAGATGGTGTGTCATTTAAGCCTTGCAAACAACATATACCACCACACACCCAAAGTTTGAGAGAGAGTGGAAACAAGTGCTAGGACATGAGAGACATGCAAAAGTAGCGCCTAAAATGCTGCAACACAAAATTCTTAGCACGTAGCGCAATTTGCCTCATGCTCTCTCTCTCTCTCTCTCTCTCTGTTCTTGGAAACACAGAACTACAGGAGTGAAGACAGTGAAGTGATGTGAAGAGAAGTGGGCTTACTCATTGGCACAATGCGTCGGAAAATATACACCCACATCCGGAGACGCATTGGGTGCCTGCCAGCCAAATTCATAAGGTATGTTTTAGTTTTTTTATATGTCTCCTTAGATTAAGTTTAATGCGCGATGGCAAAATTAACTACGCATGGCAATGCGCGTCTCTCATTGTCAGGTGAGTTGATTTGTGATGAGATGAGATGAAGGAAATTGGAGTATCGAAAGACGAACGACAGAAGCACGTACACCTTACTTTTACATCTCCTTCAACTTGGTTATTCTTTCTTGTTTTCTTTTTATTTTTCTTGTGCCTTTTGTAATACTTTATGGTATTTTTTTTATTTTTATTTCTTCAAGTTTTCCTTATCCCTAATAATGTAAATGCGTGTTTCAGCTGAACACAAAAAAAAACTGGTAAAGCAAAGCAAAAGAAGAAATGGATAAAGTTAAAATGAGCCATTCTGCATTGCATTAGAAGCCGAACAAATCTATCAATCAGTTTCTGGGCGTCACAGAGCACAGACACTCAGATACAATTCCATACATAAACACTGAATACTTCGAATGACACAAAGATAGACAGACAGTTAGAAAAAGAGGCAGATGCTAACACATTAGTGCGTGTTAAAATATCCTCACAAAAGACGAAAAGCTAAAGAAGGAAGTAACGAAAATTAAATGAAAAAAAAAAGTAGTGAGAAAGCAATGTGAAGAAAAAATAAATCAGAATTAAACTAACAACTGAGAATGCTAAAGTCGAAGATGTTCGACTTGTAGATACACTACTACTACAATATAATCAAAATACTAAAATGTACTTATTCAAGTGAATTGGGGTTGATTAGATTATGGTCCCCATTTCTTTGAATGGCAAATTGATGAATGAATAAAAGTCAAAAGTGCCGAAGTTTTTGTGAACTAAGTTTGAGAATTTTGCCAATACATAGTTGCAAGTTTCTAAATGAATTTGCTAAACTTCAATGGGTGCTTGGTTGTACAAGTACTAGTTGCATATAGATTAGTATATTCTATAGATGGGTGCAAATCGTTATGTATGGGAATATCAATAATTTGCTTACATCTTCGCTATTGAATAGACAGTGAAGCAAACAAATTTCAATTCACCAATATAGTGTGAAAGTCTCATCTTTAAGAAGAATCCCTGCAGTATGAATCACTTATCCAAAACTTATCGTGACTACTCCCCTACTAGTTACAACAATCTCCTTTTACATTTATTTAAATGGGGAATTTAATATGGCGATGTCATTGGAAGGGGTCAATTGCCACCACCTGCATTACAGTTCACCAGTCATGTCACCGTTCACTGCCACCGCCTGCATTTCCTAAGACTAGTGAATACACTAGCCACTAGTAATGCGAAAAAGGGCTGATAACTTATTATGAAAACGCACACTTAATGATAGCCTGTGACTAGTTGTTTACTAGCCACCACATAATAAGAAGAGGGGCTAGTTAATTATTATCAAAATGGCAACTATTGCCACCAAGCATACTGCAGAGATAGTATTGTATAGTATTACAAGGAAATAAAGATTTAGTGCAACTTTGAAGGTACTGAAACTCTTTAAATTCAGATTTATTAAATCAGTATGTCAGTAAGCTATTAAGCAAATGATCTCTACTCGCCTGTAGACAAAAAATATTTATCTCTTGGGTCTCTTGGGACTTCTTTAAGATAGGTATTGGAGCTACAGTGACCATTGTAGGAGTGGATGAATGGCTTAATAGCTCCAAGAGATATTCTTTATAAAGGACTGCCTCTTCATAATCCTCATTTTTGTCATCATTCTAATAAAAGCATTTTAATATTTTTTTAGCTTGAAAACGTTTTTAAAAAGGGGACACATGTCAGAAACTGACGCTCTTTCAGAAATGTAACAAAAATTTGTCGCCAATATTTTTCATATATCTCGTGATTTAAAAGTAGCGCCAAGTAATTTATAAATTCTGCAAGTAGAGGTAGCGATAAAGTCTATAAAAAGAATTTTATCATGTGGGAAGAGGTGTTCGAAAAGGTCAACAAAACTGTGAAAATTCTTTTTCTGTTGCGTTCGTTATAGGCCAATTAGAAAAATATAAAACAAATTTTTTGGATAATCCGCGGGAAAATTTGGAAATTTGGTTTTTTTGTACTAAAATCTTAATAACTGTGGCAACTCCAAATTAGGAATCTCACCACGATCGAAATTAGAGGATCTCACCACACTATTGTGAATTAAGTTTTGACTATTGCGAATAAGTTTTTACTATTGTGAATTGAAAATTAGTTTTAGAATAGACACGTGTCAATCATTTAAGAAGTTAAGAACATTCTGGTTGGACACCTTCATCGAGGAAACATTGTATTAATTTCGCTGCCTTCGACTGCTTCAACTTGTTGACCAAATAATTATATTTGCACTAACATAAAAAATAATAAAACATTTACAACATTAAATAATCTGTAATTAAAAATAAACTAACCAAACAAAAACTAGCCAAATAACTACAAAAGTAAAGTTTATATCGTGCGAAAGCTGCTAGAAGTAGTAATACCTTGATAGGCTCATGATACAAAACATCAGAGAGAGATTGAGTTCAATGCCAGTCCCGAGTTAAAATTATATAGATTGCATAAGTTGCTCACAAAGGGTGATCTATTCTTCTGCTTATTTTAAATTTTGGCATACCCAACATCAAATTGTATGTAAACTTGTGATACATAACAAAAAACGTTTTCACGCAAAAGCAATTACGGTAGTGTAGCGATACTTCCTGCCACGATTTTTAAATTTATTTTTTAGTATATGAATTAAATTGATTAAATTATTGCAGATTAATGTATACATTTTTTGGAATAACAAAAGAAATAAAAAGACACAGCATGGCTGTTAACCATTAGCTGCATTCTGATCATCATTCTTTCACGTTACTTTAAGTCGTCTTTAAAATAAATTTCTTAATTTATATTTTGTAAATATTGCCTATCTTTGGCCTATTTTAGGATCTAAATAACTAATCTTTTGTCCTATTTTCCTTATCTTTCTTCATTTCTTATAATTAAGTGTATTGTTTCTATCAATCAACAATGCACATTTTGGTTTTTGTATTTCCTAGAAGTACTACAAACACTTATAGAACAGGTCATGTGAGTATCATTGTGTCCTTCATTTCATTTATCACGAAGTTACTTGTATTTGTACTTAGATCATATAATCTGTTCATTGAGCATGAACATGAAGGGTACAAAAATAAAAAAAATAAAACCAGCAAGAAAGATGTCCTTGGCTATGCCAAAGTAGAAATACTCTTACAGCCCCTTGAATGATCATGCAGAAATATTATATTAATGATTTGTCTTACGTCAATTACGATCCAGTAGCTCTATGATCTTGAAATTTACATGGTTGATGAATATGGATTAAGCACTCATAGTGTCCAAGTTTCAATTGAACAAGACAAAGAGCAGAAAAGTTTTTCTAATAAGAAAATTAATTTGAATTTAGATTTGTATGGGAGGTACTCCTCCTGGTAATCCTACAATCTTGAAATTTACATGGTTGATGAATGTACGACGGGTACTTATATCTTCTGAATTTCAGTTCGATAAGTCAAAAAACAAAAAAAGTTTTTCTAATAACAACATTAGTTTGAATTTGGGTTTGTATGGGAGGTACCGTTTCTAATGAGTTTAGGGTCTTGAAATTTACATAGTTGATGAAAATAGATCGAAAACTTATAGTGTCCAAATTTTAGTTTGATAAGTCAAAAAACAAAAAAGTTTTTCTAATAAGAACATTAGTTTGAATTTGGGTTTGTATGGGAGGTACCGTTTCTAATAAGTTTAGGGTCTTGAAATTTACATAGTTGATGAAAATAGATCGAAAACTTATAGTGTCCAAATTTTAGTTTGATAAGTCAAAAAACAAAAAAGTTTTTCTAATAAGAACTTTAATTTGAATTTGGATTTGTATGGGAGGTACCCTTCCTAGCAATTCTAGGTTTTTGAAATTTACATGGTTGGTGAATATGGATCACACACTTATAGTGTCTAAATTTCAGTTCGATAAGGCAAAGAACAAAAAAGTTTTCCAATAAGAAAATTAATTTAAATTTGGGTTTGTATGGGAGTTACCACTCCTGGTAATTGTAGGATCTTGAAATTTACATGGTTGATGAATGTACGACGGGTACTTATATCTTCTGAATTTCAGTTCGATAAGTCAAAAAACAAAAAAGTTTTTCTAATAAGAACTTCAATTTGAACTTGGATTTGTATGGGAGCTACACCTCCTGGTAATCCTATGATCTTGAAATTTACGTGATTGGTAAATATACAACAGACATTAATAGCATTCAAATTTCAGTTGGATAAGACAAAAAACAAAAAAGTTTTTCTTATAAGAGCATTAATTTGAATTTGGGTTTGTGTGGAGGTACCCATCCTAATGGCTGATTACGACAAATGTGCAACGAATTATAAAAAGAAACCTATGAGCGAAATTTACTTTATGGGGTCTGCGAAGCTTCCTTCTGTGTGTTACAAACTTCATGACAAACTAATAGTACTATTGACTGCGTGAAAAGTATAAAAATAAAGAAAGTAAAGCAAAAGCACAGATAAAAGAAGAGATATATAGATACACTGATTGACAGTGAAATCAGACAAATGAAAAAAAGTAGATAAAAAACACACACACACACACACACACACACACACACACACATAGGACCAGATGAATTTTGTTAAAGTGATTGACTTTAAGAAGAGCAAGCATATCAATTGAATAAATACTCTTAGTTTCATTGTGAATTGGAAACATGTGATGCAGTGGCGCTTTTTGATTTGTGAACGGGGGGAATTACTAACTTTTGTAGTTTGTGTTCTATGGTAGGTCCCCATTTTTACTTGGGGTCCCTGTTATTTGAACATGTTGCCCCTATGAAAACGTGCCTATGATGTGATATGATAATGAGCTTAGTATTTGGTACTAGGCATTCTCAATCAAGAGTTAAAGACATAGAGAAAGGCAGGCAGAGAGAAATTGAAGATTGTCTAGATAAGGTAGATTAAGTAGAAGAAGTATTGTACAACAGAAGGAGATATGTGTATCGCAAGCAAGAAAATTCAAAATAAAAAAAAATAAAAAATACAGACAATCTGTTAGAATTGAAAACGACGCAGTAGTTGAAGTACTTAGGACATTGATGTCTGTAATTGATGTTTTTATTGCTTTTGTTATTTAGTATTGTTCTTGTTACACTATTGTTGTTGTTTTTGTTGTTGTTCTATTATTCATGTGGCAAAGGTCGTGTTACTTTCTCTGCATTTCTTTTCCTCTCTTTCTCTCTCTCTCTGTGTGTGTGTGTGATATGTGATGGTGACATTTAAAGCTGAAAAAGACCTTCATGACAATGTTTAAGTATCGAAAAGAATGTGCCACAAAATGCATCAGTGAATTTTCTTACTAGTTCTTGATGTTTATGCTCGGCTTAGTGTATGTACGTTTGTGTGTAACTGTGGGTGAGTATGTAGTATATGCAAGTAATAGATGAGTAAAAAAAAAAAATAATAACATAACGTAACAACATAGAAAAGTATCTAAGCCATAAAATTAACACACAAATACATAGATTTATAGGCACATATATACATAAATACACACATACATACATACCACTCACTACATACTGTACTGCATACTTAGTGTTACAACACAAGCTAAACGATGGAAAAAATACATAAAACAAAAAAATTATGTAAGACACAAAATGCTTTAAATTCACTGCTGATACCGCTGCCGCTGGCACTGTCACCGTCACCGTCGCCATCTCAGTCTCAGTCTAAGTCTCAGGCTCAGTCAGTGTCTCAGTTTCCGTCTCCATCTCCGTTCGCTTCGATGATGCGGACAAAGACCCATTTACACAGTAAAATGCGACATAATGAAGGAAACAAAAAGTGTAGCATATTTTTAGGCAACTGCTGGCGTTGCTGCCGCTGCAGTGATTTATTATTGTATTTGCCGCGCTTCCTTTTTCGAGCCACAAATACGTAAACACAAACACATACAATATACACTTCTACAAATACATTAGAATCTCAATAATATGAAAACTCTAGAAAATAGAAATTTTGTTACACTGACACTATTTTGTAATGTGAATAAAGATTAAAATCATCATCTTCTTTATAAAATGAACAAAAATTAGAAGATGATTCTGTGAATTTTATTGTTAGAGCGCAGCTCTTTTATGGGCATTGTGACAGTGGTAAATTTTTAGAAATCGTCACATCCATCTCATATTATGAGTGAACACTTGTTTTGCGATCTTCAAAATTATGCCATGTGTAACTATTTGGATGAATTACCGGTTGGGGACATCTTGAGTACTGTTTATTTTTTCTTTAGATTGAAGCTCCCTTATGAGCAATGTGGCAGTAGTAAACTCATAAAAATAGTCACGCTAATAAATTGTCACATTTCTATGCCTTCAACCAAAGAGTACATATAAAACATATAGAGCAGACAACACGCTCCATTTAAGCGGAGCTTGTTCCTCTCATATTCAAGAGGAAATAATGAGTAAATCCAACAACAATTATGTGTAATCTCGAGTAAATGTCGAGTAACTGATCACACAATTTGTTGTTGGGCTTAAAAATTAAGAGGCACACCACTTAAAATGAGCGCTTTGTCAGTCTATACATTTTAATAGTCTTTGCTTCAACATCGTTTTTGACAAGTGCTGTTCATCTTCATCTCTTCATCGACTTGCAGTGCATACACCACAAGTTCAATCCTAGTTAAGAGTCCGTTTTTTTTTTAGGATTCCATTCCCAAAGTTTGCCAACGGGACCCTATTACTAAGCATACATATTACTTTGCATACATAGTGTTAAATCTTAAGCGGTTGTACGGAGCCCTTCTTGTGAGTGTCCGACTGTCACTTAATCGATTTTTTTATTTCTTAAAATTGTGCCATTACCAGCTATTAACTGGTCAGATTGTGATAATTGTTCATCATGAGAGTATCTATTGTGTTGAGTGGAATCAAAAATACGAATGTTCCTCATATGTGTTCATAACCCAAATATGTTTTAATTAAATTTCATCTTTTATCCAACAAAAATTATTCGCTCTATACGGGTGTCACACGGCACCTCTGTAACTTTTTATTAATTGTTGTAATAACAGTTTTATTTTTTGATTCTGAGTTCTTAAAAATGATTATACAATAAGTTCTAATAAATAGCCTTCTATACATAAATAAAGAAAAATTAGATGATCATGATGAGCAACTAGAGCAGCATGATTTGAATGAGCCTTAGAATAGTATTAAAGTTCTTTGGAAACTAACAAAGGTAATTGATGAAATAAAAAAGGCATTTGCTGCTGCTTTAAATCATTTGGTTTGCATTATTGTGAGTTGACTGTAGTATAGTATAGTTAGACTTGGATAGCATAGCCACTTGTTCTTTATGTTAATTTGTGTGTGAGTTTTGTTTGTGTGTGTCCTCAACCAGTTCAAGGATGCGACAGATACTAGAGCAGCCACAAGAACAAAAACAATAACAAGAACAGCAGTTAAACCACAAGTAAGCAGCCAAAGAACTTATACTAACACATACACACACATACACACACACAAACATACACACAAATGACAATATAAAGAAAAGATGGCAACTCTGCCTGCTAATCGTGATTTTGTTGCGTTCTTCTCAGTTGCTGTTCTTGATGTTGTTGTCCTAATATTTTTCTCCTTATTCTATTTTTCATTTTGCCATCCTTTCTTCGATGACTTTTGGCATTCGTCGCAGGTAAAATTTTCATTCCTTGAAAAACCAATAACAACTACAACTACTATGACAATGACAACGACAACGGCAACGACAACGACAACTTTCATGGACACGCACACACATTTGTAATAATCCACGCACTAGTACAATATAACGGTAACTGCATAAAAATAGGAGGATAGGAGGAGTGAAAGAAAAATAACTAAAGGCAAAACCAAAGATATTGTATGGAAGAAAGAAAGTCAGAAGAGGGGAGAAAGTGTTTGTGATGGTAACTTAAATGGCGACAACTAGCGTCGCGACATGTTTTGGTGATAAGTTTTTCTTCTAGTCCTTGTTTTTCTTGTAAATTGTAATTGTAATTGTTGTTGTTGCTGTTACTACTAATTCCTTAAAGAAGAAAACTTGAGTTTTTCATGTTTCCACCTAAGAATGTGGTGTGTGGAAGGATGTATGTACGTATGTGTAAGTGTGTATATGATGATTGTGTGCTTGTAATTTTATTAATTTACTTTTGTGTTGCATACGCTAAGGAGAAATTCTCTTGTAGTCAACAAAAAAACCTTGGAATTTTTCTTTAGTATTTTGTATTTATTTTTTTTTTAATCGCAATTTCATTTCATTAAATCATGATCAAGTAACAAAATTCATTGTCGTTTTTCTATTAAAATATTCAAAACAAACTTTTTTTTATCATCGCTTAGTGTAGCAAAATGTTGTCTTTAAAGTACTAACATACTCATAATTTAAATATTAAACCTACCATAATCAACATAATGAGATAGGTCTACAAGACCTAGTTAACAAAGTTAATTTATGCAGTGAAAGAAGAAATAGTCCAATAGACCATATTCTTATGGTCTATCAAACAAGCCAAAGAACAATACTTTATGCGATGATTGTAGAAGTAATGTAAGGGTTTTAGGACGAAATTACAGAAAGTGAACTTCAACTTATTGCAGACGCTTTACAAGATTGAGTGTAAGTATTAGCATACTAAGTAATCCACGTTTTAGAAGACATTTTCATTGTGAATTTACTCGTATCTCTTAAGGAGAATCTCGGATCACCTCAAAAGCCATTTTGCCGGACCAACTACTATTTGATGCAAGATGAGGATGACTAGATGAGCCAGGAGCAGTTGCCAAATGTCGATGATAGTGATAGGATGGAGTGAATCTCAATGGGCAATGTCAAAAGGTAAGTAC
Organism: Amiota communis; assembly: GCA_037043315.1. Taxonomy (NCBI): domain Eukaryota; kingdom Metazoa; phylum Arthropoda; class Insecta; order Diptera; family Drosophilidae; genus Amiota; species Amiota communis. The sequence continues at coordinate 2,024,225 of JBAMAV010001050.1, forward strand.
TCGCAATTGATAGCTGCTGCTGCTGCTGCTGCTATTTATTATACCATCTATTGATATTCCTCTTCATATTAAAATTATAATTAAAATAATTGTTTCTAGACACCCGCCAATTAATGGAAACATGCAAAAAATACTCAGAGGGCAGTTCCATCTTCCTGGAGTTCGGTCATTGTCATCACCGTCTACATTAACATCATGGTCATCATCATCTATTACTCTTACATGTCTGATTCCTACTTATTCATTAAGATAAATCAGTTATTTTAAAAAAATTTCCAATGGACGTATTATATTTTAATTATTGTTTTATTTTAAAAAATAATTATTTGGTATTTATGGTTAATCCTTTGTAAAACTCATAAATATATCACTTCCAAAATTATTGTTTTTGATCAAGACACTGTTTCGTGTCACCTTTTTTAGTGACTGTATCATAGCATAAGGATGAGGTGAAGTCATAACAGCGGAGATTTCGAGATGAAATTCGATGTTTACCGCATGATGTAAAAATGTTCCTCATGCAACGTGTTAAACCTGTTATGCCTGCAGAGTAGAATTCAGGGGTCTCGTGGCCCAGGGCAATGAAGAAAGTGGAGGCCCATTCATCAAGTTACAATAAACCAGAAAGAAGGCTATCATTGGCTATGCCAAAGATGTAATACTCTTCACTCCCCTCCAGGTTGCAACCAACATCATAGCATCACTTTATTCTCTCTGTCACAGTATGAGTATCAACAAAGCACACAGTTTGAGTGACACTTTTATTGTACTTAATACGCTTTTTCTGTTAATTTTAAGGCAGCGTTTGATTAGATATCCCGTAAGTCTTTAGTTTTCAAATAACAAGAAATAGGAGTATCTACAAAAAAAAAAGATTCGTGGCGGAAGTCTATAGCCAAATAAAATCTGCAGTTTGGACGAGAGAGACAGTCTCAGATGAGTTTGAGACAGTTTCGGGAGTCAAACAAGGTTGTCTACTATCACCATTGCTTTTTGCCCTTCATTTTAATGACTTGCTTTAGTACTTTATATCGAATATATTTATATAAGGTTGCTGCTATATGCGGATGATAATGTTATACTATCGGACGATATTCAAACTATGCAATGTATGATACAAAATCTCGAAGTGGAATTTAGAAGTCAACCTAAACAAATCTGAAATGATGGTTTTTAGGAACGGAGGGAGATTGTCCGAAAAAGAAAAGATTTTTTTAAAGGCGACCGTATAAAAATTGCTTCTTAGTACCTACAACTACCTGGGAATTGTCCTTACACCAAAATTTAATAGAAAATAGGAATTGTTTGGCAAAGTCTAGATTAGATTAATTCGACCTGGAATAATTTTTTGAGTAAACCTGAGTTTTGTTTTATCCAGTAAGCAGTGCTATTCAATCATATGGTGCTCAAGTATTTGATCAGGTGGATAAAATGCAACGATATTTTATGAAAAAAGTTTTGAAATTGCCAAGTTTTACGCCAACTTATGCAATAATGCTAGAAACTGGCATGGCAAATATGTTGTCCCACAGTAACATTGAACTGTTCCAAAGCGATACAGTCAAATACATTGAGGTCCAGCAAAGGATCGAAAGCTTGCTTGGTAGCCCCACATAATGAGGAAACTACTTTTTTATGTTTGTAACGCAACAACAAAAATAACATTAATTAATATAAGATTTACCATATAAGTATTTAGATGTCCATAAAGCCTCGTCTATTTCAATCTAAGTAAACTTTGTTCGTTCCTTTATTTGAAAATTACAATTTCACAATATCAAATCAAAGTAGGCTTCAGTTTTGTTGACTGTTATTTTGTTGTTGAATTTTGTATTCAGTTATTTATTGTATCTTGTTACGAACAGTTATTTGTTAATAAAATATTTTTTATTTCTTCTTCATATTTAAAATGGCAATGATTATCAGATATATTTTAAAAAAATTGGGGTTCTGGAACGATGAAAAGAAAAATATTGAAAAAACTGAACAAGAAGAAAAATATTGAAAAAACTGAACAAGTTTTGGAACAATATGCAGTTAAAGAAGAAACTCCAATAGGCCATAAAAAGAAATCATACAAACCGAAGAACAATACTTTATGCGATGATTGTAGAAGCTATGTCCGGGTCTTAGGAAGAAATTATAGGATGTGAACGGCAACTTATTGCAGACGCTTTACAAGATTGAGTGTAAGTATAAGCATACTAAGTAATCCACGTTTTAGAAGACATTTTCATTGCGAATTTACTCGTATCTCTTAAGGAGAGCCTCGGATCATCTCAAAAGCTATTTTACCATGAAGGACCAACTACTATTTGATGCAAGGGGAGGATGACCAGATGAGCCAGGAGCAGTTGCCAAATGTCGATGATAGTGATAGGATGGAGTGAATCTCAATGGGCAATGTCAAAAGGTAAGTACTCGCAATTGATAGCTGCTGCTGCTGCTGTTGCTGCTATTCATTATACCATCTATTGATATTCCTCGTCATATTAAAATTACAATTCAAATAATTTTTCTAGACACCCGCAAATTAATGGAAACATGCAAAAAATACTCAGAGGGCAGTTCCACCTTCATGGAGTTCGGTCATTGTCATCACCGTCAACATTAACATCATGGTCATCATCATCTATTACTCGTACTTGTCTGATTCCTACTTATTCATTAAGATAAATCTGTTCTTTTAAAAAAATTTCCGTATTATATTTTAATTATTGTTTTATTGTAAAAAATAATTATTTGGTATTTATGGTTAATCCTTTGTAAAACTCATAAATATATCACTTCCACATTCCAAAATTATTGTTTTTGATCAAGACACTGTTTCGTGTCACCTTTTTTAGTGACCGTATCATAGCATAAGGATGTGGTGAAGTCATAACAGCGGAGATTTCGAGATGCAATTCGATGTTTACCGCACGATAGATACATCATGTTGGTTCGATGTTTTAACACATGTAAAAATGTTCCTCATGCAACGTGTCAAACCTGTTATGCATGCAGAGCCGAATTCAGGGGTCGCGTGGCCCAGGGCAATGAAGAAAGTGGAGGCCCCTTCATCAAGTTACAATAAACCAGAAAGAAGGCTATCATTGGCTATGCCAAAGATGTAATACTCTTCACTCTCCTCCGGGTTGCATCCATCCTTCGTTCCTTAGCATCACTTCAATATATTCTCTCTGTTACAGTTTGATTAATAACAAATAACATAGTTTGAGTATCAAATATGAGCATAGTTTGAGTGGAACTTTTATTGTACTTTTACTCTTTATAAGTTTGTCATTTAATTTGGGTTTGTATGGGAGGTACCCCTCCTGGTTCATGAAATTTACACGGTTTTGTGTGTTACAAACTTCATGACAAACTTATAATACCATTCACACCCCTGAAGAGTATAAAAATTGTATTCAAGGATAAAAACATTGCATACTTTTGAGTGTTTCTTATATACAAAAATAATGGGAAATTCAAAAAGAGTTTCATTATTATTCCAATAGGTGGCTTTAGGAATGTGTATTTCGCCAAAGACCATTTATAATTAATTGCAATCGGGTTACGCCAGATGGTGTTATAACGTACTCAAAAAACTTCTCAGACAGTTTATACTAGAAAAAGACAACGAGACAATTCGTATCTTTTATCCCTTGATCAATTGGAAATCTCGACTGCCCATTCAAATACTTCTCCGAAGGATTTATTCCATTACTTTTTAGTGTTCTCTATTAATTTGATGGGTTAGTGTTTATTTAAATATATTGGTATTCGATTCTATAGGTCAGATTATTCTTTTAAAATTCAAACAAAAATACTTATATAGATAACACTGGTCAACACTGAACAATTTTCTTGGGATTTTATGTATGTTCTTGGTAATATCCGAGGCACTAATTACGGGATAAATAATGGTTCTAGTTATGTATTTATTCAAATTATAATTTTTTTTAAAAATACACATTTTTTATCAAATTTTCCGTTTATACAATTAGGACACGCTTTGAAATGTTCTTTTGTACGATTTTCGTGAATAAGTAATGTCAAGTAGATCCCTCTGCAAGCTCCAACAATAGTCAGCCATCATAAGGGCATCCCAACTTCCATGATAATGCTTATCCATAATACGTACTTATGTGTTGGTGAAATCTTTCTCAATGTTCTTCGCTGAAATTACCACGAATTTCTGGAAACTTTTCTAGGTGAGATTGCAAGTAGTGCACTTTGATACTCATGTTGCATCCAAGATGCTGGAAGTGAGACAACAAATGCATCCCAATTGGTCTTTTTAATTTCTGACGGAAATTTGGTTCGTTCACCAATTTGCCAATTTTGTGGGTTGTCAAAATATGCCTGCTTTGATCTTTTCTGAACTCACGTCGAAATATGCTTAAAACACTTGATATGTGCTTCTTTCACAAAGTCTGTTATACTCAAACTATATTTTTGGAAAACATATTCTCCACATACATAAGTAATAAAAACAATTGGATCATATTTGCAAACCTTTCTCGACGAAGACATGATAGACATTAGAAATGATTAAGTAAAATGCGAGCTTAATAGTAGATAGTATATAAATCTCACTTCAATAACAACTAGTTGTTTATGATCTTGCAAATCTTCCTTTACTTATATCGTCCCATTCGTATTTTATCTTTAAACTACCGTTCATTAAGGTATTTTTAGAAAAAATAGAAAGACAAAAGCGACTACCGATATATTTTATTTGTGTTTTTTTTTCAACTTCTTCGAAATATGTGTTTTTTAGGTCAGGATCTTGTGTTAGAATCTAGTAATTGAAATTTCACCCCCATATGAAGATAATAACAAAGGAAGTAACTGAATCTCAAAAACTACAGCTGTTACAAACAAACTGGGGGCAAAAACTATTCGATTTTGTAACAAATGACCTCAATGCTTCAGTTATAATGATGGAAGAAGATTTGAATATTAGCAGAGAAACTCATTCAACTTATTCTTTACAAGAATTTGGGTACTACAAAAGATTATTCCACACATTTTAATGGATAATAAGAAATCACTTGGTATTTATTATTGCAAAGAGGTTAGAAATGATTTAAGCTTCATAAAAATAGTTTTTACGGGGGATGCTCAAACTTAGTGCTAAAGTGTGTGAATGGATGAAATTTTAAAGACATTGAGACCATCAAAAGAGCGAGTCGAGAGTCGACGTGTTTTGAAGGCTATTCAACAAAACAAACTGAACAACGCTTTTAAATCACTATTGAATTGATATTACGATTGCATTGAAGCAAAAGGAGAATAATAAATTTAAAGATATTTCGTTTTAAACACGTTTTCCGGATTAATAATGACTGATACTAAAATTGTCACATTGTGTTTGTGCATTTACTAGAGAAAAGAAAAAAATTATCAATTTGAGCGCTGCAATTTTTTGTATGTTTGACATTGAGCTTTTGAGTAGTACGAGTATTATATAGAAATATATGCATGTATACATGTGTGAGTATGTGTGTCAGTGAGTTTTGATTTTCATACCATCGAACATCAACATGTTTCATTGCTCTTTCCATCACTTTGTTTCAATATCTTTTTATTTATTTGAAGCTTTAGACAAGAGTATCTTACGGCAGAGAATGCTTCGTGAAGCACGCGCAATGTCGTTTGATGGTATAAAAGTTTTTTAATTTAAAAAGTTGTACTTACGCTTTCACAAGCCAACCAAGTAACCAACCAAACAACCAACCAAGTTAACACAAGCTACCAAAATCAAGACAAGACAAGACAAAACACGTCAAGCCAAGCCAAGTCAAGCCAAGCCAAGTCGAGCCAAGTAGAGCCAACTAGAGCTAGCTAGGCTAGGATAAGCTAGTAAGTTAAGTTAAGCAAAACGAACCGAACCGAACTGAACTGAAGCGCACCCAAGTGGTATTGGATTAAAGTAAAATCAGTCGCTAGTCACAAGTCACAATATACATACATACTCTATACCAACGCCCTAATATCATGGCGAATGCCATGCCAGCCACGCCTAGTAAACAACACGTTACTCATTTTGAATCTTTCGCGCATTTTCAAATTCTTTCACTTTTAGTTTTTCTTTCTTAATTTTTTATTTGTTTGTTGAAAGGATGTTGTTGCTGACACTGATGCTGATGCTGATGACGATGATGATGAAGCTGGTGATGTTGGTGGAGGAAGACAATCACGAATAGAAGGATGTGTTGTGCATGTGTAAATATTAGCGCAACTAAAAGGCAACACATCATAAGTTGAGCTAAGCTGAGCTGAGCTGAGCCCTGAACCCTCGTTTGAATCCAAACCCTGCTACTGTCTCTACACTTGACCATAAGAGATTGTTATCTTATGGGATAGAAAATGACAGTACAAAGTAAAGTCAAGTCAAGTAAAGTTAAACAACACCAAAAGAAAAATGAAAAACGAATAAAAGGCAAAAGGAAAGGCTAAGAAAATAAAATAAAATAATATACAACATTTGAAGTTTTTCATAGAAAAAAAAAAATATTATTAAAGAACTTCTTTCGAGTTCTCCACTATAAAAGTTATACCATTTTATCTCTTTTCGTATCCTTGATACCTAAGAGGTCCTTGGAGAGTGATTAATCAACAAAAAAAAAAAAAAAGCAAAAACAGGACTAACAAGAAATGATAAGTATTTACATTCGGTTTAACTGCATATTATAAAATACATATTTTTTATGTAAAAGAAATACGAGTATTCCAGTTCTTAAGATACAAATTTTATAAAGCTTTTGAATATCTTAGATCTTTTAGGAAACTGGAAACTCTATACTACTATACAATTAAGTTAATACTTTCTATAAAAACATATATGGTAGATGGAACTTATGAATGAGATTACCTACCATACATTGAACAAAAAATATGAATTGTAATTAGCTTAAATTCACTTTAAAATACACTGTGCTCCTATCTCTACTATGATTCCTTTGCAGTTTTTGATGACAATGATCAAATTACAATATATCGGGAGGCTTACTTTCCGAACACTTCTCTTTCCGTTTTGAAAGCCTGTACTTTGGCCCATGCAAATAGGGGACGGTATGTGGACTGCACTTACAGTTTATCAACTATTGCAGCTATAAAGAAATTGTCTAAACAAAATAATAGTCGATATCCGCAGCTTATGCATATAAAACAAAGGCAACATTTTGTTATTTTTAGTGCCCATTGACCAAGGTATAATTGGCAAAGAAAACGCTGACGTGCTACGTGCTTTCGGCACCTTATATATCGTTCGACTTCATGGACAACAAAGACATGAAAAGACATCTTAAGAAAGTTATGCGCACAAAGACGTTAGCACACGGAGAAGGATTCCAACGAACTACAATCTACGCGCACTAGCATCCATTTTTCGTCAAAAAATCAATACAACGGTGGTCCATGTGTGTCCGCCTACTTATCGGACATACTCAGCTCACGCATCAACACATTTTCACCAGCGCATTGCAGCAATTCTGTACATGCGGAGCCACAGTCGTCGTCGTCCACATTCTAGATGTCTGTTCAAGCTTGGGGAGAGCTAGGGCTATATTTCTTAAAAGCACTAAACCATCAGAACTCTTAAAAGAATGCTCTTCGTATAATAATAATGACTCAGTTTAAAATCATCATAAATACATCTCATCATACAGTCTTAGGCCCTGGTAGTCCTCTTTTTTAATTCAATAGTGTATCTAAATCTTATAAATAAATAAAATTATTTTCAAGTGTTGTAGGCTTGACTTTGGGGTACGTAATATTGTAGATAAAGCATATTTATAAGGTGCTGAACATATTTATACGACACTTTAATTTTTTGAATTCTTTTTTATTTAGTTAACTTTAAGAAATAATTAGTATCATTAGGGAATAATCACGTGAGCTTAGAAGAAAGTGGTGTTTACGAGACCATGTTGGGCAGGTCGTTGGGATGAAGTCATTTTAGCCGTCGTGGAGTTCTGTTGTGTATTAGGGCCCTTGCTAGGGGGTTGGGGTGTTGGAGCATTTGATTTTTATAACGGATGCTGAAGAAATTTATTTGCTCAAGTACCGTTGGCATTTTCATGTCACGATGTAAGTTCGAATTTCTGACGAACCACGGAGCGCTTGCTTGAATTGTTCTAACGTTCTATGGAACAGTGGTTACTCAGACGAGAAAAGAAATATTATTAAATTTTTATGAATTTGACGTTGAGGAATTTGTTTTGTACTCTTATTTCCAACTATAGCATAGATACTTTTTACGACACTTAGACTATTTAGGGATATTTCGTTGGTTTGAAAGTTTTTTGTTTTTACATTAAATGCGACCACTGTGTGGCTTTCCTAATTCAAACAATCTTCTTCTCATCGATTTAACCAAACTTGTCTTTGTCTAACTTGTGCCATTCGTGCAATATGGTCACTTGCCGGCAAGTATGCCCCAGATTGAATTTCAATTGAATTTAAGTCAAGTGATCAGGCTGACCAATCTATATCATCAACGAAGCATGCTTCCAAAAATGATCACGTCTGGCGACTTGTATGGATTCTTGTGTTATCATGCATGAAAATGTGGGAATGTTCCTTATAATCATTTAGGAATGGAAGGCGACTTTGCTGTAACACATCTAAGTACTCAGAACTATTCATTCTTGATCTTACGAAGGGCAATTACAAGAATGCCATCTTGACGCACTGAAACTACTGTATTGATTAAACAACCCGTTTCTGAGCTACATCGATTTGTCTCCTTACTTATGGAATGACACTATTATTTGCCTTGCAGGATCTTAGCCAGTTTCAGCAATCGCAAAACTATTTGTATTTGATCATATAACATTAAGATTTTTTTTTTAAATACTCTCAACTCTGTTTATGATGTGAAAGGGTTACTTGAGTTTGCATCATCTTCAAGGTCTTCTCGACCGTCATCTCTCAGAAACGAATCAGCTATTAAATTCAATTTCAAGCAATCGTAAAAGAAGTCTTGTCACTAACTTCGGTGCACTCAAACTATTGTAGTTCTTATCCTACTAAGAGATATACAAACTGTTTATAACATATGTATATGTATTTAAGTTCAAATTATCTTTAAAGGCTTTTGTAGTTTTTGAGTTATACTACTTACCGCACTGCAGGAACTTCGAGTATATCCCACTCGACCGATGTATAGAATTCGGACAGATCGACTCCAACCTCAACGACATTGGTGCCGTTTAGTTCGTCAATATGTCGCAGATCAACCTTAAAAGAAAAAGAAAATAAGATATTAATATCATAAAGAATTTGTTATGGATTTCATGTTGTTTCGTTCAGTATTCAGTTGACTTGTTTGGAATCTGTCAACAGCCTCTGTAAGTATTTTGAGATCATGACAAGTAAATTCTTCTACCTGAATCAAGATGGACAAGCGACAAATCTAAAGCATTCAATAATCAAATGTTCATTCCAGCATTGTTAGGTATTTGCATACACAATTCAGTTGCTTGTGGTACGATGTTCTTTGGCTCCTTGTTTCACTCTAAATCCAGTTCCAGGGTGGTGGGTGGAGGTTTTGGGATTTGAATCCATGAAATCGAATTAAGTTTGAGGCTGGTTTACATAGTTAAGCTTATTTTGTCAACGACAGAATGTGACCTGACGTTTGACTTCATACAACACAATAAGTAACTCACCTTATCGGACCACCCTATCCATACCCCATCTTATCACACTTCTCTACCCTATTTCCTTACTTTTATCTGACATAGACATAGGGAGAGAAAAGAGAATTTGGCTTCTTTGGTTGCCTTTAAATCATTTCAAACTGTCGTTCACTGCGACTTGAATTTAGCTCTACTTTCGTTGCTGATTCATTTTCTTTCGTTTCAGTTTAGTTGAGTTCAGTTCAGTTCAGTTCTGTTCTGTTTGGATTGGTTTGGTTCTATTTGGCTTTGGATTTACGTTTGGGTTTTTGTGTTACGTTTCGCTTTGTTGGGCACAAATGCAGGTGACACATGTCGTCCTGCCGTTATTGTTATTACTGCTGCAATTGGCAGCTCGATATGATAAAGAAAAGCAAAAATGTGTGTCACACAAGGATGTTCACGATATTGTAGAATGATGGAGGTAGGAGCCTTACCAGCCAGATGTCATTTGGCATGTGGCAGGTGGCAAATGGCATGAATGAAAGTTTTAAAAACCAAGAAAAGTAGGTTGAGCTACTTAAACATTGCCATTCAATGCCATTTGCACTCATGCGTTGTCATTTCTTACAGCTTTTCGTCGACACTTTACTATATCACTTTCTTGGATTCACACTATCATCACCAACTATTGCTTCTTTGCTTTGCCCGTCCTGCCCTGCCCTTTGCTATAAGTAAGAACAATAATCCTTGTAGTATTAGAATATACTCGTAATGTTATCTTTAGGATTCTTGTTTTTTGTTTTGCTTGGAAAGCAGATAGAATATTCTTGCATAATAAAAAAAAAAAAAACGTTAACTTCAGATCCACCATATATTGCATTGCAGTATTATAGATACTTATTGGAATACTCTGACTTTGATACCATTGTTTTGGCCCTACGATCCAACCAGAGTTATTGTAAATATATTGTAGATACATTAAGAAAGAGTTATACAAATTGGAACTGAAATTCCAAATACAATATACTATGTGCAATAGAAGAATTATAAATTATAATCATTCAATCATTCCGATCTTCCAGTTTTGTAGCTAGACTATTTAACAATATCAAAACTCTTTGATTTAACAAGAATATAAAACTCATGATATTTTTCAGTAGAAGACCTATATGACGAAAAAGGAAGGAACTCCAATCGAAAGATGTTTTCAGATAAAAGAGAGTTCGATTCGTCTATGCATACAATATTTTTATTTAATAGTTGAAAAGAGAGTGAGAGTTGGATAAGTTTTAATAAAATATTGATGATGGACCATGATATATGGATATAAGACAATATTTATTTTTATATCTTTACTACAATTATAAAGAGGAAAGATTTGAGTTTTTTTTTGTATGTATGTAGGTTTGTTTGTAAGGCATTAACTCAAAAACTACTTTATTGATTTTAAAAATTCTATAACCCATAGAAAGCTAAATTATAAGCGAGTAACATAGGCTATTTTTTATTTTCAAGAAAATTAGAAATCGCTAAGAAAAGTGCAATAATGTAATCCAAGGTATCAAAAAATTATACTAAAAATTTTTATATGAACGCACAAAAATTTTCGTATGTTCTTCGTTGCTTATGCTTTGCTGCTTCTTGAATTTTGTTTTGTTGTTGTTATTGTTGTATTTATGAACAAATACATTTATTCATTACAGTAGATTAAAAACTTATCGTGTCCAAATTTCAGTTCGATAAGTCAAAAAACAAAAAAGTTTTTCTAATAAAAACATTAATTTGAATTTGGGTTTGTATGGGAAGTACCCCTCCTAGTAGTCGGATTCTGATGATTCTAACAAATGTTTAGCGTATGCTATAAAGAAACCTATGTACAAAATTTCAGCTCCTAGTCTCATCGTTCTGATCAAAAATATATATACCTTATGGGGTCTGCGATGTCTCCTTCTGTGGGGCAAATTTGTTATACTATTCTCTCCCGTCAAGAGTGTAATAAGCCTCTAAAAACAACATCGACAAATTGCACAGAAAATTTCGGAATTCCAGGCAACTGCTAGTTTGTTTATATAACGACTATTCTATACAAGAGGAATTCTGATTGAATGAATGAAAACTATAATCGTCTATGTATAGTTTACTTTTCGATATCGGATAATTGAAATGAAGATGAATGGGTAAAACTATATGAACTATCTCCATAATAATCAACTACTCTCATGTCATATCTTTTCTTGCCTTATTAGACAAAGACGTTTTGTCTGATTTCGGATCTGAAATGCAGTAGAAAACTATGAATCGCAATGTGGATGTGACCATTAGGTATTACCGCTGCCTTGACTTTGGACATCTTGACCGACATTACAGGATAGGAACGAGTACATCATTTTAAAGAAGGCTTAAGGTCGGTCATAAAAAGATCATAAGACTTGGACTTGCAAATATCATTTATCATGCGACAAGTTGCTTTTGATACCTGGACAAAAGTACTTTTGTCACGGTGAACTAATGCAACAATCATGACTAGTATTATTTTCGTGAAAAGATCCGAGAATAAGCGGAGGGAAAAGAAATGTTTTTGGTTGACCGATAACAGAAAAAATAGAAATCAATGTTTAATTGGTCTTTTTTAGCAGTTATGCATTGTGTTCGCATTTAGAAGATTTTTTGCAGACAACCGGAAACTGTTTACTTTGATTTGTGACCTATGCTAGTATATTGCAAGGAAGAAGAGACGAAAAGAGAAAAAAACAGCAGTCCATTTTGGCGAAGCAGTCCCCATAATGATTGTCCCACAAGTATTAATTGGTCCAGTCCATTTTAATAGGCTAAGTGCTAAGAGAATTTATTAAAATAATTACTTCTCTGTCTGTTTATAAAATAATTTTTTCTTTCAGACAATAGTCTGTCAAGAAGTTCCAAGTCAAACGATCAGATTACTGAAACTCAAAAAGATGCCAATTACACTGATCAACACTTATCATGCCAGTAGTTTTGTTTTACATGGCCCCATATATCTTGTGATGTTTGGTTAAGAAAAAAGGGCACTACGACGAAAATCGTGAATTAACTTAAAAAAAAAAAAAAAAAAAAAATACAAAGAAGTAATTTCAACAAACTCTAGAAATTGGAGAATTATTATCAGTATTTTGGTTTCACTGTGGTTCATCAAGACAAATCTTGGGCCCCTTATATTTCTTGCATAACTTTGGTTAAGAATTTAACTGATTAGAGAAATGCTGCAGCCATATTATTTGCAGTTCAGCTGGATTATAATAAAATCTGCTATTTTCTCCGTGAATGGGATAGGCGGGACAGAAAAAATCATTATCATAAAAAAGTATGGCCCCCAGGACAGAAAAACGGGAAAAATTTTAACTCTTGTAGATCTGTCTAAAGTATTTCTTCCTCCATTGTATATTAAATTTGGCCTTATTAAAAATATTGTTAAGGCGATGGATCGCAATGGATGCGGATTTTTGTTTCGAAAAGAATAATCCCTAAAGGCTCATATACACTTGGCTAGTAACGATTATACCCAAAAAATTATACTTTCTCAGTTGTCAAGTCATTTTGTAAACTAGTGAAATAATCACAGACGCCTCAACAGTGATTCACTTTAATGAAATAGTGTGTGTGAGAGAGTACTAACAGGCAGAGAGTAGCAAGTTAAGTTGGATGGCTGTCAACTTTTCTCGTTGGCTTGTTAACACTCTACTCGCAATAAGCCAACATGATTACACTGGGCGATGAGTTCACTTGCAATTAGTCAACTAGCTGGCTTTTAGCTCGCCAACTAGTAGGTAAATGAGGCCTAAAATAAATGATGCGAAGATGAAAGAGATCATAAATCAGGGAGTTATTGTAATAAAAGAATGATCTAGATTCTAGAAAAACGAGCATGGATATCTTTTAAGTAAATTGTTGCTAATTTTCTAGGGAACCATAAGAGTGACAGCAACAGAAAGTTTGTTGGCAAGCTGTTATTAGCTTATCAAGCATTGGGTTGAGTGACATGTTACTCAAGGTTCATTTTTCAGACTCACACCTGGATTTTGCACCTGAGAATTTGTCAGACGGAAAAGCGCTGTAAAAGCAAATGGAACCCAACGATGTTGGTAGATTACAGCTAGACGATGAAAAGGGACCAACCAGGAGGTAAATTGGCTAGAAAATCTTTAATTGTTAAATTAAAATAGTGCTTTTTTACATCTTTTTCCTATTAGTCGGGGTATAATATTTAAATTACATCAGTATATTTATAAAACTCTTGGCCCATAGATTTTTTTCATTTACTTATTCTTACTAATAGTTATTCATCAAAAAATAAAACTTGAGAGAAATTTGTGTGGCATGACAAAGTACAAATTTCAAGCAGCTGATAGAAGATGGGAACATTTAAAAAATATCGAAGGAAATACAAAAACAAATACTAAGTATAAATCTTATTTAAGAAAATATGTTATGAGTCTATTTATGTGACAGCCATAACTTGTATGCCTCTTGATTATCTACAATATCGAATCGAAACTGTCAATTGCCAACAAAATAATTCGAAAACTGACAAATTCATTTCAAGTTGAAGTTGTATAAGATACTACAACATCTCATATACACATATACGTACTTGATAAAAATACTACCACATATAGAGAGATAAAACATGAGAAATGCAAAAATGATGATATACGTAAAGCTAAAATCGACAACGATAGCAATGATGATTTGAGTAAGCAAAGATGATACATGTATGAATGAATGATAAGGTGTTTGTGGACCAATAAGCCAAAGGCTTTTGGAACTGGTTATGATCAACTAAGTGACTAAATGAAAAAGAAAGCAAAGAAGAAAAGTGGAAAATGTCATTCGAAATTTGAAATTTAATTGCTGATGTATGATGAACTTTTATCTACCAATGCAGATTCATTTGCCTTTTCAATTGGCTCTTTCTAACGTATTTTTTTTTTGATAAATCCTAAGTCAGGACAACTTGGCCTTGTCTGGGCACTTGACTTGATGCTTCTCTATTGGCTTTTCGTTTTTTGGAAGCTGCAACTTGCTGACGTTTACACTAACACAAATACATATGGTACATATACACAGATACATTCATACATACATAAATGTGCAGAAGTTTCCAATTTCCAGTTCAATGAGTGCAAAAGCGAAAAACCATTCGCTTGTTCACTTCGTTCACTGTTGGTGCTGCTGTTATTCCTTCTGACAAAAACCAAAATGAAAGCAAAAAATCAACCAAAATTTGAAGCACATGGCGCAGCCACTTTCACCATCACCACCAGCACAACTACTAAAACCATCACTTCCATTGCCTCCGTCACCATTGACTATGCAAACGTGAAAAAGCGTAAAATTTTCATGCGAGAGAAATACCAACAACAAAAAAAAAAAAAAAAACAATTTCCTAGTAGAAAAAGGAGAAACAATAAAGGAAAGGGAAAATTCAAGTGACATTAATTCGATTTGAGTTCTCGCGCAAAGCAAAAGTGAAATCAATGAACAAGTCAAGTCAAAACTAAACCATGCCAAGCGAATCCAAACCAAACCAAACCTAACCAAACCAAGTCGCATTGAGTCGCATTGAATTGAGCTGAGTTGAGTTAAATTAAGTCACATTCGCTAAGTTAGACAATTCTTTGTTGATTGTAGTCTTCATTTTTTAATTTTTCTACATTTACGCCTTTTTTGAAAAGTTCTTACGCTACCAAAATCACCTCCCAAAGCATCACATTGACTCGAGCCTGGATTGTTCCATAAATATTTAAGAAAGCTTAGAACTAAATTATAAAAATCCTTCCCAAAATGAACATAAGCGTTTCAATCCTTCCAAGAATCTTTTTTATAATATCACATTACTTATTTTTGCATTACAATAGTTATAATTGTAAACTTGACTCACCTCTGAGAACACCTTGAATTTGAACTTTTGGCCTCTGAGCGTTTTAATCGGTTGTTTAAGAAGACAAAGCTGCATGCTTTTGACTATATATATCATATTTTATTTGAATGTCCTTTCAATACTGTGTATTTCTATTCGCTTACTCTAAAAAGGGTGCGGCTTTACAAGCACTGCGCCTATACAAAGCGAACTCATGGGTGTTCGATGAAATTGTGTTTACCACACTCCTGTATGAAGCACACATATGACACTGAAAATACTCCGAACAATTGGAAATATCTCTATGTCTATCGAATTTGTCACCATGAAAAATTATTTAAAATGCCCTTGAAATTTTGGGTTGTTCGGAAAGTAATTTTGTTTCTTTTTTTTTATGATTTTTATTTACGATTTTCTTATGGTTAATAAATATTTTATTGAATTATTTACTGCCCATTCTGGATCTAACAACTTTTGCCATCTTTTTGGCAGTAGCATGATTTCACGCTTATACAATTTTTGTTCTTTGGTGGCAAAAAACTAATCCAGGTAATTTTTGACTTCCTCATCATTTGAAGTAAAAGTTGTGCCGTGTAAACAATTTTGTAGAGACCGGAACCGGTTATAATAAGGTGCTAGATCTGGAGAATATGGTGGGTCTGGCAGTATTCAAATTCAAGCTGTAAAAACTTTAAGCAAGTTACCAAACTTGTATGAGGTCTCTCATTATCTTGGTAGAAAAGTTAATCAATTAATTTATCCAGCTGATGACAGTACACTTCAGAATTTATCGTAGTCCAGTTCTAGTCCTAGTCCTTTAAAATCCCACCAAACAGATAGCATCACCAGTTTTTGATGAATATCGGCTTTCGAAGTGCTCTGAGCCAGTTCATCTTTTTTACTTCACGATCTCTTGCTTTTAACATTGTTGTAGACTATTCATTCCTCATCCTCAGTGATGATGGGCTTCAAAAACGGTCCATTTTCTTCGAGAAGCAAATCGCAGATGTCAACGGTACTAATTTCTTTATTGCCTTTATTTCGTCTTTATTAGCTTTAACTGGCCTTGAGACTATACATTTTTTTTCTATGGCTTAAAACCTTAAATTATAAGTTAATCTGTATTGTAGATTAATTAGCAGCCTGCAACAAACTATAAGCTTAGAAGCTATTCTCAAGGTTCAGACCTCATAATCTTGTTGCCCCTGCTGATGTCATCTATAGCATGGCTCGCATGCAATATTCAAATGTGTCTTCTGGTCATAGAAATCCAGCTTTGCCGTTTGATGTGCATCTTTAAATAAAAGCGGTTCAATCAAAGAACACTCCAGGGTACGATAACATTGACGGCATAGTGGCAAAGGCCCTTCCTCATAAAGGGGTGATATTCCTGGTGTTACTCTTCAATGTAATGTTACAATTACGCAACTTTTCCACACAATGGAAGTGCATTGTAATGATCTCACAACCTGGCGAGCCAGAGAAACTTGTCGCGTCTTATAGGCCATTAAGCTTGCTGCCTGTGCTCTCGAAAATAATCGAAAGAATATTTCTTGGTAGATTACAGGCTGTACTTAGCCCATATAATGCTATTCCAAACCATCAATTTGGTTTTATTGAATACCTTTAAAATCACAATTGTATCCACTTATGCGGATAATACTGTCATTCTCTGCTCCGACAGTTCGCCAACAGAAGCCGCTACAAAACTGCGATTCTATTTAAACCGTTTGGAAGTCTGGTCTTCCACAAGGTGGAACATCAAAGTGAGCTCAGTTATATCATAAATGTGTTTGTTCACTCTAAGAAAAAAAGATAAACCTCCAGTTACATTTGGTGGTCTAGCGATACCACAATCAACAGTTGTGAAAGGCTTTCTATCACCTTGATAAATACCTAACATGGAGAAACCATAAAGACAGCATCCCTACTGTTCAACAGGAAAAAAATTTCCATAGTAGTCGTTACAATGATAGACTGCACTCCCACCCAAAAGCTCTCGCAGTTAATAATATTACCTACTCCTTTCTGTAATTTGTATTTATTTCAATGTTCTGTAATTGTTCGTCAGCTACTCGTATCTTTTATCTTACTTACTACAATTGCTTCAACAAGTAAGTAAACCATATTTCTGTATTGTTTGAAATTAATGTTTAAGCTTGGAACTTTAAAATATTTTACACAACTTATAGATCACAACATAATATTTAAGGACACCAAGTAATAGACTGACTGACTGATTGAGTTCTTGGTGCAGATCTACTCGTACTTAGTTTGAAGAAAGCACAGACATTTCCTTATAAATTGGCACTTGCATTCAACCACACCAATCTAACGTGTATTCTACTTGACTTGAAAGTTGAGGAAGTTTAAGATACAGTTTGGTGCCTTAAGCTAATAAAATATTAGTTAACTTGCCATCTGCAACTAAAGCCCTTTTGTTTGCTCTTTAATGCAGTAAATAAATTATAATAATAATGATTATAAGATTTGTGCTGCCTTTATTTCTAAAGCAAAAACCTTTATCAAATTGCCCAAAACTGATAAGGGTCTTTCGCCGTTTTACTGAAATTATACGGGTCTGCATATGATAGGCAATGAAAAAAAACGAACACAAGAAAAAAAGAGTAAGGGTGCTTTTCAATACTGCAAATTAGTACCGTTAATGCACAAAATTGTTTAATCAAATCGTCGGTTGTACACATGAAAGGAAAGCATGAACGCCCAAAAGTATGCAGCACTTAACTCGAATAAGAAACGCAAGCAAAAACAAATGAAGCATCATCATCAATGTTGCTAAAAAGGGAAAATGGAAGAAGATCGTTTGTGTTTCAGTGTTTCAGTGTGCCTGTGTATGTGTGTGTGTGTGTGAGTATGTGTGTTGTTTTTTTGGGTGTGTTTGTAAATTAAAAGGGGCTGGCAAATTGTCCAAAGTGAATAAAAAATGAAACAAAATGCTTCTAGTAGTTCTAAGTGAGTAAAGCTGAACAAGGTATAAACACACAGAGACACAGTCACATACTCACTTAAAAAACATTACCCACTTACACACTTACATACACATATATATGTATGGAAGCATACACAGGCATCTATCGGATATGAATGGACCTGGGAATTCTATTAAAATGAAATTGGGCAAAGAATGTCTTTCAAAACGAGCTGAAAATGTTACAAAGGTGGAACTGGGCGACTAAAATCCTATAAGACCCAATTCTGTGGGACTGTGTGACTGTGTGTGTGTGTTCTTGTTTGTCCACATAAAGATGTTAAAGACAGGTGTACGTACATGTGTAAGCATGTATATATATGCGTGTGTGTGTGTTCGAGTGTATGTTGAACAAAAAGGATAACAGTAACAATAACGACGAAAATGAAATTGAAAGCGAAAACGAAGAACGACTGACTATAAATATTACCGTAACTGAAACTGTTGAAGCGGAAATTGTTATTTTAAGTACTAGCGGAAATTTCATTCGAAGGAAGTTACGATTTACTGAAATATTTCCGACATAAACATACACACAAACAAACCTCACTAGGGATAAAGAACAGACAACCAGCAACAGCAGCAACATAAAAAAAGAAGAAAATATGTAGAAAGAATGTAACACGAAAATTGAGACTGAGAGTGAGAGTGCACCTTTTAGTATGGTGGCCACCAATGTTGCATGTGCCACACGACTCAAAACTAAGAGACAAAACAAAAACGAAATGAAATAAAATAAAATGAAAGACAAAGGAAAAATCCTAAGAAAAGACATGAACAAGACAATGAAAAAATAAAGAAAGTAGTTTAATCCAAATAGAGAAAGAGAAAGCTATGTAGGTAGGTGAGTGAGTATACATACAATATATCAATTGAGTGAGTCTCTAATACGGTGAACAAAAGGAAAAGCACAAATCTAAAGCCTAACTGAATGCCCTGTTTAAGTTCCACAACACATCTATACATTTACGAGTATCTATAAGTATGTACAATACTATATGTATGCATGCATGTGTGTATCTCTATCTGTATCTAGTATTTATATACAATATATTCATATTGCGTATACGCCGCATTGTATTGAGTTGAATTGTGCTGAGCTGCGCTGCGCTAAGTTGAGTTGAACTGAGTTGGTCCTCAATGCGTCTCAAAGCGATGCTATTCGAAGCGATTCAACTCAATACGGCACAAGTTTATAAATATTATATAAAATGGTCTGTTGATATCGCTTATTGTGGTCTGATTTATGCGCGTTGAACATTCATTTAATGTAATCCATGGACTGGACTGGTCTCGACTGAACTAAACTAAGCTAAACTAGACTAGACTGGACTGGACAGGAGTGTTCAATTTAGGTTTATGTTATACTAAAGATGAAGAATCTACAAAAAGCGAATGAATCTGAAAACGAAAGTAAGTGGGTGAATCCAAATACATGCCAATATACTCGTATACTACGAAGATTTGTATGGTAGAGTGTATGTGAGGCAAAACAATAAAAGCGTTGAGCAAAAGCAATTCACCACATGTATCTACATCAACAATCCAAACCATTGTATTATATTGTATTGTACAATACTATAGATATATATATGACTGTGGATATATATGAACATCATGTGTATGAAAATGGAAATGAAAATGGGTGAGCTTTCCGGTCTCTCTCTTTCTTGTTTGTTTGTTTGTTAATAGCACAAGAACACACAAAAAAGAAGGCAAATAGTAGTAGCAGCAAAAAAGCAAAGAAAAAAAAATGAAAAATGAAAGTTAGCACGCACTTTTAGGCGCATTGTTAGCCATTTAATGAAACACAATAGAATGTTCTGTAGAACAGCTTTCAGATTAGTTAAGAGAGGTTTGAGATGAAACACAAAAAAATTAATGAAATGTGGAGCACATTCACACAGAGAAAGAAATACAGAAAACGATTGCTTGAATGAATGGGCACACAGGGACTGGACAGGACCGCATAGTACAGGAGAGG
This sequence comes from Amiota communis, assembly GCA_037043315.1. Classification (NCBI taxonomy): domain Eukaryota; kingdom Metazoa; phylum Arthropoda; class Insecta; order Diptera; family Drosophilidae; genus Amiota; species Amiota communis. Next base: position 2,044,708 of record JBAMAV010001050.1, read on the forward strand.
AGGATGACAGACATGCAGACAGCATGATAGCATGTGTTAATATATTGGAAACAAAAGTTGGACTATTCGATATACAATACGTTGTACTTAATATATTGAAAGCATTTAACACTAGGACAATTTGCTTAAGTAAAAAAGTAAAAATAAAGAATTGTTATAAAAGTTCTGGTTAACAAAACTTATCAACGATACCACACAAAGCTACCCTCCTTATCCTTCTGGATTCTCTTTGAACTACCCTGGAGATGCTTATGAATTCAATTACTTTTATCAATGTGTAATGTACACAAATCTTTGTAAAACTATCAATAGCTTTTAAGCACTCGAATAGTGAAGACGTGTTTAGGTTTTCTATATGTTTGAATACACCATAATGTCAGATTTCGCAGATGACACGGCTTTATACTGCACAGATGAATTCTGCAATGCGATTCTTATGAAACTTCTTAATGGAAAATAAATTTAAATTCTGAATAAACTAAAAACTATGAAGCGAAAGAAATGTGAGTTGCGACTGGGTGAATACTATTCGATATCTTGGCCTCTTTCTCGACGAGAAGCTTATTTTTGAAAATCCCATAGTGGGTAAAACCATCCATCATTAGGTCAATAAAACCATTTTCATCCTATTTCTGCTTATAAACCGCAGATCTCAGCCATACAATAGTACAAAATAAACTATTCTTATCAAAGATGATTTTTGCACCTTTAATATTGTATGGCTGAGAAATTTAAGGCTCGTACGTACGAAGGTATGGGAATAAATTCACGGGAGTGAATAGTATTATAAGTTTGTCATGAAGTTTGTGACACACAGAGGGAGTCTGTATGTATGCAAACTAGTCCCTCAGTTTTTGAGCAACAGAGCTGAAATTTTCCATATATGCTTTTTACCATATGCTACACATTTGTCGGAATCAGCCGAGTCGGACCACTAAGGGGGTTCCTTCCGATACAAACCCCCATTGAAATTAATGTTCTTATTAGAAAAGTTTTTTGTTTTTTCACGTATCGAGCAGAAATTTGGACACTATAAGTTTCTGATCTATATCCATCAACTGTGAAAATTTTATAATCCTAGGGTTACCAGTAGGGTACCTCCCATACAAACCCCCCTTTAAATTAAAGTTCTTAATAGAAAAAGGTTTTTGGTTTTTGACTTATCGAACTGAAAATTGTATACCATAAGTTTCTGATCCATATTTAACAACCATGTAAATTTCATGATCCTAGGGTCACCAGGAGGGGTACCTCCCATGCAACCCGAAGGAGCGTGAAGAGTATTATATCTTTGGCACAGCCAATGATAAACTTCTTGGTGGTTTCGATTGGATTTTATTAAACCTTATGCGGACACATGTTTTGGTACTCTTATTCCGGACACTACAGGCATTTATAGGGGATTTATATGGGATATCGGTGGTAAATATTCAGTGTTATATGTCTGTGTGTGTGTCTGAATGTGTAGCATGGTATAATGGTATAAAAGAGATCAAAGTTAGCTTGCTGGTGACGGTTGTCCTTCTTCTCCCTCATCAACAAGCATACAGGACACATATTTGCAGCTTCTGTGCCTTTCCTATTGGTCTCCTTCACAACAACAGTGGCCATTTGTTGTGTGATTATTTTTTTGAAGACTTCATTAGGCACAGAAGAAGAAATAGTTGACTACCAGTAGAGCGAATTATATTGTGACTACGAATACGTTGAAGAGATGGCACTTTTTTGTTCCATCGAGTACAGTCATTTTTTCTTCGATGTTTTCATCCTGTTCTACACGAACAACTGGTGCATTTCGTGCCCTTTGATGAATAACTCTTCATTGTCACCATTTTCATTGCTTGCTTCCACAATCAGTTCTTCTTCTTTGTCGGATGCTTCACCTTCGTCTGGTATGTAGTTTGAATCGGCGTCATCGTCGTCATTCTCCGTTTGTTCTCGTGCCAAATCATTAGCAAGAGCTTCTGCCAATCGCTGGTGGAAGTCCAGAGACTGGGTTCTGCCTCGTCTGCAGGGGCTTCACTTCATTACGAAATTTCCCTTCACTATCAATATTTCAAATTATCAAATATCAAAAACTCAAAATAATACAATGAATAGCGCATAAAGTTGGACAGCTGTCAACTTTTCTCGTTGGCTTGTTAACACTCTATTTGCAACTAGCCAACATGATTACACTGGGCGAGTTCGTTTGCAATTAGTCAATTCGCCGGCTTGAGTTGTTTCACGTCTAGAATCGACAATGCACTTCTATTGGCGAATTCGTGTGTTTAGTTGGGCCTTAAAGAATATTACAAAAAATTTAATTTGGTGTTTTTTGGGGGTTTCACGAGTAGTTCATCTGAATCTGACTTTTTCCCCCAAGTTGACAAGCCTAAATTTAACATATGGTATTTTCAAATTTATTTCTTCATTGTCAATATAGATCAATTTGGGTATCAATTGTCTACTATAAAGCATGCTTTGTTTGATTTAGAAAAAGTTTCAGAAAACCCAAGTAACCTAAGGATTTTTTGTAAAACTCCATTTGTGTTCAGTTGAGAACAACATACAATATTCAGCTCGAGTAAACTAAGCTCTATAAATAATTTGGAATTTTTGCTCGTTGCAAATATAAACCCATATTCAAGCGTCGAATTTTGCAAAAATGCCTGAATATATTGAGATAACATACAAAGAAGTGTTGTGCGTCTTGGCGGTATCTAGTACGCCAATTACTATTGAAGAAATCTACAACGTATTGAATCCGCATCCGCAAGGAGAAGCCATTAAGGAGGAGGCTGAAAATAGAATCTTAGAACTTCTTCAAACCGGTGAAGAAGCTGGCGATGTCGGAGTTTTGGAGGACAAATTTTATTTCTTTATTGATCAGGGAACTTTGGATAATGAAAGCGATGACGAAGAATATGTATATGATGCTGAAGGCGAAGAAGAGTGGGACACAGATTACGACACAACTGATGAAAGCGATGATTCTTAATTCAAATCGATGCGCGAATTCAATTTTATAAACTTTGTTATGTTTTGTTAAATTTTGTTAAATTTTGTTCTTTATATCTCATAACCAAAACAAAAAAAAATGACACAACCTTCCGACCTTAACAAAAACACAAAAAAAAAAAAAATATATTTACAACTAACAGCCCAACAATCATTTGTCTTTGGTTATCTATATCAGTTATGTATGCTTCTTAATATAGACTAGCCAGGTACTTAGTAGCAGGGCCAATGATTCCTTCCACATACCATGCAATAACTTTTAATGAGTGTAGCGGGCCTCATCAAAGGTTTCTGCGTTTTTTCCACTTCAAAAGCTCAAGTTGGATCTTATTGGCTCGCTTGCCAAGATCATTCCACAAAATCTTTCGTAAAGTGGATTTGCACAGATCCAAATGTTGGGCACAATGACAATGCTCAACGGAAACAAAAGCTTCCTTTGTATGCTTTGTATGGCATCTTTGTAGATGCATTTCATCAACTGGTATAGAAACGATCTATGGTTTTTCATGTAACTTGCTCTGATGGGTGATTATGTTGACTTTAAAACGGATGCTTGGATGATGTTAGGCAAACTGAGCCATGATTCTCAAAATATTGCTCTGGCTAAATGGTAAAAATCTATTGACCAAAAATCAATCAACAATTGTCATAGAGCGGTTTTACCTCAGATGGGCTCAGCCCTCTACCTGGGTTTGACCTTGGACAGGAGGATTACCCGGCGCAAACACAGTGTCGAAACTGATGCAATTCGTTGCCCAAAAATTGAAGAAGCTAAACTGGCTCATTCGGCCCAGGAGTCAACTTAGCCTTAGCAACAAAGTTACCATCTAAAAGGCTTTAGTGGTCCCGTCCTGGACTTATGAGATTCCCCCATGGGGCACCGCAGCCGAATCAAATGTATGCCTCATATAGAAGATGCAGAACTGTGCCCTCATGTCATATCCACCGACCTGAGACTCCACTCTATTTGTGATCAGATAAACTTGCACACAAGCCGGTATAATGACCGGCTAAAGTCTCATGCCAGGAGGAGGCTGACGTAGGCTCCGCTTCTAAAATAATCACACATTTCCCTGAATTTCTCTTTTTCGGCTTTAAGTCATCTATCAATCTCTTGCCATATTGTCACATACATTTTTTATAACCGTTAATTTATTTACAATAAGTGTTAAAGAGTGATTGCATATTTCATCGAAACTTTTGCTTATTTCTTGTGAGGGACATGTACTGCCTGGGGAAACATATCTAATTGGTCTCTAAGTTGTATTAGTGTGATTTGTGCATTAATTTCATTGCTATACTGGTGGTGGTGCCGCCTGCATTTCCTACGACTAGTGAATTCACTAGCCGCCAGTAATGCGAAAAGTGGATGCTGACTTACTAAGGAATCGCGCACTTACTGGTTCGCCTCTGTATAACCTGCGACTAGTGAGTTTGCCATCAGGTAATAAGAAAAGGGGCTAATTAATTTATTTATCTATATTAATTTATTTTTGATCTGTCAAAAATGTCAAACATATACATGAATATATGATTAATACGATCATTCAAACAAAGAGCTTCAACTTAATAATACATAGTTAGGGTCTTCACTCAAACGTGTATTTGGCGTGTATATAGTTTAAACCACGTATTATATACACTAGAGCTATCTGACTATCGAAACTGACTATCTGCTGACTTTAAGTAATCAAAGTATTTTTATGATTGATTTTTAGTCAGCGCGTGATTACATTGTGAATGATTTTGGGAATTTGACAGTCACAGTGAAAAGTCAGCGATTGTTCCTGCTGAATGCGCCCATTGTCAATCTACTGGATTTTCTGAAAAGACGCTAGGGACATACTTGTATATTCGTTTAGTAACTTGGTCATATCTCATTAGATCTCACATTATTAAAAATATATTTTCAACAAAAATGGGCATCAAGGCATAAATAACATCATCAAACAAGGTACACGATGTGGTGAGGTATGAACGAGAGTAAGATCAGTATCATTAGCAAGATCGATAATATCTCTGTTCTGTATGAACATTTAAAATATATACTTTTTATGAAGCCAATGGCATTAGCAATTTACATAATGAAGCTAAAGTCCAAACTATTCAACCAATAGATCTCAGACTCAATTGCTAAGTACAATAGAATGAAACTTGCGTTTAGCCAGTCTACTACTAAGATTGAATACGAAGGCACTGTCTTATGGATGGACACTGTTCTAGCTACTCAGTTCCAAACTGGCAAAAGGTTTAGGGACAAAAATACATTAGAATATATACTCCAAGATGCTGCTGAATTTGTCGTTGCTAATTGGATTGCATCTTTATATGTATTTCTCTTTAATTTACGATATTAAAAATATATACAATATTTTTTTTCAGTACAAGAAAATATTCTTGTTTAGTTTTTCTTTTGATAAATAAAAAACTCAACTTTAAGAAGTACTTGTTTTAACATTTAAGATGCCATATACTAAGTATATATGAAGAAAGAGAATTGTTTTTGTCTTAGATCCGTGCTTGGATAGTTGTTTGTCTGTTTGGTTGTTTGGTTGTTTGGTACTTGTGAATTATTCAAAGAAGGAAAGATTTGAAATGATGATTCGAATTCAAAGGAAGCACAGCAGCACAAATTGCCAAGTTGGTGCCTCTTTTTCTTTAACCATCATCATTATCATCATCATGGTAATATGTATATCTTTATTCATAGTTGTTGTTATGTTGCTGGTGATGCTGATGATGTTGCAATGTTACAAGTTTAAATGCAGAATTAACTGAGTAGTTGAATAGATACGTACAAAAAACATATTTTTTACAAATATTGTGTGGAGTTGATGGCATGATGGCATTGGTAAGAGGTAAATAGATACAGAATTGTAGCGACAGCAGCTGCTTACGACTGTCATGGCCGAGTGGCGTTGTTGTTTGGCTATGAATCCATTGAGACATTTTTATGAACTATTGCAATAGTTGGAGGCATGGAAAGGACAGTAAAAGAAAGTCAGCAATATCATCATCAGCAGCAACAGCAACAGCAACAGCAGGAACAGCAGAAGGAGCAATAGTAAAAGAAGCAGCAGTTGTAGCCTTGCAAGTGATTGAAATGGATACTAACAGATACTCACAGATGGCTGAGTGCCTGCTTGCTTGTCTTATTCTAAGGATACGATTGAATGTCTTAGTAACTGGAGTGTCTCTCTGGCATGTCATTTCCAAGGACAGCACTCATAAAAAGCGAAAATTATTGTTAAGGCAACGAATTATGAGAGAATTTCTATTTTATGGACACTAAAAAACAGTGATAGACCCAACCGACAAAAAGCTTTATGTGCTTTATACTTGGGATCTTTGCTGGCAAATGGAAGCCCTTAAACCAGGTACGCAAAAAGGCAAAAGACGTAATATTGTTAATGTCTCACACAAGTAAAACCACCAACAACACACAATATACCGAACAGTATAAATGTTGTCCTTTAAAAATATTTGTAGAGAAAAAAGAATGTTATTGGGTTTTCTTTATGACGACACACGAACATTAAAGTTAATTTCAACAAGAAATTTATTCACAATTGCCCCAACAATGTGCATGCATAACCAACCTAACAGATTGTAATAAAAATGAGTAAGTTACTTACCTGAAAACCATCATATGTCCAGCTACCAAATTTCATGACACATGTTTGCTCATCAAATGGAAAATACTCAACATCGATTTCACATGAGCTTTTATAGATCGCCGGTGGACGCCATTCAACACGTCCGGTATAGTTAAGAGTTGCTTTAGTTGCCAGTGTCACTTCAAAATTACCATCGGCACTTTATAAATAAATAGAAAACGAAAATAATTGGTTAATTAATTGAATTACACTGATGATGAGAGTGACTTACTTATTATAAAGAACAATATCTGGTCTCCAGATATGATCCGATGGTACATGCAACATTTCAACGCCACCATATTCTTTGGGTTCCCATTTCAGCTTATAATCATACCAGGTTTGTTCCACCCAGAGATTCGTTGTCATGATTTGATTCTTTAGATTGACATCGATCAATTGTGATAGCTTCAATTTGATGCGTACAGTCAATGCATCTGTGACATTAACAACGGGACGCACCAATTTATTGTAATTGCTGAGTAAATCGTCGTAAAGGCGTTTTGCATCCGGATTCGCTGTGCTGCCTATAAAAACAAAAAAAAAAACAATCAAAACAAATGACATAAATAAATAAATTTATTAAATAAATAAATACAGTATATAGTACAAATTAAGTATACAAATTATATTGTTAAACATGTGTTGTGTTGTGTTGTTGTTATTGTGTATCTTTTTATTAATATTCTGTTTTATGTTTGTATTTTATATTAAGTAAGGATTTCATCTTCGAAAGCGTATGATGCTGCGTATGCTTAATCACAATTAATGCTTATGCATTAAATTAATGATTGCGTTGTGATGTTTAAGCTAATATCATAAGCACATACATATATACATGCATACTACAAGACTTGTATAGTAGTATACCATATTACAGGGTGAGTCATTCAGTTAACATCACTAAAAATCAAGTTAAAAAACTAAATCAATTTGGCATAGTACGAGTATTGCAAGAAAGAAACTATGTACAATATAATATTCAATGAAATGGAAACAAGATGCCATGTGTGTCCATGATTTACACATTTCAATATATCGACGGGTATACATTTAGTCAGTAAGTTGTAATTTTATATATTCCAGCATGGCCACTCAATTGAATTATTATCTATTGGTATGATTCAATTAGCGAACAGCATGCTCAGAATTGTAATTTAACATATACTACTTCTTGGTATAAAGCAAAGTCAAAATTCATGTCTGTTCCGATACACTTAACTCTCAAACCATGCAACGGATTTTGTTACGGTTTTCACAATCATTTATAGAATTTTTTCCGAAAGGTTTATATATATAATATATTTTAATTAATACTAGTTAAGTCTTTGTATTTTGGTTATATGTCGGTTTAGAGACATTTTTTAAAATCATTCAATAAAAAAACAATTTTATTACCAAGTGTTGTGCAATAATATACCTACATTTAATGTCAAGTCGGGTAAATATAGTAGATTGTAGAAGAAGAAATGCATACATTGATAAATGCAAATGCTTAAAAATGTTAAAACCAATGAAGAGATGGAAATGGGAAATGACTGTCTAATTCACCAATGCAATGCAGGGACGGGTCTCTAGTTGTTACTAGATATACTCGTACTTTGAGAACATTGAGAAGAGTATCATTCAATTCGAATATTTTGTGAGAGATCATAGCGTTCGGCTGTTGATGTTTGCTATGTAGCAGACGAAAAATGTGAACACAAATCAGTCGATAATGGAAGACTGACTTGTCGTTACATTTATTATTGATAACAAGGCACAGCAACAAGAAACTCCAATGGTTTTCTCATGTGTTCCATTCTAAACATTTGTATGTTAAATATAGGATAATCTTAAATATTTCAACATTCCGTCCCAAGTTAACCATCTATATATATAGTATAAAAATGATTTGCTGAAACAATTTTGGATATTCTATTTTCGTTTTTTAATAATTGCCTTAATTAATTCAAAGATACAATCTTATAGAATTGCTGTTTATTTGTTATCAATGGACTTGCAAAGCCATCTGTTACGTAAAAATTAAGCAAGTGCAAGGGGAGGAAATGAGAAGAATGAAAGAATGAAATAATCAAAGCAAAAATATAAGCTAAGGTATATAAGTGGGTGTTAACATCATCATTTCTATGTGTTGGTCAATATTATCATTATGTTTGCAATTAACATCACGCCGGTGGCGTAGCAACGCGCGCCGGGCAACGCTAGTTATAAATAAAATTCCCTTCCAAACGAAATCATAATTCCATATATATTTGTTCATGTTATGAATGAATTGCATTCGGATTATAAATCCTATCTCATTCCATAACTGGTCTTTATTAAACTGATTATTACAATATGTAATTTGTACAGAAATTTAATTCGTTGTGTGCTATCGCTATCGATGGCTCACCCTGTATATACAAAACCATAAAGTACTTTATCTTTGTAGCCTCTATTGGCAGCTGCTTCCTTTAATGACCTTTGACCACCAACGAAACCACGTAAAACATTTTGTTCACTCACTTACTCAATTAGTTAGTCCCTTTTTTTTTGTTTTTTGTGGGTCTATTTGGCTTTTGAGCTTATCTTGGATGAGGCTCTGATTTTAGTTGCTTAAAATAATTAGCAATGCTTAAATAACCATTTACATATACACATACATCATATACTACTTTATACATATACATACTCATAAATATATGTATGTAGTATGTATGAAACTCATATAAACTTAAAAAGAATTTCAGTAAAAATGTTCTATGATATGATAACATTAAGTTATATCGTAGTGATATATATTTCCCCCATTCAATTTATAAAATTGTATAAGAAAAAGTAAAACCAAGGAGGGGGCAAACTTTTGCATAGAATCTTGAGGCTTAATTCGAATTCCTGAACAATGGATAAGTTAACCTCAATTACCGAGACAAGATGATTGATGCTGAAGCTATTAACTCAAAGGATTTTGGTATTTTCTCATATTATTTCAGTTTACTGAAGAATTATCTAATATTATGGTACTTAACTGCTGAGAATAAATAACATTAAAGATATTGACAGTGGTAATAAATAATTGTAAATTTGACTTAAGGTTAAATGCAGCAGACTCTTTAGTTTAGGTTAGATTAGGAAGAAATGGTAAGCAGTACTAAGACTAGCTTACTTAGGCTAATTACCACATCATCTTATACTCCCTAAGACCAAACCTAAATAGTTAAGGCAACTGACTGTTTAATAGAATTTTCATTAAACCTAAACACACAAAATAATAATAAGAGATTTACTGGAGTGTATGTGTATTTGTTCTTTATACAATTTGAACATATTAAAATTCTTTCAATTTTATAAATAATCTTAAAATGAAAATCACACGAATTCATTTAAATCCTTCATTCAATTAATTTGTATTTATTTGCTTTATAAAGTTTAAAACAAACATTTGAATAGATTTTGAAATCATCATCATTATCATTACTATAATTATTTATCATCAAATGAGAAAAATCATTTTAAATTGATTGAGATTCGTTACCAACGAGCAAAAAGCAATTTTATTGATGTTTATTTGTTTCACTCATTGATTAGTTAAAGTTCATTATCACCATAGTATATTATTATTGACATCTATATGGTATAGTACAATAAATTGTATATACATATATGTATCTAAGATAGCTATCCCTTTTCGCATAAATTCATTGTCCCTTTTCCATTTCCATTGCCATAGAAATTTAGTTCTGCTTTTGTTAATAAGTTAACGATAATTGACAGTTGAGCAAACGTCGTTCATTATGTTTCCAATTGAGTTACAGTGATGTCTAGATACAGGAGATACAAGGATAGAGGATAAAGAGGAGATACAATACAATACATAGTACAATGAAGCATGGGAACAGTATATGAAGAAGCATGAAGCATGATGTGACATGTGGCAATGTGGCGGAAAGTCATCACAGACATAACAACACAAGCATAAGATAAATGATAATGGATAAATGGGTAAAAACCAATAATAATCACAAACACAAAACAATAATAATAACAACAACAACAACAACGTGAATAAACACACTTATGAGTATGTAATAATAACGAAATAGTAAAACACAAACTGCTTTAATAAGCAAAAACATTAATAAAAGAACAAATCAATGATATGGTTAATGATATTAATGATAATGATAATGATGATGATGATTATGGTGACGGTAACGATGATAATGATGATGGTGATGATGATGATGATGATAATCAAAAACAATGACAAAAGAACAACAAATTTAATAGTATAATAAGATTATTTGGTTTGCATTTCCTGAGGCAACCATTAAATGGCTTTAAATGTGTTAAAGGCCGGCATGGAAACGTTTAAATGCTCACTCACAAAACACACCCACACATGGATATCATCTGATACACATACTACACACACACACACTATAGATACAATACACACTAGTACACACAGTGGCACACGCAGTCAAATATAAGCGCATTGCGGTTTATTAAATTCATTTGACGATTAACGTTTTATGGCCATTTTCATATTTACCAACTTACGAACGCATGACTGAAACATACACACACGCAAGTCCTGGGTGTGGGTGATGGAATACGGTTGATCAGGAGATTGGGAGGTCTGACTGACTCTATGGAGATTGAGGTGAATGAGTATGAGAATGAATGCTGAAACTATTAAGGCACAAACCATAAAATCTAAAGGGGGACAAAATGGTTTTTTGAGCGACACTGAATAAAACATACATGCAATTATTTATGTATAAGTGTGTACAAACACATATGTATGTACATGCGTATCTGTGTGCAGTGACAGTGGTTTTAAAAGGGGAATCAATTCAATTAATTTCAATCAAATATGTTAATCACAAATCTGTGTATATTTTGTATTTATAAATTTAATATTTCCTTTAGAGATTGAAGTTGATTAACTGATTGATTGATTGATTGATTGACAGATTAATAAGATGAGAAATTTTGATTAAATTTTAATATAAAAGCAAAAATATTCCATTAGGAATTCATTACACTTTCAACACTTCAATCCCCAATACCCCAATAGTATTTAAGTTTTAACATTTGTTTGTGGTATGCAAGATTGAATTACTAAGTACTAGATTAAATTATTTATTTGTTATTTGAATATGATTTAATTTAAAGAAGATTTATGAGTACTCACACACACTTACATTTTAAATATACCAATATATGTATATTGAATTGAACACATAAGCTAATCTAATTTATAATATTCATAAAATAATGAGCTTTGAAATCAATAATCTAATGATATTGATATTCTCATCCTGAAATTGGATAATGTTATTGACATGCCAGACTCAAGGTGCGCAGATAATACTGCAGTACTAGCTACGTCTCCCAGTGCAAGAGTGGCAACACTACTACTACAAAGTCAGCTCAATAAAATCCACTACTGGATGATCAAATGGAACATAGCAGTAAACACAGATTACGGCAATGATCGAGCCCTTTTCAACGAAGTTGTAATACCTAAACGAAACAAAGTCAATTACTTAAGTATGTGGCTCGATAAAAAACTAACACATTTTAGCCAAAAGAAAGTAACTACATAGGCTTGAAAACACACCGAATGCATTAGTTGCTAGACCAAAGATCCGGGCTCAGTTAAGAAAAAAAATATTGACTCTACAAAGCCAAACTTAAGGCTGTTTGGACATACGGCATGCCAAATCTAATAATGAAATACTTCATCGATGGTACATAGGACAAAGCACTCGAAAGGCTCAACCAGCACATCAATAACATGACAACTCACGAACAACGAGGCGGCTCAAGTGATTACACCCGTCAGATCTTTCTTAACAAAGAACATAGCCATAGCTTCGGATAGCATAGGATTATGTTGTAATAATATAAGTAACTAAAAATAATGTGATAGTCAATAATAGTCAATAAATTTGCACTAGTTCTTGAATCAAACTGTTGGTCGACTTCACTACTTGAAATTGTTTTTTTTTTTTTTGGCAAGCAGACATAAAACAAACATTTCTCTTGATGAACTCATTATATGAGCATTTATCTTCCTAATCATTCTTCGTGATCAAACTGTTTGGTTTTTACAATATTTTAACCCACTAGTAATGATAATAGAAAGAAAGTATGTTATTAAATTTGAAATTTTCTAATTGATTCCTTGGTATTAGTAAAAGCTGATAAATGTGAATCGTTCTATAAAACTAATGATTAATTAAATTACAATATTAAATATATTGTGGAAAGAGTTCTATTGTCTTCTGACATATATTATTTTGATTTTGGTATATTTAGTCTTACTAACACTCAGGCTAGTCTTACCACTTGGTTGGCACTTGCAGTTTTTAAATTGCTGCAGTCGTAGTGTAGCAAAATTCGTAAACAGTCGTTTTAAATTGTCGCCGACGGCAGTTCATTCTAGCAAGTTGGAAAATTCCGAAACTGGCGACTGCTGCTATGATATTTTGCGTCGACTGCGACTGCAACTGCAGATTTTTTCAAAGCAGCTCTCAAAGCAATATCAAAAGAAATGAAAATGACTGAGAGTTTTTGTACTCCCATTTTCCTTAGTCTTATGTACTGTAAAATAGTCTCTACTCTATTTTTTGTAATATTAATATTTTAGTTATTAAGTTGTTTTTTTTTAACTACACTCTGTATGCAGTGGAAACTCCATATAATGTCACTCGATTTAACTCGATAACTCTCTATAATACCGTAAAATGTCAAGTCCCTTAAGAATTGCTATATAGAGTTTGCACAGTAATATATTAAAATCTGATTTATAAAATTAACATGTTAATTTGGAATAAATCAAGAAAATAAAATAATAAATAAAATAATAGAATACTAGGGTAATCCGCAGCATACACAATTGACCGCTTAATGTCTCAGAAGTATTGAAGTATCGCTTGTACACATCCCGTGAAGAATACCTTTCAATTGGTATATATCTTTAAAAAATCGGTTAAGTGGTTTAAGTAGGAAAAGGTACACGAACCCAATGTTTGCCATTTAATTACACTATATTATTGTAGGTACTAATTTTTTTGATTTATTAAGCACATCAATTCAGAGAAATTGAACTGATTTTATCACAATTTTTTCCAATAATATTGTGCGAAAGGTCAATAAAAGGTCAATTTCTTCTTAAGAGTATTCCAAATTACAATAAAAAAATGGAAAAACTTAAAATTTGTCATTGAATTTCATTTGAATGGATGATCCTTTTAGGAGACGCCACTGTAATGTAGTTATATGAATATACATATGTATGTGCCTGGATGTATTTGGACTTGGTCTGATGTGTTGTTGTTGTTGTTGTTGTTATTGCTGCTGTTTGGCTGGCTGGCTGGCAGATGTTGCACGCAGCATTTACACGTGTACATCACCAAAGCAACATTAAACAAATAAACCAAAACCAAAAAGGTAAAAATGATACCCAATGAAATGAAAGTGAGCTGAGTTGAGTTGAGTGCGAGGAAGAGAGTATTTATGTATGTGCGTGTGTGATGTGTGTCCTTTGGACTGAAGTCCTTTCTCATAGGAGTAGTAGCAGCATTTAACTGTTGCCAACTCTTCCTACTTCAAACAAATATTGCCTCGTTTTCCCTCAATCTTTATCACTTTTTATCTCATTGCCTTTGTGTCTTTTTGTCACTTGGTTACACTGCTGACGGTTGGACAGTACAACATTTTATGAACATTGCAAGATGATGAGGATTGTGGGATGTGGTAACTGGTTATTCACATTCATTGAGGCAAGTTGTTTGCTTGATTGTTTTTACCCGGTTACCACCATAGTCACCACCATCTCCACCCACGGGTTATGGTCACTTGGGTGTTGTTAACTTAAACAGGCCCTTGTGTCTGTTTTGTTGCCACCAGATGTTCCACCAAATAATAAATAGAATAACCAACTAATTCCCAGTATCATCTCCAAGTTCATGTGCACATACATACATATGTATGTTTGTTTGTTTTAATACTAAAGGTTTTTGTTATATTGTTTATATATAATATATTTTTTTGATGTTATGCTTGTGTTAATCGACTTGGATTTGCCAACATCATCCAAACTCCAATTCCATCCAACTGTAACTCCAACTCCAACTCAATGTCCATTTATTTCATTTTAGTACCACAAATGAACACGTAAAACCAGCATTTTATGATTACTTTGCCGCTGTATCTGGTTCACACTCTAATGGCGCTAACAAAGATGTGTTTATTGTGTTGTAATGTTCAAAATGTGAACCATCAGGCATCAGGCTTCAAGGACAGGATAAGGATAAGTTAACATCATTGAGTTTGGGGTTGATGGAGTTCATAACTCGTTTCAAATGAAATGAGTCAACTAAATGAACACGACACACACACACAAATGTCCAAATGAATGAATGACAAACTAAAAAGATACACATACCAAAAAAAAAAAAAAAAAACACATAAAGATACTATAGAGACAGACGGTAAATGTGTAGAAGTACATACATATGTACATACTTGATGTATATTTTTTTGAATAGTATTCCATTGAGTTGCTTTTAGCATTTCTTTGATATGTGACATGAATCCGTGGACAAAACACCTGACATTCCTTTTGTCTATTCTTGCCGAGAAGAAATTACAATATTATACCAAATTGACATTTGGAGATTAAGAGTGATGTACGCTAAGGGATATGCGTGTGTATCTTATGCAATATGCCTTCCTACTTTCCACTGGGAGACTTTGAAAGTGTTTCCATATAGATGAACTGATGATTGAGCTGATCATAAATTTTAAATGGAAAATCCATTCAAAAATTAATCGAGTGTGAAATGCATGCTTACATGTAACATACACCTTATGAACATGAGAACAAATTAGTTATTTACAATTTTATAAGTATGAGTAAAAAGATACACACATATAATAGGTTTTTAGTAGATGCATACATTTCTTCTAACAAGAATTTAGATCAATGAATTGGCAAAGAAATTATTCATTAAAAATAATCAATTATAGATATGCTATTAAGAAACCTTGAACCACAATATGAGAAGGGCCTCATATAAGTTAACATCCAAAAATGTGCACCTGAGTAACGTTACTGTCTCAGCATTGAATAACAAACGGCACCTCGGTAGCGCAGTCTTTGCAAATATTGCTTGAAATGAATGCTAAAGGAAGCACAACGTGCTCTGACTTACTTCTTTAATTTCCTTCTAGTAATTTGCAATATCCCAGGAACTAAATGAACATAGTGCAACTATCTGAAATGCAAATGGCTGGAAATTCTGATTCTTTAGTTATATTCCAAATAAACCTATGCACACCTGGAATATATTATTTCTTATTTTATATATTCGAATTACAAAACCTGTAATGGTTACATCTGATATACATGGATATATCTTTTAAATGTTATCTTTGTGTATATAGAAAATTTTTAATAGTTTTTATTACCCAAAGTCAAAAGAAGATGTTCTCTCCAAGTGTTTAAGATACTGAGTTTGAATATCTAAACAATCATAATTTCTAAATAAAAGTTCTTTGGTGACTACAAGAATCCCTTGATGTATTGTAACTAATTAGGTACAAAGGATTCTCCTACATGATCAAAGTAAATAAGAAGTATATAAAAATATCAATAAATTACCATTTAAAATTACTTCAATTACCCATTTTTGTTTTTTCTTGACAACAGCTAGTCCTATCCGAGTCCAAGCAAAACGGCTGTCAAAAATTAAATTCAAAATTTCCGATCTTATCAGCATGAATACTAACATAATCAAAAATTGAATACACCTAGGCCTCGTAAATTCAAAATTCGCGTTTCATTTTGAACAAACCTCGAAATAAATAAGGTGTGCGAATGAGATGACAACATTTTAAGGAATGAAAGGGATTTTCTTAAAAGAAATGGTGACACAAATGTTTCAGCTAACCAATCAGTATCCCTGAAATGATTGAGAAGCAGAGGCAGAGTAACATCTGCCCGGGTATCTAGTTTAATATGTACAGACAGATGAAGAAGAAGACTAGATTTGAATTTAGTTTAAAAAAAAATTCAAAGACCCTAGTTAGCATTGTGATTTTTTTAATTTATTTTGTATTTCAAATTGATTTCATTATTACAATTTACATTTTCGATCGAACACATTATATTTCTGAATACACAATTTAAAATAATTTTCGTGCCAAATGCCAATTCAACAAGTGCAGATCACTTTATCACAAGTGATAAACATATTAAAACAAGCCAACAAAGTATTAAGTCTTGATGAAATCGTAGAGAATTTTAATCCAAATCCATCATCACCAGCTGCCGTACAGGAGGCGAAAACTATAATTCAACATCATCTTCAAATCGCAGTGGCAGCTGGTGATGTCGAGTCAGCGGGAAACGAGCTGTTCTACGTACTCCAACCATCTACAGATGAAGAATCTGATTCTACTAGCGACTCTGATGTTGATTCTGAGGATATGGAGATAGATGATAGTGAATCTGGCGAGAAAGAGGATGAGGATAGTGGTATGGAAATGGATGTGGATATGGATATGGATTGGGAGTGAAGTATTTAGTTGTGCAGAACTGTGACCATAATGAAGTGATACTAAGCAAAACCTTACTTTTTCTACGATTTTGTTATCCTAAAATTAATCGTATATGCCGCATAAAATATTGTTTTGGTAGGATAAAAATTACATGTGCTTTAAAAATAATAAATTGTGAAGGTCAATTTCTTCTTTGTTAAAGGTTTTTTGGGTGGAGTTTTTTTAGTTTAAGTTGTGTCGAACTTTGCGTTAGAGCAAACGCCACTTAGTATATTTGGTTGCCTTTGAAGCCGTTGATTGAAAATACTGTGGGGAACTTGAGATTTCTTCGTAGGACAGTTATTGATAATTTTTCAGTTTTTTAATAAATAAATATGACTGAAAATTTTAATCAATATTTCTTATTTCTGCTTGATTTTGAAAATAGGATAAGCTAGAATGAAGTCACTTATTATGTGCATATATAAATTGGCGTATCATGGCCTACAGTAACGTGAATTGAACGACACAAACCTATTGAAACATTGTTGACTTTGCAGATACCCTGCTAACATCGAAAAAAGCTAAAAAAAAATAGATTTGCATTTGAAAAAAAATAGTGTTCCTACATATATTTTCCAATTTTAAGTCTAAATCTTTAAAAGAGACTTTTAATTGGATACTCAATATATGGGCAACTATGTGCACCTACCGAATCATATTCCATCTTGGTTTTAATATACTTATTGCAAAAAAAGATCGCAAATTTCTGAGCAGGCAGGGGCTTCAGTTATATTGCCTCACGCCCACGGTGATGTGAGACCAAAAGTTATAAAAACAATTTAATAATAAGATTGTGAATAAATTCATTTGTGTAGACTTTTATAATTTTTATTACTGTGTTTTATTAGTTTTAATAAACATAATTCTTACAATCACAATTTTGGTGTCCACATTCACAATTTTTCTATGATCTTTTTCAATATTTTTTGAAAATAATCATGTGCTCTTGCCGAATATTTTAAGCATATAAATAATGCCAATCCTAATGCCACCAAAACTAAGCTGATCATAATGCCATGTTCTATAATGAACTCCCAATTGACATTATTAGCACCTTCCGTAGGATACATGTATTTTTCATACTTGTAAACCTCCCTGATAAAACGTTCATACGAGTTCACTGAAGAATTCAGATTTTCTGCATATTTCTGCAATATTTTTTTGACCAGAATTCTAAATAGATGTGGTTCTTGAACAGTTTGACTCAACTCAGATGTCTCTGCTTTACCCCAGTTATGTTCAGAAATTGTTGCCAGCTGTGCTTCATGGCGTAAGTAGACGACTTCTAATTTGAATTCGCACTGTTGTGCCAAATGTGCCATATTTTCTCCAAGATTTCCTGTTACACATGTATAATGTTTCTCAGTGTCTTGCATTTTAATTGTGTGTTTCTTTTAGTTTATTGCACGATTAAAATAAATGGTAAATCAGTAAAATAAAAAAAAACAAAATAAATTATCAGAATTGTGAGGCCAGGAAAAAAGTGACAGAAAGCGAAGTTCGGCCTACTGGGGGTAGTCAAACCTTGGCAAATAAAAAAAAAAACCTATTTTTTATGAACTAAAAATGTACATAGTTGTAATTTTCTTAATGCTTTGGACAACTCTAGCTAAGGTATGTATTTAGATATTTACATTTAATATATGTCATACAATATTTATGATGATTTTGTTAGTAACTTACGATCCGGGAAACAAATTACCATTTCATATATGTAGAATCGCAAATTTATTTACCCAGGACGGGCAGAAAACCCATACCTCAATCTACCGAAGTTACGGATTTAATTTGTAGACTTTTTTTACTTACATAATCCCATCGACTAGAGACTCTTCACCTTGTAAACCAGTTGTGGATATTGGTGCGGCTTGTTGAGAAGTTGACGTGACTACACCATAAATTTTCACGATCCGAGGATAAAATTATGACACAATAGTAAATGTCATAAGCTTTTTAAGTAATTTAAAAAGTTGGGATGAAACGATTCCGATTCCCAACACCGATATATTAACCGATATAATTTAAAGTAAAGAGTTTGCATGTTCGATATTATTCTTTTAATTAATTTTTAGCTCAGAAACGATTAATCGTGCCATCACTAGGTCAGAGTTATCGCCAGTATACTAAATTTACTTAGTAAGTATATTTGGATGCTTTTCAAACAGCTGATTGTGAAAACTGTAGGCAACTTGAGATCAGGTTTTGCACGGATACCTTGGGCCTCCAGTGATGTACTACAAATGTAGCTGATGGATAGTTAATTGTTAGTTTTCAATGATGAGTCTTTTTCATACTCTTCCCGCAGTATGGTACCTCCCATACAAACCCAATTTCTAATTAATTAGATTTATTTTTTATTTTATTACTTATTTATTTATTTGTTTGAATTGAAATTTGAACGCCTTAAGTGTGTGACGCATATTCACCAAACATGTAAGTTTTAAGGTCCTAGATTATATACGAGTAATAATAATATTAAAGGCTATAATTTCACTCATGCCAGAACTAAAAGTAAGGCTGCCAAGGGAAATATTCTAATAGCGAAAACTTTATTAGATCGTTAGTTAAGACATCAGCTCTTGACGTTTTTGGAACTGATTTAATTTCATCTAATAACAAAAACCGACAACGACACTACGGTCTAAACCAAAGATGGCCAATTTTGCATTGAACCAGAACCTGTAAAGCGGTAAAAGGCAAATGGGGGAGAAGTTCAATGGTTTAACGTGCACCAATTTCAAGTCATACTTATTTTAGTCATATGACTCATTTCTTGGCCTATCTTAAAGTTCTGCTGCTTTTTGGTATGCACAGCTACCGGTTGTATAACGCAACTCTACGTCGAGCTCTCACTGCAGCCATTAAAATCCAATTTATAGAGGTTAGCCCGGATAACAAATGAGGAGTGGGCAATATTAATCTTCCTTGTTGAATATAGTTTAAAGAACAGAGGGCTAAAAGTCCCCTGAAGGGCGAGGCAAATGAGGGATTCAGACGTTCTTACGTATACAATAATAATAGCGACTATTTAAATTTAAACCCGAAAATACGATAATTTCAAGCATCAAAGAGGAGCCTAAAAGCATAACAAACAAGTTGACCTTTGTGAACAATCAGACGTCAATACTTTTGACCTTTGTGAGCAACCAGAATTGAATATTTCTGACCTTTGTGAGCAACCAGAGCTCAATATATCTGACATTCATGGACAATTTAGAAATCAATTATTCTGACCTACGTTTGTAATCAGAACTCAATACATCTGACCTCTTCGTGGGTATATTTGAAAAAGATAGTTAATTTTTAATGACTTGTTAAATATTTACAATATATTATCTTATCCTTGTTAGAATCCAAATTAATTGTGATATATATATTTTCTCACAGAATTAAAAATAAAATGCATAAAACACAATAATGCAATACGAGTCACAACTTCATCTTGTCATTTGCTGTCCATTTTTTCTTTTGTTTGTTTTGTTTTGTTTTGTTTATTTGTTTGTTGATTTTTTTGTTGCTGTGTTACGGACCAATTAAATTTCCATTAAACAATAAAGAAGAGGAAGAAAAAGGACATACAAAAACAAAAAGCAACAGCATCCATTCAAACATGTTGCAATGTTGGTATGTTGGTAGACACGGGACACAGAACGCACGGCACACAGTTTCGGTTGGTTTCAATTCAACGCTCTTGATTCTGGTCGATTGCAACAATGCAATTAGAGGAGGAGGAGGACTAGGAGAAACAACTAAAAAATATGAGAATGAACAACAACAAAAAAGAAGGACACAACAAAATGGAAAAAAAGAAAACATGAGAAAACGGCAAAAAAAAAAACAACCAACGACGACGACGACATCAAATGCATGGCTTTGCGGTCAAATGTCTAATTAGGATTGCGCGTAAATACGCACACACACACACACACACACACACACTCATGTATATGTATATAGATACTTATTTATATATATGTATGTATGCATACATACCATACATGTGTATACACAATGTCCTTTTTCATTTAAACTCTCAGCACCTCTTTGCGTTAGAGCAGAGTTTCTCAAATGAAAAAATTGAAATATGTAATGCGAAGCCCTAAGTTTATAATTTCACACCTAATTAATTGTACAACCCTATGTTTTAAGTCTTAAATTTTACTTTATAGTGCATGCTTAGTAAGTAAAAGTAGTCACTAAGTTTGTATTGCATGTCTACGTACTAACCACAGTAAGTAGTTAAATCAGTACTGAATTGATTTGTGGTGTGTTAACCAGTTAATCTACGTGGCTGCTGAAAAAGACTGTAACACAATTTAGACCAATTTCACACTATATAACAATGCTATGTTCCAATTTTCAGAGAGAACACATTTGCTTAAATGAAGTGTCCAGTCTTTGTAGATGATAACAGACTTTGACTTTGACTCTTGTGCGTACACACACATACACTTTAACTTATATCTGCTTTGCAAAAGCAATCAAAGCACGAACAACACAGTCTCTCTCTTGGGTCGATCTCAGTGACCCAACATACACAAAAAGAAGATAACGAAGAGCGCAATACTCGTGTGCATACTCAAAGAGGAAAAATAGAACAATAACAAAAACAACACAAAATTCAAGAAGAAGCACAGCATGAAACGTAAGAACGTTTCTATGCTTGGCTGTGGCAAAAATTTAAGAATATTATTTCTAAAAAAGTATATCAAAAAGTAAGTATACCCTGACATTGAGTGACAACATAGCATTATACTGGTGAAAGAATTTTTCAAATTGTATCGGTCGTTTCGAAGATTACTCGTTTTATCAAAACAAACATTACCTACTTACTATATTAGTATAGATGATGCCACAATTGCACCACTTAAAGTTCATTATAATGATGCATCAAAGCATTTGCTTCCACGATAAATGAAAATAGAAATTTCCTTATACTATGAAATGATATATTGGGTATTTTCGTATGGAGAAATCAGCTTGAAGTTCCCACAAGCACACGCTCTAACATCTCAATAGAAATAAACAAATTTGAACACATGCTACTTGTTGTCAAATAAAATCATTGCTGATGTAATTCCATCTCCCAATTGAACTACAAAATGATCTTGTCAGAAAAGTAAATAAAGGATTTATGCCTCTAGATGACAGATGATGATGATATTACCACCGATGGTGACAGGTCTCTACTCTCCGTTTTAACAAAGCTCTGGTCACACTGTTGGGAAAGGAGTGGCACGTTCTGGTGGCTCATATTCATGCAGTGACACTTTGAACAAAATTTAAAATGAAAATTAACACCAACATAATATCGAAGCGGAGGATCAATAATTGCACTAAGCGTGTATTTGTGTGTGTGTTCCGAGATCAAAACAGTTTAAGAAACTCTGATTTTAGAGTGTCGATGTTACTCGATGGTTTGCTTTGCTTTGCTTTGCTATGTTTGGATTAACGAAATGCAATTTTGCTGTAAGCCGCGTCAACAAGGACCATGGTTTTTATACGTATGGTATGTGTATCTGTATCTGTGTACATGTGTTTTATTTTCTTTTTTTTTGTTTGTTGTTGTTGTGTTTGTTTGTTTGTTTGTTTGTATTTGTGTTGGTCTTGTTTTGCTGTGTGTTTGGTGCCTTTGTGTATGTGAGGTCATTTGGCTAAGGCCAAATTAACAAAATGAAACGAAATAAAATCAACGGAAAACTAATGATGCTTTTTAGTACATACGAAAAACGCGAATCTGTGCCTCATTTTCTACATTTACTTTTTCTTCCTCTGAATTTTTGGGTTTTTTGTTTTGTATTCTTTTTTTTTTTTCGCTTTTATTTTTGTGGTTACCATTGGTTTTGTTGTTGCTATTGTATTACATTTTCTGATTAGCCTTAAGGACAGAGAGCAGAATAAACCAAATAAAACAAAACTAAACCAAACCAAAAAGGGGTCAACCGTGCGTATGCTTAATATGAGAATATGCCATTAAAGTTAAGTTAAGTGAAATTAAGTTAAGTCAAGCCAAGTGAATTGAAGTAAAGTAAAGTAAAGTAAACTGAAGTGAAGTGAAGTGATGTCGTTGTGTCATGTCAAATGAAGTTCAGTTTTGTTGTGAGTTGAATTCCATTCCAACCCCAAATGAAATAAAATAATCAAGAATTAAATATCAAGAGTAGTTGTAGTAGTAGTAGTTTAAGGACCAAAAAGAGCCCATAAGTAGTAGTATGAAGAATAACTTAAGCTTATAGAGTATATAGTATAGTGTATTAACTGCTGCCAGCCAGCCAAAGTCCATTGCATAGTATAATACAAAACATTAGATTTAATTATACCATAATCTTTCTATTTTGTTCCGTCTCTTGTACTCTTGTACGTACTCTATTTTTTCCTTTCTTTCTTTATTTCTTTTATTTATTTCTATTAATTTTTTTCTTTTTGTACTTTCTTTCTAAGAATTGTAAGTAAATTATTTGCTTCGTAGCAACAACACACTCAACTCAACTCAACTAGTTGGGGACTGTTGGCATTACTAAGACTGAAAGTATGTGAATACAATACAATAAAGAAAGTCTCTACCCCGGGTTATCGGATGGACGGTGATGGAAATGAAAGAGCAAATATTATGGAAAAGATTTTCCAGATTACAGATTAAATAAGATTTAGTTAAGCGAATAGTGCCGCCTGCTATTTATGTACTTCTTAGTTGTTTCCTTTCATAGTTTTAAGTACTTCAATTGAGTCAAACTTGGCTTAGAGTTGGAATTCTCACAGTTAAGTTGGTCTGGTCTGCTATGCGCTCTGGTTTGGTCTTTTATGTGTAAACCGCAACAATTTCAATGGGTAAGGGTAACCAAAGAACCAAAACCAAAGAATGAATGAACGCCTCAAGATAAAAGTTTTCTACTAACACAAAAGGCGATCGTTTCAACCCTCAATCCTCAATCCTCAACTCTTACCTATGAAGTTAGTCACTAGTAAGTTTAAGGTGGGACAACCAAACAAAAACAAAAAAAAAAAAAAACGTAAAATTCTCTGTCTATCTGAATGTGAACTAAAGAACTAAAGAAAGTATAAGAGAAAAAAAAAAAAATAACAAGAAAAACCAACAGAGAGCATGAGGGGAGATTGAAAAAGCAACATGGTAACAAATGGACAGACAAAGGAAAATGCTGAATTAAGTTGAGCTGAGCTGAGTTGAGTTGAGTTGCTTTCTTGCAAATTGTTAAATTGCAAGTTGAATATTTGAAAGTCTTTAGGAAACATTCTGTTTTTACTCTTGTCTCTCTAAATATTGTATACATTCCATCATTCTAAAGATGAAGCTGAAGACAACTTGATGTTATTTGCTTGCATTTTAATTGTTGGCCTACCAGCAAGTCACACCCAAAATAATTTATGAAAAAGGATATCTCAGTGATGCAGTGTTGTGCAGTGTTGTGCAGTGCAGTGATTCAATTTACTACAATTTGAGTCCGGAACTCATTCATTCCATTTTTCATTTACTTTTTCCTTTTAAATTTTAACTTTTATATAGAAATACTTATCAACATAATAAAAGCCAACTAAAGTGTTATACAATGAATGAATGAGGAGAGTCATTCATATTAATTTCTTTTACCATACTTCCTTTTTAACTTTCATTCCATTTGTGTCCATTTCTTCATTCATTCCTACTGCATTTAGTATTGTATTTTTTTTCTTTTCATTTTTATACCTTTCACATTACAGAGAATGGGTAGCATCAAACTGCCATGATGTTTGTAACTTATAGAAAGAACTTTGAGTCGGAAACTATTAGCATGATGTGATGAATCGTTG
Organism: Amiota communis; assembly: GCA_037043315.1. Taxonomy (NCBI): domain Eukaryota; kingdom Metazoa; phylum Arthropoda; class Insecta; order Diptera; family Drosophilidae; genus Amiota; species Amiota communis. The sequence continues at coordinate 2,069,772 of JBAMAV010001050.1, forward strand.
GGGTTCTCTCTTCTTGCCATATACAGTTGTAGATGTTGTTAATATTATTGATTTCCAATTTCTGGACCATGTAGTCCCCTTACTAACAAACTCTTTAAAGCCATGATTCTTGTTAGTGTATATTTCTATAATTTATTTCAATGAAAATCATTTAATTAAACGGCAAACATAGAATTTGTGAGTCAATTCCTGCTATTTTGACCAATTAAAACGTATTTTTCGCTAGATGTGTACTGTACTTATCAAATAGGTCCAGAGGCTTAGGCGTAAAAAGGTGTTTAAGATAACTGCTTTATAACCACAATAACAACACACAGCCGTTGATGTGTGCGTGTGTCCACGCAGTAGAATGGGAGAATAGAGAGGTTTGTGTGTTTGTGTGCCTCTCTTTTTTGTTCTCATTGGTTGTGTGAAGCCGTGTTATAGAGTTTTCGCAAAGAACACTGTTTATAGAGAAGTTATTGTTCAAGCACTTTAAAAAATAAATGATTTTGCTAGAATGCGGTTGATTGTGTCGACCGGGGGCTCCTCTAGTATAAATGTACTTGGCATCACTCTGATAGCAAGGCTGCATTACAAGCACTCAATGCTTTCGAGTTCAATTCGAAATTGATTTTGGGATTGCTTGAAGATATTCAAAAGAATGTCATCAAACAATTAGATTAAGCTTATCTGGATGCCTGGACATAGTGGATATCTTGGGAATGAAAAGGCAGTTGAACTCGACAGAAAAGGATCTGCTAAAGTCCTCATTGGATCAGAGCCAAACTCCTGCAATGACTGAATGACAAACCGCATTGCCATTGCGTAGAAACGAGGAATGCTAAAATCTTTTTGCCAACTGGATCTCGCAAAAGAACACAGAAATTACTGGGACTGATACGGACAGGTATTCGGGTAGTCTCAGGTTTCTTGACAGGACATTGAAACACCTACATAACATGCGGATCAGTTGCATCGAATTGTGTAGACTGTGTAATGAAAATGAGGAGTCAGCAGAGCAAATGCTATGTCACTACGAGAGCCTAATCTTTGTCACATTGGAAACCAGTGCTTGGAGCCAATTACAATTGCAGATCTATCTCATAAGAGGAGAATGAATACCAGAATCTCGGAGGAACTGTGATTACAGGGTTTGTCACAATACGCCCACTTGCTGCCGCATTGTCCAAGTGTACTGGTTACCGTCCTTTCCCATATCCAATCTAATTGTTGTCTGAAAGGTATATGGGCTTCGGTGAAATGAATTCAACTTTATTCTTGGTTTCATTTAATTTAACTAGTTTTATTGTGATGTTATGTCTTTGTAAATTTATTTGCTCGTTTAGCGAGTTTTCATTTCTTATACGAGTATTGTATAATAATTTTTGTTGTTTCTGTGTCCACTTCTGTTTCTGATACTTTATTATAATTTTGTATAATAATTTTTTTCTTTTTCTTTTGCAATTACAACATACTGCCACTTGGTTGGGGTTCATAATGGGGAGCAAATGCCATTTTTTTCTGCTTAGCACACTTGAGGGGGCATTCTTTCTTTAACGTACTGTTTCCTTGCTTCCTTGCTTATTGTCTTTCTTATTTCCCATGAACTTTTCTTTTTTTTATCTTGGTTTTTCACACTTTTGTTGGTATATCTAAGTCCTTTTGTGCGTTTTTCGTGTGCAATTGCGCGTTTTAACAAGTTTTGCACTTTCTTAATGTGCGTCAAAATAATTGAAATTGTTTTTACTTATAAAAGTAACAGAAAAGGAACAAAACAATAACAACGATAATAAATATAAATAAATGAAATAAGTAAGGAACAATTGGGCAAATGAGGACACAAAGAAATTCAACAGTGTCCGACATCATCATCATCAGCATCATCATGAGCATCATCAGCATCATTATTACAAGTATTTACAATAGAAATCCAATCCGGAAATGAGAACAACAACAATTACAATAAAATGAAGCCCAAATGAAAAATAATCAGTTTAATGTTGTTTTTTACCCATTTTATTCATACTCTTGTTCTTGTTATTGGCTTTCGTTTTTTTTATTTTTTTTTGTTGACTTTCGCTTCATTGAGCAACAAAATAAACAAGAAAAACTCTAATTGGATTTCATAGATACAAAGATATTTATACAATATGTACATACATATGTAATCATTGTTTGTTTATACATATTTATGTACAAATATATATGTAGTATATTTTATATAGAAATACATTGTATGTACTATGTGGGTATATGAGTATATGAGTTAATATGTATGTTTGTGTGGCTGGTCTGGCGCATCAAGTTGTTTACAGCTTTATTTAGTATAATAAAAATAAATATATTTTATATTATATTTATTCTTGACTTTAATTGCATTTGATTCTGAAGATAGAAGAAACAGACATACAAATCACTGTGTGTTCTGCTTGTGAAAAAGAGGAATGAATGAAAGAAGAAAAAGAAACAAAGAAATCTTGCATACCTTAAGGCATTTTGCTCATTTCATTTCATTTCTCTTCATTTTACATTGTGAATAAGTGAAGTGAATTTATTCTAAAATCTAGCAATTGTTTTGAAATTCTATTTTGGTCTTAATTTTTATCTTTGACAACGAGAAAGGATCATCTAATAAACCATTTATACATATGTTTATAAAGAAATATCTATTTAAAATATAAAATTTTTGATTTGTTTGGAGTTTCCTTATTAAGATACAAAATACAATGGTCGGAAAAAGGCATTTTGACATAGAAAAAAATCACTCATTTTTGTTTATATCTTTCTTTTAAATGATAGAAAAATCAAAAAAAAAAACATAATAGTAAAGGATTTTCCAATAAGAGGTGTTATTTTGAATAGCCCGCTATTTCGGTAGATGTCACTTTTGAAGCTGTAATTATTTCACATTTGACAAGTAGAAACTACGCCATTAACAAAAATGGAACGATACACGCTTTAGCAATGCATTGAAATTATTAAAATTCACTATAAAAATGGTGAATATTTGGCAGAAATGGTTCGTAAAACTAAAACATTTTTGGGTCGTCGTGAAGCACCTTGTCGGACAGTAATACACAAATTGATGGACATTGATGCGAGCTGTTGATATAGTTGCTGTAGGCCAAAGTGTTCAGTTAACACAAGAACTCGAGCAGGCCGATCATCAACAACGTCGTGTCTTTGCTGATTGGGTCCTTGAAATGCATAGAAATGATCCGGAATTCCATCGAAAAATCATCATATTGACTGATGAGGCCCATTTCCACCTCGGTGGCTACGTGAACAAGAAAAATTGTCGCATCTGGGGCTCGGAAACCCCAAGAGCTACTGTTGAAAAGTCTTTCCATCCTCAACGTGTGACTGTTTGGTATGGTTTATGGTCCGGCAGGGTCATTGGACCTTACTTTTTCGAAAATGAGGCCGAAGCAACAGTTACGGTGAATGGATTGCGCTATCGAGAGATGATTAATGATTTTTTATGGCCGGAATTGGATGGTATTGATCTGGACAACGTTTACTTTCACAAGACGGCGCTACATGCCACACAAGCAACGAAACCATTGATCTTTTACGTGAAAAGTTTCTGGACCATGTTATCTCTCAAAGAGGTGATTACAATTGGCCACCGAGATCTTGTGATTTGACACCTTGCGACTTCTTCCCTTGGGGCCACGTTAAAGGTTAGGTCTATGCCAACAGCCCAGCGTCGATTCAAGACCTCAAAGATAGAATTCGTGAGGCTATCGAGGACATAGGGCTGCCACTTTGCGATTTGATTATGGAAAATTTCATGAAAAGGATATGGTCCTGTAAGCGTGGTCGTGGTGGCCATTTGGCTGATGTTGTTTTTCATTATTAACGGCATACCTTCGTCTTTATAATGAAATCCGATCATTTATCTCAATAAATGCCATTTTTGTAGGAATATCAAAATAACACCTCTTATTGGAAAACCCTGTATAATAATAAGCTTGAAAAAAACATGTTTTAGTTCTGAATATAAAAATAATTTTTCAAAAATGTATGGAGAAAATATTGTTGATCAGAAGAAAAGTTGTAACAAGAAATATGTAGACATGTGAATGCATAAGTTTATAGAAAATGAACTCTTCCTTGGAATTAGTAACTTTTTGCCATGCCAACTGACGAACTCAGCGATTGCCTCCTCATGTGTTCTTGTTAAATATGGTGTTCTTTTTCTTTTTATATAAGCCCACACATTCTCAATCATCGCTGGCTGTAAAAAGGCTTATGTTTAACACGATTTTCCTAGTTTAGCTAGATGCAAGCCTATAGTAGGTATAAGTAGAATGAGAAATAATCAAAGTTTTAAAAATATTTTGAAATGTGATTGTCCATAACAAGAAGTGAATTCCAGACTTAAGCGATGTCATTCATTTGTATGTTCTGAAAAGACACTAAGGATATACGAATTTTTCTCGGCTTGACATCATAGAACAGAATCTCACTAGTGAATCGGATCCTTATTCCGAAACCACTCGATAATAAAAAGCACATGTTTTACCTCAATAATTATAAAGATGCCTATGTCTATAATCAATGGTTTTCATAGAAGACTATTGATAGCAGATTCACAAGAAAAATATGAAAAATTATGAAGGCAAGGAGCATTAAAATTCTGTTTTATCAAGGACACCCTCAAGTCAAAGGAAGCCACTGTTTGGAAGAACATCACAGTCCATCGTAGCCAAGTTATCTATCTACCATTACTAGTATCAAATTCACCCCATAAGAGATGCGAATAAAAACAATAGAGGTTTCTCGAGAGGAGTATCTCATGGTAGCTTATCTTCCTTTTTTTTTATTTTTTTTTGTTTAACATTTATTGGATAAAAATAAGCCTCCAACTTAATGGATATAAAATTGGAGTGATAAAGCCGAGAAATTGACGTGTGACTTAAAGCCAAAAAATTATATTAAATTAATATATGTCTGGTTAATTTGGCGTCCGTGTACCCAAAAGACATCAGGATGAAGGCGCTTGAGCCTTCTCCTGGAGGTATTTATAGCCAAAGCAGCAACTAGCCTGTTGACATGAGACTTTAACCGGTCTTCCTAAATATGGTTTGTTGTTGTTGATACTAGTGGTGATGGTGCAAAATATTCAATTCAATTGCAACTTATATTTTACTAATAAATATTGTCATTCATATTTTGTTTAATTTTTTTTTGTTTCTTGGCCATGAGTAAAACATTTGTTTCGTTGGTCAACCGAACTTTTTAATTGTTAAAGCAAAAGATGTTTTTCCTGGAAATCGAAGTCATTTGAACGGAATTGGCAAATCGCCAGGTATCATTGGAATCCCAGAAATATGATCGAAAAACTAAACATCACCCTTTTTACGTTAGTTTGAGATTATAAAAATCGTAAACACTAAGTAACCTACAGTTATTACAGTCAGTCGTAAAGACAAGCAACCTACGACTCATTACTCCTGAGTTCAATATTACACAAAAACAATACTATATTAAATTTCATAAGTAAAAACTTCTAAGAACACTAAATTTACAATACAAAATCACAATTACACTTCATATCAAATTCACAATGGATATTACTTATGATGATGTACTACACGTTTTACATCAATTTATGCAACCTGTCACAGTAGGAAAAATCCTTAGAACACTGGCACATCAGCCAATGTCACCAGCTGCTAAAAAGGTAGCAAGAAACACAATATTGCACCATCTTCAAACTGGACAAGCAGCTGGTGAAATTTATTCTGTGGATGGTACAAGTTTTTACTCCCTGGATGCGATCGCGAATTTTTTGCAAGATGATGAAGATAAAGATGCTGAAAAGAAGGATGAAGGTAAAGAAGGAGAGGCAGAGGCAAAGGAGTAGCTGCATATGTTGTATATAATTTCTGTCATAATACACACAAAAAACACATCACAGAAGAACACAATTCAACAAGTCATTAAAAAACAAAACCAAAAAAATATATAATCAATTCCGTTGGCAACTAAATTATTATGTCTTTGATTTGTTTAATTTAATGTAGACTAGTAGATAGTAGTGTCATAGTTGTGAACAACAGTGACCATTGCCTTAACTACAAGTATCAATTCATGAGTTCTTGCTGCTTTCTCATTTATCTCTGTAAGCAGTACTGGCTTATGGACTTCACGACACCATTGATGCAGCTAGGAGGTCCCATTGCGCATCTTAATGCAAAGGCACCAAAAGATTGATTGCCGATTGCAGATGAAACTTAAATATTGAAATAACATTATCAAATCGATACTATTGCTTATTTCTTATGAGTGATCTGTCCTGCCTAGATCGGTTCCTGGGTTGTATTATGTTATTTTGGTGATTGTGCTTGATTAGGAACATCAAATGCAGTTAACACAGAACTTAACCCTGGAAATATTATTTTCTAATTAAACTGCAAAAGTTGGAGTCAATGAAAACGAAACGTTTGTAACAGTAAATGTTTCGTTTACGATACTCGCAAAAAATATCGTTTAAGAGAGTTTTACAATTCATTAACGATAGTTTTTCAATTTGATTCTTGCCCACATAAAAAAATGTATTTAAAATTTTTAAATATACATTTAATGATTAAAATTGATCGGTATCTTAGGAATATAAGCTAACCTATTGGCTGCAGGGCCGGTTATAATGTTCACTACAATCAAATTGCCCTTCATCCCATTTCACATGCTAGGGTGACTTAAATTTGTCTAAGGCACGATCATAAGTCCATTTTTCTGACTTCACTGCACATTTATGGATGAAACACACTGTCTCTATCTTGACCCGCTCTTAAAGAACATCATATTCAGAAAGAAGACACGAAGAGCACAGTAAGTAATATAGATTTTTGATACCTTCGGTTAGATTATTATAATTTTTATAGGGATCTATTATTTTCTTAAAAATATAATGGAACATATGTTGCTTGCTAATAATGTAACCTTCCAAGGGTGGAAGAATTTTTAAAATAAATAAAGAAGTTTTTGAGTCTCTTTATAATAATAGTGTAGATAAAGAAATGCTCTTGGCAAGGCGCTGACAACAAAACATTTGGAATGCGAAGTAAGGTTGACAAAGGTTGAAAGTCAGCTATGTAGACTGTAATGACGCATCAATGCACCTGTTCAAAGAGAGAATTGAGAGAGCTCTCACTGTAGAAAAACGTGTTAAGAAATTAAATAAAAAATTAGACTCAATTAAAGACAACCTTCAGTTCAAAAAAGTAAATACAAAATTATACTTTTATTCAAAACTTGCAAATAAAAGGGCGAGTACGATTACTTATACAATATTATCTTATCCTTCGCTTGAGACAAGAAAATGAGAAAATAGAAAAATTACTGAACCAAAAAGGACCTTGATACTATATAAAATTGCAAACAGAATATAAATCGAAACCTTTTGACAGTTTATTGATATACACCAAAGGGGTTCGGGCATATATTAACATTTCAAAATTGAAAAGCTGGCAAAACATTGATAACAATTGTATTTTTGAACCTACTATATGTGTAGGATGATTAAATTTGTGTTAATTTTGCAAAGCAAACTGAATCAAAAAAAAATTTCCAAAAAATTTATCGAACGCATTTCAATTTGGGAAATTTTGCTGAAATGCAATTCTTTCCAAACTTTTCAACACATATAGAAAAGTGGCGATGAAAAAGAGGTAACATACGACAATAATTTGAGAAAAAGGTCATGGTCTAAACAAGATGAGCTTGTCCAAACCACTGCAAAGCCGACGCTATCTACGAGGAAGATGTTGCTGTACATTTGGTGGGATTGCAAAAGTCCTGTACATTATGAGCTGCTCCCACCTGGGCAAACGATGCATTCAAAAGTCTACTGTCAATAACTAACAAGACTTAATGAAGCGCTGAAGGAAGAACAGCTGCAATTGGTCAAAAGAAATGGCATAGTCTTTCACCATGATAACGGTAAGCCACAATAATTGAGGAAACTCGGCTGGGAAGTGTTTTTATACCCAGCATATAATATTTATATATATATCTTGATGGCGCAGCAATGCATTCCCTAAACCCCAGAATTTCTATAAAGGGAATGGAATATTTTTACAAGACACCATAACCTGTCGCTTGGAGACGGAATTCAAGACTAAATTTCAAATGCTCTAAGACATCAAATCTTCATAAGAACATCAACGACTTCGCTGCCAAGGTACCGCTTGTTTACAACGTTGCTGCTGTACCGCTTATCTTCCAACGTTACTCAACCATTAACCAATGAGCGAAGTCAATGCCCTATAGCATTGAACAAAATTATTCCCAATCCAACTACTTAACTAATATGTGCATTTAACTGTCTCTATATACATATAGAGATTTCAATTAATTCAATTTACAATTTTGTTTATCCAAACAGAGTTCAGAGGTAATATTGGATCTTTAAATATGTTGAATAATCAATAGGTTAATACACATCAGTATGATGCTAATTGTCACATGAACAAAGAAATATAGATACCAATTCTTGATTTGATTTACTCAAATAATGGATAGGCGAATACATCAAATCCTTTCCTTTTTTGGCCCTTATCAACACTAACCTCCTTTTGAATTTTTTTGAGGTTAAAAACGAATTCCAAAAACCTAAGTAACCCATAATGTTTATCTGTCATTTGTAAAAACAAGCAACCTACGACTTATTAGTTCTTTATATAATCTTACACAAGCACTACATTAAATTTCATTCGTAAAAAATTGTTCAGTATCAAACACAACGCTTAGTTTCATTCGTAAAAAATTCATCAGTATTGCTTATATAAATTTCCTTCGTTAAAAATTGTTAAGTATTATAAGTTAGATATTACCATTCAATAAACGTAAACAACCATGCCGGAATATATCACTTATATAAAAGTCTTAAACGTCTTAGAAAAATTCATGGAGCCCATGTCCATTCGAAGAATTATGAAAGCTCTAAAATTGAATACATTGCCAGCAGCTGCTCAAGAGGAAGCAAGGGACCTGATAGTTCACCATCTAAAAACTGGAGAAGCATCTGGCGAGATACTCTCAATTGATGACGAAGAGTTCCTCGCATTACATCCAATGATTGAATTTATTGAAGAAGAAGATGCAGATTCTTCATCTGACACTGATGAGGATGATGAGTACGAGTGTGGGGAAGAAGAAGAATTCACTGATCACACGGACTCCTCCTCGTCTTCTACTGATGATGAAGAGGGTAGTGATTTGGAAGAAGAAGAAGAAGGGGATAGCAGCGTAACAGAAGAAGATACCGATGAAGACGAAGATACCAATGAAGACGAAGATACCGATGAAGACGAAGATACCGATGAATGGTTTAGTACTTAGAGGTTTCGCTTAAGTTTGATATTTTCGATTACAATACATAGAACACAAGACTCAACAACACAACACACACACAGTTAAAGTACAAACAGTACAAAACCCAAAAAAAAAAAAAACAAAAAAATATATATATAAATCATTCAAAAACCCAAATATTATGTCTTTGATTTTGTTTGAGAATAGTAGTGTCATAGTTATGAACAACTGAGACCATTATTAATGCAGACTACTGATTGTCATGAGTACCTGCTTCTTTCACCATTTCTCAATGGCTAATCAATTTTGTAATTCTGTGGGTATTATTATTTTGTTTTCTTATTCCAAAAATGTACACAAATGCATAACATTGTTGTTCTCACTCGCAGAGTGATAGACCCAAGGAATCTTTCTCTGGTCATTATTTTCAAAATGTTCACGAAGGCTACTTTTTCGTGTTTTTGCACATCTCTGATCTGATAATAGATGACGATATGTGATAAATATTAATGCTACTGATTATGATATTTTTGTAAACAATAAAATATAAAAGAAAATAGCAAAATTTGATTTTGTCATTTGCCAAGTTTTTGAAAACTTCGAGCTTACAAATTAATTGTAGTATTCTTTTAATTCTCTTATTAATTCATAGTATGCTTTTGTGCGCCTCAGTGAACGCATGAAGCAGTCAGGAACGATGAAGTGCTTTTGAACTACATGTAAGTTAATATATTTAGCAAGGCAGTCATATGCTTTCTATTGTTATGTCCTTAATGCCATAAAGTGCTTAGATAAATTTATATGAATTTAGCAAAGGAGTAAATGCATATTTTCGATAGAATAAGTAATAATAATGATAAACAACCGATGCATCCTGTTCGCAAGACTTGCAGCCAGTTTGTGATGCACATTCAATCAAATGGGTAAATGCTTCTCCAAGAATGAAAAATAAGTTTTGCAAACAATATCTTATTTTAAAAAAATTGTAATGTACGGCACATGAAGGTTAAATGCAGAAACTCTGGTTTCTTTATATGAGATTTTATATAAATTTAGAATGAAATATTGCAGTTTTCTTTTAAATACTATGATTTTTATACAAAAACAGGTTAATAAAATGTTACAAAATTGGTAGTTTAATGATTTCATGTGTGTTAACATTTCATTCCATCAAAGACATTGAGAGCTATAAACCAGAATACAAAACACTCAGACTATACCATACCAGCCATACCATCAAGTCAACGTCTTTTTTATGCAGCTTCAGGATAACTTATATCATTGTACTCGCTATTTGAGTCATCATTATTGTTCAGGCTTTCAAAAAATTCGAAGTTTGGTTCAAGTAGGTAGAAATAAGTATTTGCTACCATTTCAGTAACACCAGTTCGATGTCCAATCACAAGCATATGACGAATCATATTCGTTGCCTCTCTTGTAGCTTCATCGGACATGTGATCTGGTCTTAGCATCTGAAGAATTTCCTCTACTCGAATCGGCTATTAAGGTTTCATAAATTTTTGAAACTTAGTTTAATTATTATTGTTCAGACGCGTATTATGGAGACACCTCTCGCCCTTTTAGCGGACGAAAGTTCTGCCAGGTGGCATTGGCTTCGTGGTGACATGAAGAATAAATAGATCACAAATCGATTGCCAGTAAAGCGATGGTTTCGTCATGAATGTTTGCCTTGCTGGTGAAGTTCTGGAAATATGGAATCTGGGTGGCCAGTCAATGTCGCCTCTTCTTGATACCTGACTGTTTGACCGTATTCCAAGCAACGTGGACGGTCTGTAGGCAATATTAATTGTGTTAATTGCACTTTATACGGAAACAAATGCAAATCATCCTTTAAAATGCACCCCATAGTGGTTCCACTGACACCAAAATCCTGATCGCGGTCATGATATGACACTTTTGAGTTCTGGGCAACACTCCCTCTGACTACTTCAACCAGTTCATTGGAAGGTCTTAATTGACATCTCCCATTGTCCTGTGCTCAACAAAATTCGACACCAAATGATGAATAGTGTTATCAAACGGTGCCTGTTGGCCACGATATTTTCGAGCATATGCACTTTGAGTTAACACTACTGAAAGAATATTCTCAATGTACAGCGTCACTATTTCGGCTCGTTGTTTTATTGTGAAGCGATTCATGACTAACATTGTACTCAATTGACGTTGCAAAGACGTCATTTGGTTGACAAATGTGAAAATTATTCAATGAAAAAGGAGGGCGCACCCTGTATTAAAATTAAAATAATCCCAAACACTCCATCTAAAACAATCCATACGCTATCCCATAAGTATTTAAACAATTATGTTTATTTTTGACATTATTGTGAATATTGTGAATACATAATAATTTTATCTGATTTGTGTTAATAAAACTTATAAAATTGTGTGGAGTTCTTGTACATCATTTCATCCGAATAAGCTTTTTGTATTTTGAAATTTCTTATGCAGCACGTATAAATACGATATCACGGGAAAGAACCAATCAATCAGACACAAACCGGGATAAAGTTACCGTCTCTTGTTATATGTTATTATGGATCAATTCAATGTCGTTAATAGACTGAAATATGCACTAGAATAATAATAATAAATAATAAATGAGAACAATAATAAATATTCTAAGTACAATACTCAAATTCATGAGATTATTAAAGATTATAACTGAGAACCACAAAACAAGAGGCTAATTAGATTAATTAATATAATATGTGCATTACTATGATAATGCATTGCAATCGATGATAGATGCTGCCACTACTGTACAGACCAAGAAGCTTCGCATTCCTGGAATGAGCAGCTCAGGAATCGAGGAGATATCAATAATGCTGTTATTGCCAAAAAAGGCGGGGGCCCCGAGCTAAAGCTAAACTGGAAAATAGTGAAACCTTGGAAAAACTGAGGATTGTCTGGAACAAGGCAGACAGGTGATCGTCTGGTAAATGTTAAGCTGCATTTTTTTTTCAGACCGATAATACTTTCTGCATTTGGCAATGTGCCAAATAAGTTTTAATTGTTAGCAGTCTTTGTATGAATTCTATCCCTAACAGGAGTCAATTTTTTTACTTTGATTTTAAGAAAAAAATATTGTATACTAATATCCTACATACTTATGCGTATGTGCACTGCGATTTCCTAAAAAGAATTTTCATATCTTTAATTTGTACTTACCCTTAGAATATATTCTGGTATTGCGTTAATAAACTCGCTATAATTATTGCGAGCGAAGGTGATAAATTCCTTAACATTATTCCAATACATTATTAAAGCAACAATGATAGCTATCCATTTTATAATGCTCAAAATGTTCTTTAATTTTCCCATATTGATTTTTAAGAAAAATTATGTGCTCTCAAATTATTTTGATTTTTTTCTAATTGAAATTAAATTTAATGTTAATATTTCTTGTCGAATACAAAATCAATTCAAAGTCACGGACTGCTTTGTTTATAGGGTTATTCAAGACAGTGTACATAACAACATATACAACTCATATGTATAAAAAGGCAGCAATTTACCAACACTGCAACGGGTTGACTAGTCGACAGTAATTTGAAAACCGGTTGTTTTCTTTTAAAGGTCCAACGATACAGCAAGCTTTGGACGCTTCGGTTTTAAATGGATTTCGACGCTTCCGATGCTTCAGGTTGCAGAGCAAGCTTCTCACGCTTCTCAACGGAAAAAAAACAGCTACTGTCAAATAAAACAAAATTGCTTTGCTTTGATATTGGTAATCATATAATAAAAGAAACAAAAATGAATACCACAGTGAACATCGATTTATGTTTTTTTATCTCATCAATAAGTTTTACCTCCATGTTAAATAGTTTTGCACTCCGCTTTAAAAAAACGGTGAAAAGCATCACATTGCTGTTTGTATTTGTGAACACAGTTATTTTTCACACATTCTTAACACTGGAAAGCCTCGAACGTTCAAAGTTGTCAAACTTTCTGTGTTGTTTGCTTCATACGATTTCATACATTTCAATTATTGAAGCCCAAGCGTGCTGTTTGGTTGACCTTTAACTTTCAAGCATTTAGTTTTAGTAGATAATGCCCCTGGTCATTCAGTTTATACTGATATTTTATCGGAAAATGTTAAATTTGTGTTCTTACCATCGAACACCACATCATTGATACAACCAATGAATCAAGGCGTAATTTTGAATTTTACACGCTATTACCTCCGACGAACATTTAGGCTGCTTTTAAGTGCTATAAATCTACAATGCAAGAATTATGGAAAATATTTAATGTTAGGGATGCAATTGATATTATTTCAAATTCTTAGAAGGATGCCAAAGCATTTTGCATGAACAGTGCTTGTAGAAAAATATGGCCAGAATGTGTGCATCAGAAAAAAGGAAGCAGTTCCATTTTGGAATATAATGATAATGAAGCAGCTACTGTTTGTCAAGACATGGTTAATCTAGCAAACGATTCAAATTTTGAAGGAATGGATAAAACTGACATAGAAGAATTATTAACTTCATATAACTAAGAAATACGTCAAATCCTGGAGAATACTCACGAAAAGAACATCAACACACACCATCTCTTCATCGATATTAAGGCCGCTTTTGATAGCAGGGATAGGAATTGCCTCTATGCCACTATGTCTGAGTTTGATATCCTCTCTTAACTAATATTGCAGTACGACGTTGTGCGCCACTACAAGCTCCGTCAGAATTGGGATGAACCTCTCCGAGCCGTTTCATACCAAACGAGGTTTCAGACAAGGTGATTCCCTTTCTTGCAATTTCTTCAACCTCCTCCTGAAAAAGTTATTCGGGCCGCCGAGCCGAAACTGTCAGTTTGCTGGCATATGCCGACGACATAGACATTGTCGGCCATAACAGCCGTGCTGTATGTTCAGCGTACTTCAGTCTAGAGAGAGAAGCGGCTAAAGTGGGTCTCGCAGTGAATGATGGCAAGACAAAGTATCTTCTGTCAACAAACAAAGAGTCTTCGCGTCTTGGACAAAATGTCACTGTTGGCGACCGCACCTTTGAAGTGGTGAAGGACTTTGTCCATCTTGGCACCAGCATCAACAACAAGAACGACGTCAGCCTAGAGATCAAGCGGAGTATCACTCTTGCCAGCAGGTGCAGGCAATTGAAAAGCAGAGCCCTTTCTCGACAAACCAAACTCACGCTCTACAAGGCACTCTTCTCATGTATAGCGGAGAAGCCTGGACGTTGACCCACAGCGATGGGAATGCATTGAGACCGTTCGAGAGAAAAATACTCCGTAAAATCTTCGGTTCTCTCTGCGTAGATGGTGTGTACCGTATTCAATGGAACAGCAAGATGTATGAGCTAATTAAGGACATGGATATAGTGAAACGCATACAAATTCAGCGGCTGCGCTGGCTTGGCCACGTTTCGCGTACGAATGAAGAAGCTCCGGCAAGGCAGACCATCGAGACGGTAACTTAGGGTGGAAAACGAGGAAGGGGACGTCCACATCTTCGCTGGAGAAACCAAGCTACACAGGACCTGTCGACCTGGGGAATCTCCAACTGGCACCAACGTGCAAAGGGACAGAACTAGTGGGCGCGCTCTTTTGGACTCGGCCAAAACCGATACACAGTTGTAGCGCCACTTATTATTATTATTATTATTATTATTAACTAAGAAATGTCTAATGAGGCGTTAAAGCAACTTGAACTGGAAATCGATAGTGAATACGACAGTTCGGTAGAACTAAGTCTAAGTCGAAAGTTAACTTCCCAACAACTAAAGCCATGAGTTTAATTGATGAAGCCATGGACATTTTTGTAAAAAACGATCCTGACATCAAAAGAAGTCTGAACGTATCTCATGCAGTGACATCAAAAAAAAAAAAAAACTATTCAGTAAACTTTGGACATATTTTTGGGAAAAGTTACTCCAATGAATTCTTTATCTTTAGAATGAAAATCATAATTCACTTTGTGTGGGAACTTGAATTCACTTAAATTCAATAAAAGTAATTTGAGTAGAAAAAAGTTCATCGCTTGAATCAATTGTTTTTTTAAAAAAAAAAAAAAATATAAAAATAAATAAGAAAATAAGAGCACTTTTTTTTAAGCAATTTTCACTTCATTTGGCTTTTATGAATTCTCTGAATCTTTGTTTGTTTGCTTTTGGTTTTGCAGTTTTCTCTTGAAAGTCATACTTAGTTGACCAAAGTTGATGGTGACCGTGTAAGATATTCATCATACTTCATAGCCTGCCTTCCTTCTTCTTTCCTTGTATCATAAACAAATAAGTATTTGTTGTTGTCTTATGCCACACAGACATTTGCACTTATTTATGCAATTTTCTACTGTGTTTCTTTTGTGGATTTGTTGATTATTTGTCTTCATCTTCATTGAGGATTCAAAAAAAAAAAAAAAACAAACACGTACACAAGCAAATATCACTCCTTATTTTATGTGAAAACAGAATACAATAAAAAAAAAAAAAGAAGAAACCAAAAGAAAATAAGGAAAAAATGATGGATAGGATAGAAGAAGGAATGTGATGAGGGAGGGGAACGGAAGTGTGGGGGCCAAAGAAAAGAAAATATGAATAATTGGTTTCTTGCTGGCAGCAATGAATATGAAAAATGCTGACTGCGCTCATTTCTGTCTCACTGCGTGGTGGTAGGTGGAAACATACGCAGATATCCACACATACACACACATAGACACATACCAAAACATTCACATACGCATTCGCTAACATAGGCAGAAGACACAGAAGGTGGAAGTGAGGTGGTAGAAAGATACATAAATAAATACACGTGCGCATACCCACGCACATTTTTGGTCACGCTCAGTTTCAGTTTCAGTTTCAGTTTCAACTTTAACTTAAAGCGCTTTAACAGCAACCGACCGAGCGAACACCAACACTCAAAGTGACGCAAAGCAAAAGCAAAGCCAAAAGCATGAAAATGGAAAAATCCAAAAATCAAAAATGGAAATGGAAAAGAAGCAGATCAGCAGCAGCATAAGCAACGCCATCAGCATTGGCGGCAGTATCTCATGAATATGTAAATCGAAAAAAACACACACAAACACACACACTCATATATCAGTATACAAATATTTACTCACATAAATATAAAAAATCCAAATACTATGAAATACCAAAATACAGACAGAAGTGTGCGTGTGAGAGTTGATTTGCATTGTCAATTGTGATTTTCCCCTAAATTAAATTCGGGAAATCCAAGGAATTTAACACGAGTTTAATGAATTTGTATTTGCAAAAGAAAAAATAAAGAATAAAAATAAACAAATTCTAAATGATGATTATAATGCTGATGAAAAGTATGTGTTTTCGGAATTTCTTTCTTTAAGTATACTTCATCATCATCATCATCATCATCAACATGTTACTGAGTGAGTCTGAAGTGTTTAGTATGCACTACAATTTGATGTATGAAGGAATTGTGCATCAGAGTATTTCGTATGATAGAGTATGTTTAATAAGAGGAATTAATTCAGAATAAAACTTTAACATTCAACTACACTTGATGTTAGTAAGATGATGATGGTTGCATTTGATATGAGCCTGCCAGATGAGTCGTCTCTCAATTATAGTATTTAACATTAACCTCATAATTCGACAGTTCATGCACTTGAGCGAGATTGTGAGGTGAGAAGATTTTTTTAGTATTAACCATAATATTCCATTGCTTTAGCCATGATTACAACAAGGAAAGCTAACACTTTAAATCTATCTATATATATATATGTAAAATAGGACGAGAAAAAATGTTTAATGGCTTTTCACTCCAACAAAGTTTGACCGATCAGCATGAAAGTTGGCATGTGTGTGTATTTCTTCATAAAAAATGTTTATATGCTATCCACTTTGTTGCAACTCGCAAGTTTTTATATATTTTCATATTTTTTTAATGAGAAGTGCATTTATTTTGACTCTACTGTAAGTTCATTAAGCTACCTCACAAAAAGCTCATTGCTACAGAGCTCCGGTTTTGTTTGATCATGTTTTAAAGTTTAATGGTAAGGATGGAGCGAATCTACATATCACTCGAAACGAGAACATTCGAAAACAACCACAACAACATTCGAACATTTGAGAAGAAACAGAAAAACATGCTTGCTTTCGTTAGTAGTAAAAAATTAAACAAATGCGCGAGGACAAAATTTGAGCGAGAAAGGAACTACAAGGACTACAAAGATCGCACAGTAACATTACGACGGGAACCTAGGAATGCAGTGTCACACTCACACTTGGCATACATGTTTCATCTTTGGCATAGCCAATGATAGCCTTCTTTCTGGTTTTCTTTTGTATACGTTTATACATTCGAGTGGTTAAAATTTATAAGAAGTGATGAAGGAACGAATGATCTGATAGAAACACTGTTACATGAGGGCGGTTTCAAAATGTATGACTACGAATGCTACAGAGACATTGACGGGGAAGAGAAGAAAAAGGCACAATTTCACATGGAAGACGCTATGAAGCCAACACCACCGCCACGGCCACCAGAACTACGTAGCCGCAAATAGCAGATTCTTTTTATGATGAAGGAAAAGTGTCGAAAGAAAGAATGCCTAGGAGGCAATGAAGCGAAGATGTATTCGATATATGCAACGAAACCATTCCATAGGAAGCTCCTTGGTTTAGCCAAAAGGGATAAGAATGAAGAAAGCCAAAGGCTGGATGAGATTGATGGTTTAGATCTTAGCACCCAATACAAGGAATATAGGAAAAAAGTTTTGAAATTGCCAAGTTTTACGCCAACTTATGCAATTATGCTACAAACTGGCATGGCAAATATGTTGTCCCACAGTAACATTGAACTGTTCGAAAGCGATACAGTCAAATACATTGAGGTCCACCAAAGGATCGAAAGCTTGCTTGGTAGCCCCACATAATGAGGAAAGTACTTTTTTTATGTTTGTAACGCAACAACAAAAATAACTTTAATTAATATAAGATTTATCATATAAGTACGTGTATTTAGATGTCCATAAAGCCTCGTCTCTTTCAATCTAAGTAAACTTTGTTCGTTCCTTTATTTGAAAATTACAATTTCATAATATCAAATCAAAGTAGGCTTCAGTTTTGTTGACTGTTATTTTGCTGTTGAATTTTGTATTCAGTTATTTTTTGTATTTTGTTACGAAAAGTTATTTGTTAATAAAATATTTTTTATTTCTTCTTCATATTTAAAATGGCAATGATTATCAGATATATTTTAAAAAAATTGGGGTTCTGGAACGAGGAAGAGAAAAATATTGAAAAAACTGAACAAGAAGAGAAAAATATTGAAAAAACTGAACAAGTTTTGGAACAATATGCAGTTAAAGAAGAAACTCCAATAGACAATAAGAAGAAATTAAACAAACCAAAGAACAATACTTTATGCGATGATTGTAGAAGTTATGTCCAGGTATTAGGACGAAATTATAGAATATGAACGGCAGCTTATTGCAGACGCTTTACAAGATTGAGTGTAAGTATAAGCATACTAAGTAATCCACGTTTTAGAAGACATTTTCATTGTGAATTTACTCGTATCTCTTAAGGAGAGCCTCGGATAATCTCAAAAGCTATTTTACCGTGAAGGACCAACTACTATTTGACGCAAGGGGAGGATGACCAGATTAGCCAGGAGCAGTTGCCAAATGTCGATGATAGTGATAGGATGGAGTGAATCTCAATGGGCAATGTCAATAGGTAAGTACTCGCAATTGATAGCTGCTGCTGCTGCTGTTGCTGCTATTCATTATACCATCTATTGATATTCCTCTTCATATTAAAATTACAATTCAAATAATTGTTTCTAGACACCCGCAAATTAATGGAAATATGCAAAAAATACTCAGAGGGCAGTTCCACCTTCTTGGAGTTCGGTCATTGTCATCACCGTCAACATTAACATCATGGTCATCATCATCTATTACTCGTACATGTCTGATTCCTACTTATTCATTCAGATAAATGTGTTATTTTAAAAAAATTTCCAATGGACGTATTATATTTTAATTATTGATTTATTTTAAAAAATAATTATTTGGTATTTATGGTTAATCCTTTGTAAAACTCATAAACATATCACTAAATCCTAAACTATTGTTTTTGATCAAGACACTGTTTCGTGTCACCTTTTTTAGTGACTGTATCATAGCATAAGGATGAGGTGAAGTCATAACAGCGGAGATTTCGAGATGAAATTCGATGTTTACCGCACGATAGATACATCATGTTGGTTCGATGTTTTAACACATGTAAAAATGTTCCTCATGCAACGTGTTAAACCTGTTATGCATGCAGAGCAGAATTCAGGGGTCTCGTGGCCCGGGGCAATGAAGAAAGTGGAGGCCCCTTCATCAAGTCACAATTAACCAGAAAGAAGGCTATCATTGGCTATGCCAAAGTTGTAATACTCTTCACTCTCCTCCTACATCCAACATTCGTTCCTTAGCATCACTTCAATATATTCTCTCTGTTACAATTTGATTAACAACAAATAACATAGTTTGAGTATCAAATATGAGCATAGTTTGAGTGGAACTTTTATTGTACTTTTACTGTTTATAAGTTTGTCATTTAATTTGGGTTTGTATGGGAGGTACCCCTCCTGGTTCATACAATTTACACGGTTCTGTGTGTTACAAACTTCATGACAAACTTATAATACTATTCACTCCCGTGAAGAGTATAATTATATATATACTTGATTTTAAAGTTTATTTTTCTTTTTAAAAAGTGTTTAACATATTTAATTTTTGTTTGAGTTTTGTAAAAGCTTAATAAATGTAGAAGAAGAATAAGAACGGTTTTCTCTCTTAGTTATTAAGGTGTGTTATTCAAGTGTAACGGAGTGTACGTATTGAATGCATAGAAAATTTTAATTGAAGTCGGGAGCTTAGCAATGCGCATCGGATACGCTAGTATCATATAATTTCAATGCTTCTCTGATGGCAATGTTTCATAAATATAAAAGTTTATGATGAAGATTGTTCGAGCAATGGGAAGCAAGACTTTAAAATTGAATTAAAATGAATCACAAGAAGTTTTAATACTCGTAGAAGTTTAAATTAAGAAACTCTTAAGTGCATTCCATTGATTTGAAATTGAAATTGAATCGTTTAGTATTTAGCATTGATGAAGACTTTACGTAATCATTATCATCATAAATTCAATTAGAATTACTAAACAATTTAAGTATCTTTATCATAAGTACGTTTTATTTCATTGATTTCTTACGAAGAAGAAGAAAATCAATTCACTTTAGCTCGTTTCGCCCATAAACAAACAACAAAAATCATATTCAAATGAATTGAAATATCTTTAACATTCATTTCAGTTCAGTACTATTATGCCAAGGATAGAATAAACACAATTCATATTTAGTAAGAACTGGATTAAAATAGGCATTGTTCGCTCTAAATACAATAGAACAGACACACACTACGTATAATGTAGTAGTGAATGTTATATATAGTTTGATATTCGATATAAAAGGGTGTCCCAGAAGTTTTCACATTATCCAGTAATACTTTTAAAATAAAGAAGCTTTACTAGCCTCCAAGTTCTTATTTATTATTAATCAAAACATGTTTAGCAATGATGAGGCTTCTTGATTCATTTAGATGATCTCTTCAATCAAAGTTTAAATTATCAATCGCATTTAAGAGGCCAAGGTATAACAATTATAGATTCTTATTAAAACCACATGATAATCCAATTTTTTGTGTCTGAAACCTCTGCTTAAAAGTTAAGTTTAGTGATCAGAAAGGAAAGTCTAAGATTTCTGCAATCAAGCCCATGGCCACTAGATGCCTTGAAGGACAGTGATGACAAGAGAATTGTTCATTACCATACAGTTTAAAATTAAAATTCTTATATGTATATCTTGTATGAATGTTAGGACACCCCATACATACTCACACTGAACTTTTGTATGAATTGAAAATAAAAAAAGAGAATAAAAGAATCAAGAAGAAGTCAACAAATCAAGCAAACAAACAAACGAAAAAAATTAACAAAAAAAAAAAAAAAAAAAATGGAAAATGAAAGCATAATAAAAATAAGAAGAAGAAAAGAAAAAAACGATTGAAAAAAGCAAGAAAAATAATAAAATAGGGGCGTTTATCAGACGCGATTTTTCATTGTTATCCAAATCCAAATCCAAACCCAAACCCAAACCAATCCAATCCAGTCCAACTGAACTGAATCGAATCGTATCGAATCGAACCGAACCCAAGCCACAGTCAATTGATCATTCATGTTACCAACAGCTATTAATAGACTAAAATGTGCGCAACGTGATTGGAATTGTAAAGTGAAAGCGATGGAAGATACTCATAATGATGCTGCTGTTGCCGCTGATACTAATGATGATGATGATGCTGCTGTTGCTACCGCTGTTGCTGCTGCTGCTGCTGATGATAATGGAAATGAGAACTATATAACAACTAGTACATACAAAGTTTATATGATGTTGATGATGTTATACTACAACACAATATTTTACTATATTGAGTTGAATTTGCTTGCTGCTCGCATATTGATATTCATATATGTATGTATTAATTGTTGACCGGATATGCATTTTAATTAGTTTTTGTGGAACAACTTGATTTCTACAATGTTATGAGATTGTTCTACAATTGTTTTTCATAAATTCCATTGTACACGTACTTATAATAATGATTGAGTGAAAAAATTGCTTGAATTCACTTTATTCATTTCGGTTATGTGAATGCCGTTGCCTTAAAAAGTATGCAATGCAATTTTGTACAAATGATTAAAACAAATTTTGGTAAAAATATACACACATAGGAGTATATTGAAATAAAATAAAACAGCATATATAAATTGTGAAAAATCAAAACGCAAGTGAGTAGAACACTTAAGTATATAATACATATAATTATCATTAACATGTTAATGTTCATCAGCATAAGCATTATCATTATCATCAACATTATCATGGGTGCGTGCGTGTTTCAATGAATGCCAAAAATGGTAATGGCGCCAGTAGATGCCTAGGGGGCTTAGAGTAAGTATGCATGAGATAAAAGCCAACAGACAGACAAATATATAAGAGAGAGAGAGAGGGACAGATGATACCCACGCTCTTATAGTCCTTCACTAACTGTCTGACTTAGTGATGAAGATAGACTGACACACAGCCAGACACACAGACAGACAGATGGAAAGACAGGCAAACATGTCGCTGGAAGGCGCCATTGAAGAGCTCTGACGCATGAAATCATTGTGGATGAACAAGAATCCTCATCATCATCATCATCATCAACATTAACATCATTATGTGCTTAGTTGATATCATGTTGGAGGTGGTGGTGGTGATAGTGATGGTGGTGGCCGACATCATGATTTAGGCGCAGTCACATATGAGTCTGTTTCTGATTCGGTGTATAGGATTGGGATGGCGCTCGCACTTGTGATTTGCTTTGGGTGCTTCCGATATATTCTTGTTTATATTTTCCTTTTCATTTTTTGCCATTTCTATTGAGTCATTTCGTGTTGCCAACAACATAACCGGAAGTCGAAAATGCCGGAAACATTTAAACGCTCAACTCGCTCGACTCTCACTGTTAACATAAATATTTTTGTAATGAGTTTATTCACTCCTCCTGCTCCTAATGTTTCCTAAGCCTCTAGAGAAACACCTTATCATTATATACTATTGTGTATACATATATGATATTTTAGTAGTTCTGAATTTATCAAATGCGCTTCCTATTCATCATCATATACTCTCTCTAAATTTGTGCTGCTGTTGTCATTTATTTCAGAATTTTTATTACTTTTTCAACTTCATTGAGCTGAAGAACATCATAATCATAATAATTATCATCATTATCATCATCATTAGTATTATGAATGACAGTAAAGTGTACGAGTATCCTGCAGTTCAGCATCGACATCAGCCTGGGTTGGCATGACATTGGCATTGGTTATGGCATTGGCATCATCACAAGCATAATCAAGTGCTCGCTGACAAGATAAAGCACATGCGGAAACGGAAGTGCAGCCATTGACAAACAACCGAGCGCGCATAAATTTAATGCCGTTTAATGTTAAAAAATAAACAGCACCAGTCAGACAAGAATCAAAAGCAAAAGAATAAGTGGAATAAAGGATGAAAGATGAACGAAAAACATCCAACATATCTATCAGTAGTACTAAAGAGAAAGGGAAAAAATTCTTAACAAAAATAAGACGTCACAAAATGAAATTGCGCCAAAATTGTGCAATATAAAGAAGTGTGTTACTAGTAGCATTCTTAGTCTTATACTCAATGGTACTAGTGGTACTAGTACTACATATGCCGCCTTAAGGCAGACATGGTTGGTTGCTTTATTGGAGGGTTACTTGGTTGGTTGACATTAGCATCATCATCATCATCATCATTGGCTGCTTGTAAGTATTTATATGAGTGAACGGGCGCTTCCCGTTCAAGGCACGCATCGATGACAATAAATTGAAATACGCGACCATAAAATCACTTAATTGCAATTTCGTGTTCATTCAGTGACGTGACAGCGACCACAGCATATGCTTGGGTTGATTATGATGCTACTATGGTCACCCTACATATTGATCAATGCCAAGAACGGTATCACGAAATGAGACATTACAAGTTGAAGAGCAAAGACTAAATGACTAGTAAGTGTAAGAAACTGGGCGACTGGAAAGGAGAACACTGAAGTCATTGAAGCTGAGTCATTACTAAGGAACAGGAAGGAAGTGCCAATTCGTGCAGGCAATTGGCTTGCGATATGGTTGCTCTTAGTATTTCCCATCATTTCATTTCATTTCGTTTCATTCGCTTCGATTCGATTTGATGACTTCAAGATGTTTGTTGCCTTCTGCCACCGTAAATGTGGTCGGGCCATTTTGGAGAAGATTGAACGAAATGCTTCACTACACAATTTGCTTTGTGGCAATTTGTTAAGATCTTGTTAATGAAGATGATGTCTTTGATGATGACAGTAATTACGATGATGCAGATAATGATGGTGATGATGATGATGATGAAGGAGATGGCAATGTTTTTGTGGGTGTTACAAAACATTTTAAGATACACATGAACGCTCTTTTGAATAATATATTTATCATAATTTTGATTTTGTTTTTTAGTTTTTATAATGTCAAATAATTTACTTGAATAAATATGGAAAAAACAAAAGAAACTCGTATTACAATGAAACATGATTAGTTTAGATTAGCAGCAACTTTTCATATTTCCAAAAATTAATCACAATTTTTGGTTTATACATAATTAACAATTAATTTAGTAACAAGATATTATAAATAATGAATGGTTCTTTAACTGAAAGTATAGCAAAGTATTTTAAATAAATAAACATATGAATATAAATAATTTGAAACAAAGGATCCATTTTTTGTATCAAGAATTTCGTACAAGAATTGATTGTGAAAATAAAAGATAATAGAGATTAACGCGTTGGTCTGGAAGTAATCAAAGAAGATGGTCTGCCAGCCACAAAGTGAATAATGGGTCATGTAGAAAACAAAATAAAACAGAATTACAAAATTGTTTAGCCATTGAGAAATGGTGAAAGAACAATCAGAAGTCTGCATAAATAATGGTCTCAGTTGTTGACAACTATGACACTACTATTCTTCATTAAAATAAACAAATCAAAGACATAACATTTGGGTTTTTACTAAATTATGTATATTTTTTTTGTTTTTTTTTTTTTTGGGTTTTGTACTGTTTGTACTTTAACTGTGTGTGTTATGTGTTGTTGTGTCTTGTGTTCTATGTATTGTAATCGAATATATCAAACTGAATCGAAACCTCTAAGTACTAAACCATTCATCGGTATCTTCGTCTTCATCGGTATCTTCGTCTTCATTGGTATCTTCGTCTTCATTGGTATCTTCGTCTTCATCGGTATCTTCTTCTGTTACGCTGCTATCCCCTTCTTCTTCCAGATCACTACCCTCTTCATCATCAGTAGAAGACGAGGAGGAGTCCGTGTGATCAGTGAATTCTTCTTCTTCCCCGCACTCGTACTCATCATCCTCATCAGTGTCAGATGAAGAATCTGCATCTTCTTCTTCAATAAATTCAATCATTGGATGTAATGCGAGGAACTCTTCGTCATCAATTGAGAGTATCTCGCCAGATGCTTCTCCAGTTTTTAGATGGTGAACTATCAGGTCCCTTGCTTCCTCTTGAGCAGCTGCTGGCAATGTATTCAATTTTAGAGCTTTCATAATTCTTCGAATGGACATGGGCTCCATGAATTTTTCTAAGACGTTTAAGACTTTTATATAAGTGATATATTCCGGCATGGTTGTTTACGTTTATTGAATGTTAATATCTAACGCGTAAAATAATACTTAACAATTTTATACGAACTTAAATTTATATAAGCAATACTGATGAATTTTTTACGAATGAAACTAAGCGTTGTGTTTGATACTGAACAATTTTTTACGAATGAAATTTAATGTGGTGCTTGTGCAAGATTATATAAAGAACTAATAAGTCATAGGTTGCTTGTTTTTACAAATGACAGATAAACATTATGGGTTACTTAGGTTTTTGGAATTCGTTTTTAACCTCAAACAAATTCAAAAGGGTGCTTAGTGTTAATAAGGGACAAAAAAGAGGGGATTTGATGTGGTCGCCTATCCATCATTTGAGTAAATCAGATCAAGAATTGGTATTTATATTTCTTTGATTCAACATATTTAAAGATCCAATATTACCTCTGAACTCTGTTTGGATAAGCAAAATTGTAAATTGAATTGATTTCATAAAACTCATTTCACTGAAGAATATATTGGGTTGGTGGAAAAGTATCTACCGAAATGAGGATCATGATTCAACAAACCATAATCCAGTCTTTGTACAAATTCTGGGGTTAAGGGAATTGATTTATTATATCAAGATAATTGTACATGGAGCTATATTAATGCTGGATATATTTACACTTCCTAGCCGAATTTCCTCAATTATTGCCGGGTCATAACAGAACTGCTTGACTAAACGTTGTCATGGTGGAAGACTTTACCATTTCTGTTGACCAATTGCAGCTGTTTTTCCTTCAGCGCTTCATAGAGTTCTGAATTCATCATACAGCTCATAATGTACAGGACTTTTGCAATCCCAAAAAATGCACAGCAACATCTTCCTTGTAGATAGCGTCGGTTTTGCAATGGTTTGGGCGGGCTCACCATGCTTAGACCATGACTTTTGTAATGGACTTTGACTATAGTATGGTTAGTGATGTCACGAGTAGCGGTGCTTCAGCTGCATTGAAAAACAAGCGGTTCCTTGGCAACGCAGTTGTTGCTAAAATTGTTTTATTATGCGTGGTAGGGCAGGTGAAATAGTTGGTTCGAAATGAATGCTGAAGGAAGCAAATGTGCTTTCCCTAACTTCTCTAATTTCAGCAATTTGCTATATCCCAGGAATCAAATGCTAAATATTGCTAAAATTCAGATTTCATAATTGCAATATAATTGCCATGCACACAGTGCAGTCCCTGGCATTTACTAATTAATTTATGTATATGTGCCAGTCATTTCCCAAATTTAACAATATTTTGGTCCATTGGAAGGCCGACCAGACCGAGACACGTCTTTCACTATGAAATTTGCCGAACGAAATCGCGCATAGCATGTTGTAAATGCTCTTTCTGATAAACCAACTTTTCCATGATGTGCACACATTTTTTTTTTATAAGAATAACCCTTTTTGGAAGTAGATGATGAATGAATGAATGATTGCAT
This sequence comes from Amiota communis, assembly GCA_037043315.1. Taxonomy (NCBI): domain Eukaryota; kingdom Metazoa; phylum Arthropoda; class Insecta; order Diptera; family Drosophilidae; genus Amiota; species Amiota communis. Next base: position 2,096,849 of record JBAMAV010001050.1, read on the forward strand.
GAATCACCCAAAATGGCAAAAGCTTGAAAGGAAACAACAAATTTTTGTTTCTTTCACTTATTCAATTGATCGATTCTCATTGAAATTTTGTAAACGAAGAAGTGCGGAAACTACAATACTTTTTGCCGGAAACTATTTGCAAATGCTTTTAAATTTACTTGCACTTACAGCATATGTCATTTACATCATCATCACCATTATTATGATAATCATCATCATTGTTATAGAGTGTAGGGTTGGAAAATTGAGGATAAGAACATGATTTACTTGACAAAAAACCAAGAAAATTCTGAAAAATTGTAAAAAAAAAGAAAAGAAAAGAAGACCACAAAAAGAAGAACAATATCAATTGGAAAGGAAAGTAAAGTAAAGTGTTACGGCAAGACATGTTTCCTTTATTTTGCATAGATTCCCTTTACCATGTAGAAGCTTGTTCAACTTAAAAGTATTTTAAACATGTATCTGTTCTGTTCTATTCTGTTCTGTTGTGTAGTGTTGTGTTCATCTTCAGCATGCATATTTTGTATTACAATACAAATGTATCTGTCAGAATGTTGTTGCTGTTATTGTTGTTGTTCTTATTGCGGTATTATGCAGTATATCCTGCATGTGTTTGTGTGTGTGTGTGTGTGTGTGTGTATAGCTACTTAGTGTAAACGCGTGAATGCTCACGCGTATGTACTCATTGTTAATGTATCTGTGTCTATGTATAACTGTGTATGTGTTTATGCAAATTTTGCACTTAAGCATTATTTTATTTATTGCTTTTACTTTGGCAACGTCATCGTCATCACCATCGCCATACCATCACCAGAACCAGAACCATTGTCTTCAATATTTTTTACTAGGTAAGGATATACGACGAGTAAACACCACATTATACTGTGTAGTATAGTAGTAGATACAAATCTACACACATATTTACATGCATGCATGCGTGTATATCCTTTTTGAGTTATATCTACATAGTATTCTTTTTCTCCTACTTGATCATCATGACCTTGTATCTTAACACGGATGCTTTTGCTTTTGCTACTGTGAGTTCAGTGTGATATATTTTTTATTGCTTTCAATTCATTCATATTTCATTTTATGCTTTCTAATATGTCACATACACAAACACACACTTATACACACTCACATATTATGTGTGTGCAAATTTTATAGAAAATGAATGCGATGCGTTACAATATTGAGATACATTTATATAATATTCAAATTGGTGATATTTTATGTTCATAATTTCATGTTTAACAACGCATTTTCAAAATTGATGTTCTTCAATCAAACAGGACAAGACAAACTCTCTCACACACACATACACACGTACACATATATTCCCACAAAGATATTTAAACATGTCATTCTTTTATACAATATTTGAATGAAAACAGCAATGTGATGCATCAAAATCATTATAATTACTACTATTCCTGAAATTCTCTCGAATAAGAAATTCAGAAAGGCATTTCATTCCCATTCCCTCTCTCTCTCAATCTATCTCTCTTTTAAAATTTAATTACATACTATATATGCATATTAACTATATACAATTATACTTTGCCTGCAATTACTTGTGGTCAGTCTTGGACAATCAGTCCTCTCTATATCTTTGAACTATCATAATGTCTCATTTTGCTTATTTGTGGTCATTGTGGATCTTTGTAATAGAAATGAAAATGGTAATGATGATGCTGGTCTTGGTGGACTCCATTATTATTATGCCAATGCCAATTTCTTATATGTACACAACACTTACTATCTGTGAATATATGATGTGTGTGTGGTATAACTGTAATTTATGTTTTGGTACCCAAAGGTTGTGGTATGGTTTAAAATTATGACAATTGTCAAACCGAACCACAACTGAAGCAAACGTTTCAATGAGTGTACACAGACAACAGGAGCGAAGAAAGAGACATCTTGAATATTGGAACTCGAGATGCTTGCTAAACGACAGATGACCAAAATAATGAATGAAGCGACTGCGACTGCAATGGTGATGACCATTGAAATGACCACATTTGACCACAGTTAAGGCGTGGTGAACAACAATGGAACTACTACTCCACAAACTAATATATGTTAGCATAGAGGCAAGAAGAAACCAATAAATGCTGATTTATAAATTACTAGAGGACCTGCAAACGTTGTTTTGGCTGAACAAAAAAAAAAAAAAAAAATAAAATAATTAAAGTAGTTGTGAATTTAACAATATATTTTTAATAACGACTAATCGGATACTTATTTACAATTAATTACAATTAATAATCGGTACATACATATGATACATTACATAGTACGTACACAAATGTCATGGGAAGCTTGGTACTATACATCAGTGAAACCCGCATTAAAATCGGTTAAGGCGTTTCTGAGATTAGCTTGCACAAATGCACAGACAAACAGACAAAATTTCTAACAACTAATTTTATACCTTGGTAACATATGTACATATTGTTCGATAAAATATTTAATATGCAAACACGGCTCGTTTATGATTTTGTGTTATGAATTGATAAGCAGATCGGGAATCTCAAATCTGCCAATGTGTGTAAAATTGTTTTAATTAAATTAATAAATTAATTAATAGAATAAGCAGACTGATCGCTAAAGGAGCGAGGTCATCCAGAAGAATGCATAGAACTGTTCAATGGAAACCTCAGCAAAGAGCTTCTTTGTTTGTTTGCCCCCCAGAAATGGATAATTAATAAATACTCAATTGTTATTGCTGTTTTCCATTAATGTTCGATGGATTTACATATGTCTATTTTATATGCAGAATGAAATATAGAAAAAATATTCTGTCGTTTTATACGAATTATAAATAAACATAAGTGTGAGATCAAAGTTACCTATATTTTTCTAGGATTGGAATTTATTTTTATTATATACTAGCGAGCCCGGTGTGCGTTGCTACCCCCTGGCGTGATGTTAATTGCAAACATAATGTCTGATCCGGTCCAGCGGTTTCTAACTCCCTAGTTAGCACACGTACAGACATACATTGAATTTTATATACTACATATGTAGATAGATATAATACTTTTACTAATTGCAATGTTTTGTGGTATACAAAATTTTTTGCTTTTCTATCTTCTGCGTAAATGAATAATGCCGAGAATAGGCTACATAAATTTGTCCATGGGAAAAACATGGGTATTCCAAGTTTATAATATGCCTGCTCATTTGTTCGTTTAAATTGACTTGCAAATAAATTTCGTTTGAGCGGTATTGTTGAACTCAATGACGTATCATTCTTAAACAGTTGTAGGATTGATATTTTATATGTGGTAATGTAGTTTCTTGCGATTATGTGTGGTAATGTTGTCTTTTGCGGTTAATTAATGCAAATTTTTTTAGTCTATAATGTGGCGCAGACATCAACAATACTGAAGCAAAAATCATATCCAAAATTGATAAAGCGGTTTGCGAATCCATTGAAAACACACACACAGCATTTCATTTTTATATATATAGATTATTTTCATTTATTACAAAATTAAATATTATTACCAAAATTGGCGCCCGCATTAATGGAAGTAGAGAAATCTGGCACCTGGAAGAATCTAGAATCTATTTGTAGAGACAGAACTGGACTCTCCGGGATGAAGACCATTGGTGGCATGAATTACATATGGGCAACTTTGAATACAAAATAATGGAAACACAATTTTTTCAAGAAAAAATCTCGAAAGAACTATGGGAAACACTGTTACCAGTCACAGAAAAACTAAAAAGAAACGTATCTGTTGTGAAAACTATTAAAAGTAATGAGGAAATGAAAACTATTAAATTCAATAGGTGTGTGATGGAGAACAAGGAGAGTGGCAATGACGGGGAAGAGAAGAAATAGGCACAATCCTAGCCTAGCCAAAAGGGATAACAGCGAAGAAAGCCCAAGGTTGGATTAGATCAATGCACGACAACTGAATACAAGTAATACAAGGACCAAAGGTGGAAAAATGAAGGAAAATAACTCCAATCCGAAATCGACAAATATTGCAGACACAAAACAAGAAAGTAAGAATAGGATTCATGCATATTTTGATGAAGTCAGCGAATGGTCCACAGGAGGCAAGAAGCAGTCTCACTCTTACTTACCAACAGTTTTCGAAAAATGTAGAGGTGATACGCCGTTTGCAGAAATCAATTTCGTAATGCCAGTCCATAAATATTCAACACAATAATAGAACAAATTTACCTATACAACAAAGAACCCTATACAATACTTATGCTTTCATATAGAAATTGACTGACCAAAACAAGAAGTCAATTCCAGATTTAAGCGATGTCATTATTTTGTATGTTCTGAAAAGATGCTAAGGATATGTACATACATATATGTCACTGCTATCTTGTATATGCGTTAACTGATTAAACTTACTTTTACTGGTTAATTCTTTTATATTGTATTTGTATTCATTTTAGAGCATAAGTAGGTTTATGTCTCTCCTTAGATATGCAGATTCTCACAAACCACTTTATAATAAAATGCACTGGTTTTACCACAATAGTTATGAATATGCCTATGTGTCTACAGTCAATGGAGTTCATAGAAGACTATTGATAGCAGATTCACAAGAAAAATATGAAAAAGTTATGAGTACATAAACTATAGATATTCTATTTTATCAAAGGCACGCTTAAGTCACAAGAAGCCACAATTCATTCCAGCCAAGTTAGCTATCTACCATAACTACTATCAATCTCACCTCATAAAAGATGCGAATAAACACAATAGAGCATTCTGGAGAAGAGTATCTCGTGATAGTTAACCTTCCTGAATATGGTTTATTGTTGTTGATGCTTTTACTGGTGTTGGTGCCAATTAAAAGTAGCCAAATATGCAATTCAATTGCAACCAACACCTTTACTTTATTTAACACCAGGTGCATGCACTCAACTTAGCTTGTAGCTCATAGCAGTTGGTAACTGGACGATGCAGTCATTTATGTGGTAGTATGTATATGGTAGTGAAGCACATTGCAAATGGACGTGTCATGTCAGTTTAACCCAACGAGAACATAGATGAAAAGCAAAGGGCCAAAACCCAAAACCCAAAAACCAAGTGCCACATCATCACCACAAGCTCATGCCATCACACTAGCAATGTTGTTGTTGAGATATAGATGATGAAGCTGAAGCCATAGCGTTATACTACAATGAAATGAGTGGTGAGTGGCGTCCTTATGAGCTCATGAAAAGTACTTTGAATATGCATGAGAGATACCTCTAAGGGACATTCATGATGGCTTAAGGTTCTCACTGTTCACTCTTTACTTTCCATGTCCTTCTATCTATGGTGTGTGAGACACTTGGTTCTCTTTGTCATCAACGTCAACGTCGCGTCGCCAGCGTGGCTTCATTTTCGTTGACGGCGAAAAATGGCGAAAAATGAAACAAAAGCGAAAATGTAATAAAATTAAATTAAATTATGTAAGTGGTGCAATGGCGAAATTGTAACAAAAACAAAAAAAAGATAAGAGAAGTAGAAAAACCAGCTACATCAGCATCGGCATCATCATCATTAGCATCACTGGAACGTCATTTAACGAAAGACAAAGAAGATGCGAAAGCTGTAGCTGTAGCTGCAGATACACGACAGAATCACTTGAAGTCAATTGCAACATGCAACATTGTAAGCTTGCTAGCCTGTGGCCATGCAACTTGAGCGCATTACATACAATTTGTAAATGTGGTTAAGTGGGTGATGGCCTCAGGGATGAGGGGAGTATGACAAGGAGAAGGAGGATTGTTAGATGGTTACTTAAGGTTAACAAGAACAACAACAAAACATACAAATGGAGAGAGAGAGAGAGAGAGAGAGACTATGTGTTATAACCCCATACAATACAATAAGTAGTAGTGGGGTGTCAGTCAGAGAAACAGTCAAAAATGTTAGTGACAATAGTGAAAGAGATGGCGATAAACAAGTGCGAAAGTAAAATTTAACACAAAGTACGGTTGCACATAGTACCCATATACCAACAAACATACTTAATTGGACTTGTATTTACAAAAGTTGTAACCGAATAAAGAATTCCCTTCACTCGGGTAAAAGTTTTCAACATATTGTGCTTAAAGAAAAGCAAATTAAGAAAGATTAATCTAACATATAAACGAGTATTTCGTAAATCAAGATCACACAATAAATGCGATTTTGTTTTTGTTTAATTGAGTTGTATTCTCTTTACCTAGAGTAATAATCTATTGAACTTATTTGCTCCTTTAATTCTGAGAATTGCGATTTAACATACACCCAGTTCAAGCGTTCCTTAGAAGCCAAGTCAAAAAACTAATTAACTTCTTAATTCTTAGTACAATCTGCTTTGAACGGGTGCATTAGACAGCAAACGATGTCTGTTTACGTTTCTTGTTCTACGACCTATGTATTTAAGAAGTCGTTCTTTCTTGACTCAATTGATTTAAACCAATTTAATTTTATTAACAAAGATATATGTTTAACGAAGATTGATTGATTTTCAAAGAAAATATCTCTTAGCAATATACAAAGGTATAATTACAATTAATTACAATGTGTTGCACATATAACTTTCTGAAAAAAATTCTACATATGACAGTGAAAACCGTATCAAAATCGGTTGTGTGGTTTGGAAGATCTGTGTATCGGAACAGACATGGATTTTAACTTTGTTTATACTTTGTAATGAGTATTTCTCAATAGTTTATCAAAGGTAATAGCACTATTAATTCAAAAAGATATTTCTTTTCATACGTAACAAAAGCGTCTATGACAAAATCATGAATGTGTTGGGATTAGTCATGGAGCCAGTGACTATAGAACAAATATTCGTTATTCTAAGACCTTATTTACCGTCACCAACTGCTACACAGAAATCATTGAACACAATCTTACATCATCTTCACACCCTCCACATAAGCAGCTGTTGATTTTCACTCAGTGGTCAACACATATTGTACTTCTCAATGATCGCTTCGATTGCCAATTACTGCCTTGAAAAACTGGAAGAAGCGAACTCAAATGTCAATTCCTCTGATTATTCTGAGATGTCGAATGGTGAAGCAGGTACATAGGAATATCAGAAGAATATCAATGATGATGATGATGAATACAAAATAAAATACTTACATTCTACTCTGTTAGCATTAAAAACTTTTTGTTTTTGATTTGCTTAACTTAATGTGAAGAACTGTGAACTGTGAACAGGCAGACAACTGCATTGATTTTAAGTATTCATGCTAAAATGTATTAAAGGCTTGTAGATTTATAACAAGACTGACTTTATTCAAGAGGAACAAGAATTTTGTAACTTTGTTGGTTGTATGAAGTCATTGTGGGCAAATCACCTCGAAGGCACCTCGGATGCATCTAGGAGGCACCTAGCAGTCACTTAGGAAGCCCATAATTCCAATAGCTCTTGTGTATAATTGCAGATGAACTATAAATCCTAACAATAACTATTTAATCGTGATACCGTACAACATATCTGTAAACATACTTTTCCTCCAGGGAAAATGGATATCCTCTGTTAAGAGTATCAAAGCTGGTAACGGCAGACTGGTCTAGAGTTAGCGGACCAAAAAACTGAGTTGGTTCTAATCAGTAGCAGGAAAAAGCTTGAAACCCTAAAAATTCTAGTCGGGACACAGAACATAACGTCCGCACCCTTCATCAAATATTTAGGGGTCCTAATTGATTGTCGTCTCAACTTTAGGGAGAGCACCTCAAGCTGGCCATATATGCTATGAGACGGGCAGAGTCTGCCACACATAACCGGGAATCACACTAGCTGACTCATGGAAGCAGCGTTGGCAAAGGGACGTTGGACGTTCGAGCTAATACCCAACATCAGTACCTGGGTGGCTCGAAAACATAATACACTGAATTACCATCAAACGCATTCCTTACAGGGCATGGCTGTATCTGGGAGTGCCTGCACAATTTCAAACATACAGATGACCCGCATTGGATGTACTAGGACAAATCAGTTGGAAAATGCTCGCATGTTCGCATGTTCTCATGGATTATTCCGGATTTGTGCTTCTCAAAGAGTTAATCATGTCAGAGGTATGTGGAAAACTTATACCAAATGGCTTGATTAACTTCATGTTAAAGGATGAAGACTCCTGGGACATAGCGTGCAGGATAATCGTTACAATAATGCAACAGGTCTGCAGAGATGAGGAAATTAACAGAAGAGTGGTCCAACCTAGCTCTCCCTGGCGAAGTAATGCCTCTATTGGTGGAGACCCATTTGGATACCGAGATGAACCTAGCTATGTCCTTGATTGGTAGGAATGATAGTTCGGTTAAGCTGGAGAGAAACATAGAGCCTAGGTGGTTCCGTCTTCTTCTGGCGAGGGATGGACACTAGTACATAAGGTGAAGCACAGTCTCCTTCTCTCTTTCAGAGCCGCAACTACGGCAGAAATCGTAATGCTGAAGCCCAAGTCTACCAGTATGTTTGCCTATGACGCAATGGCCCGTTAGTACATTTATGGGCTTGTTTATTGAGGTTCTACCGAGATTGAGCAGCTGGCCGGTTCGTTTCCAGTTTATGTTAGACCAGGTTTGCCTAGCTATACTGCAAGTGATCTCATCTCTGATAAAAGTTGAGGAATTTTCGGTGTAACGGAAACATTTGACATTCCTTGATTTACTTTTGTTTTATTACGCTTAAAGTGTAACTTTCTTTGTCACATTTTATGCATACAAATAAATAAATCTATGCTTATAAGTACATATGTATATGTATGTGTAGATGTATGTATATGTGTGTGAGTGAATATAAATGGCAAAGTAGCAAACGTGCGTCGTTATTTAAATACCGGACGACATTGCTGCAAGCGTTAAATAAATGAATGAATAACAGAATGAATGAATGAATGACAGAATGAATGAATGAAAGACGAAATAAAATGTGTGAATAAAAGGAATCATAGAGGAGAAGAGATGAGAAGTGAGAGGCGGACAAATGAATGCTTTTTAAAGACACGCTCAATGCTGAATGCTGAATGCTTAACTCAAGTTGAAGTATCAGCTGATGCGATGCTGAAAATGCTGAGGATGCTTCTGCTGCTTAAGGCCCAAAAAATTGCAGCCACTTCATGTTGTGTTGCTTTTCTTAAGCTTTTGCTGTCTCTTCTTATTCGTATTGTTGTTGTTGTTGTTGTTGTCATTGTCGGTCTTGTCCTTGTCATGTTCTTTGCCTGGTGGCATTCTCTTCATGCTCTTTATGCTCATCTTCATCTTTATCCTCTTATGTTACATTTTCGCGTTGACTTCAAGTGGAAAAATAGCGGAAAATTTTTTGCCTAAAAGCGAAACAGTTTTTTTTTCTTCCTCCGCCTCCCTCAACTTAACTGAACTCACTCCTTCTTTCTTCATTTTCCCCATCGTTCCTTCCTTTGTTCCTTCCTTCCTTCTTTCATTCATTCATTCATTCATTCCATCTATCTACTTTTTAGTGGTCTTGTTTTCCATTTTATTTTCTTTTTCGTTACGTTTTTCTTTGTACGAGTATGTGTGTGTGTGTCCCCACTCAATAAGCATCGCGCGAATGATACACAAAATGACGATAGATGCGAATTTATGTGTATAAATATCTCTATGTATCTATGAGTAAGTATATCTAGTAAATGCATATGTGTTTCTGTGTGTGTGTGTGTGTGTGTGTGTGTGGGTGACTATGTGAAAAATGAGCTTCGCCCACAAATGGAGCTAGAAGAACTAAGTTGTAAGTAGTAGCAGTAGTAGTAGTAGAACACCAGTGTCTGCTGAACTGAATCTGTGGCACTAGCGATATCTCGTTATGTGTACATTTCCCACTTGCATTTTTTTTATTTTGAGTATTATATTTTTCGTTTCTTGCGTTGCGTTCTGTCTGTTTCCTTTTGTTGTATTTTATGCGTCATTTTTCACTCTCTTTAGCTTTCCATTCCCCATCCACATTTTCATCATCTCATCTCCTCTCATTGCCTTTGCCTTTGCCATTGCCATTGCCATTTTCTCTGGTACGTAGTAGTATGTTTTTTCGTTACTGCTTTTGTTTGGTTTCCGTTTGTCGTTAGGCATGTGTCTAAGTTATGCCAGAGAGGAGGGTGTCAGAGGAGGAAGGGAGTACTCCCCCTCTTTATGATATGCGACTCGACACACAACTTAAAGTCAGTCACATACTAGTTAGTAGATACACTAGCTAGATACAATATATACTTACAATAAAGTAGTACGTGGTGACTATTATTCAGAATTCAAAGAACTATGCTGATGCTGATATTGATGATGATGATGCTGCTGATGTTGTGATGGTGTTTGGCATTTATAAACTTAGTTGGTACAGTCCAAATGTTTAACCCATTAGATGGCATAAATGACTGGAGGATTAATGGCAATGATTTGACGATTTGATTAAAAGCGTTAAGCCATGACTAACGACGACCACGACGACGACAACGACGACGACAACGACGACGACGACGACGATTGCTTTCATATTGATGGCAAATTAAGGACATTGCTTGTTGCCCTTCATTCCACCTCTTCAATGGTATATGCTCTATATTCTATGGGTTATGGAGTATGGTATCGACATAACATTACATCACATAATTTGATGGAGAAGTAGTTATATTGAGTGGCTGCTTTTGTAGTGCATTTGATTGGCAAACAAGTATAGTATATAGTACATAGTTTGGCCTTGGTTCAGCTAATTTTCACTTTCGCATGATTTACCAAACGTTCAGCGTTCAGATACTTAAGCGTTTTTGTTGAGTTTGCGTTGCATTGGTTTGTGTTGCCTTCATTTTTATTTCAGTTTTAACCCATTTTAAGTACTCGTAGATACAAGTTTTTTCACTCTCTTTATGTCTCTGTCTCTGGTTCTGGTTCTGTATCTGTGTCTTTCTATCTTTTTATTACACACTAAATTTTGTTGTTGCTGCTGTTGCTGTCAGATACTTTTCCTTTTATATCGTTCAATTGTCCTTTGTGCAATTTCACTTTCGTTCATTGTGTCCTAGTAAAACTATTGCACTACATTCCAAGTAGTTAGCATCATAGTATACCGCCTCCTAGCTATGATGGGATTGATGGTGTTGGCGGTGCTGGTGGAGCTAATGGTGCTGACATGCTTTAACAGTTCGTTGGATACTTTCACTGTTGCAACTATCAGGAATTTTGTGAATTCGCGATTCCTCATACTACAATACAATAGTATCATCCATGCCTTCTAAGCTCCATATGACCCTCAGAATGTATTGTGACAAATCCAAAGACCAGCACCAGCATCAGCATCCGAAACAGTGGCACTGAATTTATTTCATTGATTTTGTTACTTGCTGCTGTTGTTAAAAATTGTTGTTCTAAATCAGTTGCACTACAAATACATACAATACTAACTTAGTGAAAGCCAATAAGAACTCTATGCCATAGTTGGGGATTTTAAATTTTAAATTTCATTAATTTCCGACATGAAATCAATAATTTTTAAATAAAATGGAGAATAGCTGTAGTATTGTATATATATCCATGACCTAGAGTAACCATATGTATATGTAATGATATAATTGCACCATTTGGATTTTAGCTAAAGATATTATAAAGCTAATAACATTGCGTTGAGGAAAAAGAAGTCCATTGTTTCTTAGTCAAAATTTAGTATGTTACAATGCGTAATATTGGCTTCTCCTCTAAAAGAAAGCCCTACAGGAATACATAATTGGTTGATTCATTTGTGAAATAGATCGTCTTGAACATGGAGGTCAATATGGAAAAAAATTCGGTAAATTTTAAATTAATTTTTAAAAAAGCAAGCAAGGCTGCTGAAATTGTGAATTATTGGGAATTGGCCCCAATATTTTCTCAACCAATTATGGACAATTTGCACAGGTAGAACCTTATTAAATAGTGGAAATAACAGAAGTAGACCGGTATGTAGCATAACATCGTCCAAGAGCTTAACTTTGACCACAAAACAGTTTAAAACCTTTTACGCAAACCTTGATTAGACCAATTTCTAAAACGGGTAGTGACTGATGATGTGTTTCTCATCACATGTCACTACGTTGTGTGAAAGTTTTGTTGTACCATTGGTGCAACTGGAATGGAATCATCTATCATGAGCTGCTTTCATATGGCCAAAAACTGAACTCGGATCTCTTCTGTCGACAAATGGACAGCAATGAAGCTAGAAATAGCCGAAAAGTGGCCCAAATTGGCCAAAGGAAAGGCTTTGTATTTCACCAGGACAACGTCAGACCACACACTTCAATAATGACTAGCCGGAAACGCATAGATCCGGGTTGGGAAATTTTAATGCTTCCAAAGTGTAGTCCGGAATTGGTGCCAAGCGACTGACACCACTTTGTGTCATTGCTTAATTTTCTTGGTGACAAGAAAAATAATAGGTCCTTTGTGCGAGTTTTTCTGCAGCAAGTATCAAAGCTTCTATGAAAGAAGAATCATGAACAAAATGGGACATTTTTTACATATCTAGGTATCTAGAAATTAGCAATAGTATCAAATTGATATTATTTTTTTTTTGGGGTTTTAAACTCCACCTGCAATTAATTCTCAGGACTTTTAGTACCATTCCATCAAAATGCGTCATAGGACCTCCTAGTCCATCTTCCCTTGCCTGTAGTGCTTCTATAGATAACCTGAAACAAGCCACAGAATTATAACATCCCCTTCATAATTTGACATTATCACTAAAGTAGGTACTAGATTTATCTGCCATTGAGAAATGAGAAAGCAGCAAGCAGCTATCTACTAGTCTACATTAAATTAAACAAATCAAAGACATAATAATTTAGTTGCCAACGGAATTGAATATATATTTTTTGGTTTTGTTTTTTAATGACTTGTTAAATTGTGTTCTTCTGTGATGTGTTTTGTGTGTATTATGACAGAAATTATATACAACATATGCAGCTACTCCTTTGCCTCTGCCTCTCCTTCTTTACCTTCATCCTTCTTTTCAGCATCTTTATCTTCATCATCTTGCAAAAAATTCGCGATCGCATCCAGGGAGTAAAAACTTGTACCATCCACAGAATAAATTTCACCAGCTGCTTGTCCAGTTTGAAGATGGTGCAATATTGTGTTTTTTGCTTCCTTTTTAGCAGCTGGTGACATTGGCTGATGTGCCAGTGTTCTAAGGATTTTTCCTACTGTGACAGGTTGCATAAATTGATGTAAAACGTGTAGTACATCATCGTAGGTAATATTCATTTCGAATTTGATATGAAGTGTGATTGTGATTTTGTATTGTAAATTTAGTGTTCGTAGAAGTTTTTACTTATGAAATTTAATAAAGTATTGTTTTTGTGTAATATTGTATTGAGTAATAATGAGTCGTAGGTTGCTTGTCTTTACGACTGACTGTAATAACTATAGGTTACTTAGTGTTTAGGATTTTTATAATCTCAAACTAACGTAAAAAGGGTGATAAGTATTTAGTTTTTCTGTCATAAAGATACTTAAATATACAGCATTCCATTCATTGTTAAAATTTATTTTCAATATGCGAAGAAGAAGATAAGTTTAATAATCGAATAATTGCTCGCATAACTTTTTTGCATAATGATGATTTAGTTTTTCCTTGAGATATTGAACAATTTGAGGATTATACAAGTATGCACAAACTTTACTCTTCAAAAAACCTCATTAGAAGAAGTGCATAAGGGTAGATCGCACTTCTGTACTCCAAAAAGTTATTCGTTTATTAAACTTCTCTTCGCGGATGGACCCAGTAACTGAAAGAGTACCTTCAAAAAAAAAAAAAAAAAAAAAATGGTGGCAGTTTTAAGAAGATATCCCAATTTGGAACACCATTTATCCATCGAAATTTGATGGACAATATCAATAACAATTGTGTATTTTTTAATAATTTCCAACCTACCTAACCTATTAGAGACCCACACATTAAGATAATGGAGCACTATTTTGTCATAATAGGAAAAAAAATAGATAGGCAAGATTCAACATTTATTTTTATTTCTTTATACAGTCTCATTAAAGTAACTTTTTAGCATTCACAAGTAAGTGCTTGAAAATCTATGATGATTTAAGAGGTACCATTCTAAATTTAAAAATGCAAAATCGGTAATTGCTTCTTTAAAATCTATATTTTTAAGCACATCACATTCTATGGACATCAGTTACAAACTCTTTAATCTCACTTTTAACATTGTACTTCTGAAGTCATTATACTCTTCATGCAATGAATCGTAGTAATAAGCTTGTCAAGAAGTTTTTTACACACAGAAGGAGACATCGTATATACTTCTATATTCTTGATCAGCTCGATAAGACGAGTTGATTTGGCCATTTCTGTTTGTCCGGTGTGTATGCAAACTAGGCCCTAGGTTTTTGAGTTAGAGAGCTGCACGAAATTCTGTTTTTATAATACGCTGCACATTTATTGGTTTTTATTAGAAAAACTTTTTTGTTTCTTGTTATATTGACTTGATATACATACGATAAATATTTGATCTTTCATGATCCCATAGAAACCCCATTAAATTGTAGATACTTCAAGGATATATATATGTATATGTTTTCTTTTTTGTTTGATGATTTTTGTGTGGAAACATAATTAATTTTGTTTTTTAAAGCTTACAACCGATGTGGTCTCTATGGACAAAACTGTAAGCTATGTAAACGCTTTCATGATCTTCAATGGGCCACAATTTCTGCCAAATTAATCAGCTTATAATATTTTTACTCGATACTATTTTTATTCTTTAAAATTTTTTCATTCTTTTCTCGTTTAGAAAAACCAAAGAAAAAAAAGAGAATTTGAATTTTGCAATGTCGGAATATTTGTGTGTGTGTTCACTTTTTTTTCTCATGGAATGATACCCATGAGTATATAAAAAAAAAATGGAAATCCTAACAAATGATAAAAGTAAACAATGCTTGCAGAGCAGTAGAAGTGATGGAACTAATGGAGGCGTTAACACTTAAAGTTGAAAATTAAACGTTCTAAGGCACAGGCGACACTTAACTATAATAAATTTGTTGCACTGCAAATTTTTAGACTGAAAACTGGGCGTTCTGTTCTACATTGTCATCTTAATTTGTCGTAGAAGAGTTTTTATTTGTATTTTTTGAAATCTACAGTATCCTGCACAGCTCTTAAAACTACTGGGTACTTAAAATTTGTACAAACATTTAATTTACAAATAATGAAAAAAATCTCTTTTACAGTGAGTTGTTCTTGTCAGAAAATATTTGATAATCGTTGTAAAAAAAAGAAAAAATTATTTATTATTATTATAGGGTCCATAAAAATTTTTCCTTAATAAATATCAAAAGCTGTCAATCAAGAAGATCTACAACAACATAAGCCACATTACTGAGTTCCTAAAAGAACCAAATCTTTTTAACGAATTATAAAGTACCTTGCTCTTTACTATGCTTATCACTAAGGCATTTTTCATTTCGAAAGCAATACGTGCGATCTGGCAGTCATTTATAAAAATCTGCATTAAAAATGTCATTCGCATCGTAATCTTTTATAAGAAACACTTAAATTTTCATTCCCATCCAAGTAAATGCCTTCATTTAACAACAGAATTTTCACCGCACATTTTCTTAAATGAGATAATGGGGGGTGCCACAGAAAACTCTAGTGTTTTTGTCGTATGGAGTTTCGCATTCCACTTGGCCACTCGGTGATTTTATCGAATAACCAAATCAGCTGTCAGCATATAAAAACACAAAAGGAGGAATCAAACACTCCCAAACCACACTTCTGTGAAACCTGAAATCGGAAATCTGGTGAAATAGAGGAGGAAGAGTTTTCTGTGGCACCTTTGATTGTGTTATTTTTTGAAATGATCCAGCCAACCACTGCTTGCTTTAATGTTCCTTATAATCATTGCGTTTTTCTGGCAATATTTCGTCCCCAATGAGAACATTATTTTGCTAGAATTGTGTAGTGACTTTTCCCTTTTCGAATTGTTTAGCCATCTCAATTCTTTTTGCTTCATTATCAATTATAATTTTGTTTTGTTTGTGAGAAATTTTTATCCTACAGTTTAATACTTTAAATGAAAAAACAAATTCAGAAAAGAACAAAAAAGTCAAGTGTTAAAGCGACAAAATTAACAGTAGTTAAACTGAAAACGAATTTCGCATTGAATTACGAATTAATAGAGATTTTTATACTAAATGAATTACGATTTATAAGAGTTAAAGTTTTCATTGAATTGCAAATAAAATTTCGACCAAAATGTATAGAGTTCTTACGAATTAGCTAGGTTTTTTTTTTTTGGACCAGCAGTTTGTTGCGAATTATTGTGGTTTTTGGATTTATCAGAGTACGAATTATTGGGATTCAATTCTATTTATAAATTTATAATATATGAATATCATCGCAGATTCTTATTACTGTTTATACGAGTATTATAAGTAAGCTAAAAGCTCCCATCATAGTTTCCAATTCTTTTTCAGCAGTCAGCAGAGCACGTACTTTGTCACTGCGAGGGCCTAATCTGGACCAAACTTCGTCACCTTGGAAACCAGTACTTGGAACCAGTTGAAATTGCAGATCTGTGTCCGAAAAGGATCTTGGAGGAACTGTGATTTGTCACAATAGACCGACTTGCAGCCGCAGTGACAAGGTGTACTGGTAACCAACCTTTCCCCAATCTATTCTAAATGAATCTTTGGCTTTAATAACGCATTTTACCCTATAGGGATATCAAATATTTTTCCTTTATTTCCTCAAACCATACTTGTTCTTCAGAGCCGATTTGATTGTTAATAATCAACATAGTCTCCGCGTGAAAGGAGATTATGTCAACTATATTTAACCAATTTGTGAGTAAATTGATAACATTAACAGCGAGTTTTTCCTTTCTTTTCTAGGGTGCCGATATATATATAAATTTAAGAAATTTTTTAAATATTTTCAGTTGAATATATCATTGTAAATAAAAATTATTGATTTGTATAGAAAAAGATTGACTTATTCACTGACACACACAGATATGGTTAGATTGATTATCCTAATGATGCTAATCAATATTATATTTATTTATTGGGTCTACCATATAGACCTGACTACATGGAAAGCCACCCTTAGAATCAGAAAATCAATCAAACCAAACTTGATTTCTTTGTTTTTTTCTTAATAAATTTGATTTTAGTCTTTGATATAAAATCTGTTAAGATAATTTTAAAATACAAGCAACTGCATAATAATTTTTATAAATATTATAAGATTTCTATAAAATTCTGTTTTGGACAGAATTGGACACACTGTGCATTGGCAGAAAATTTTAGTAGAGCAGAGAATCAAAAAGAACAGAGTAGTGCATAGCTTCATTTCGTGGCTTATTAGTAGTAGATAAAAAAGTTAAAGCATAAAATAGTAGCACAAAAAGTAGAAGAAGTAGACAGAAAAATATATATACATATGCATATACACACAGACAGATAGATAGATATACAAACAGACCATCAGACATATATACAGACAGACAGATAGATAGGAAGACGGAAAGCAAAGACAGTCAGACTCACATAGAATTGTAATTCATATGTATATATCTAAGTGTGTGAATATGAGTGTATCTATGTGAGTGTGAATGTGTCTATATTTGTGTGTATGTTTAATGACCACAGAGCGGAAACGGAAGCGTGAGGGCGCAGCACTTGGATTTGGCATGATGAAGCATGGATGAAGCACATGGAGTGCATCACATTGCCTTCTAACGCCTTGCCAAACATTATGCATTAACTGCAAGCAACTTGGACTACTTTGGTATTGCCTTCTTCTTGTAGTAGTATTGTAGTATCTTTAGCTAGGGTACTGCTATTGCTGCTACTGCTGCTGGTGATGTTTGGCAAAATGATGCTTTGAAATATAAACCGGTTCTCATAGTTTTTCTTCTCATACTTTCGTTTTGAACTTATTTATATATATATTTTTTTTTTGTTTTTCTAAAGAAAAAAATGTTATTTTTTTTTCTTTTATTCTCTATTTTTTTAGTTGATGTTTTTGTTATTGTTGTTGTTGCTTTTATTATTGTAGATCGCAGCAAATGATGGCATGAAAAATTGTTACGGAAGCGCAGCTCGGCAGCTCATTGCTTGTGATTGTGGCCACTTCTTAGCACTGACTGCACTTGGAGCACACATACATAATATATGTATATAAGTATATACAATAAATACATATATATTTATAAGTAGTACATGTGAATATTTGTATAGGGTCTTTTTAGAGACTTTGCCTGCTGGGATTCATGTTTGCAATTTATGGCTTTTTAAATCGAAAGAAATTCAATGCTTATTTAAGGGAAAGTCATGATGGCTGGCAGTGAACAGAACAGAACAGAACCGAATAGAACAGAACAGAACAGAACATAACAGAAAAGAAAAATTTGAACAAAAAAAAGATTCTTTCAAGATTTATGTTTACTTTTGAATTTTTATGCGCCACCAAAAGGCGTATTTTTTAGGCGGCAGGCAGCAGCAAAATCGGTATCACCATGAGCTTGGCTGATGAATCTGACGGAGGAGCAGCAGGAACAGGAGCTCAAAAAGAATGGCAGGCAGGCAGGCAGGCAGTCAGGCGCCTTATAACAATTTAAGCGATCAGCAAATGGCGATGACAAAGTGAAGTGAAGTGAAGTAAGCAAGTTGAGTGGAAGAAATGTGAGGAAATAGCAGGCAGCATGATGATGAATTAATAAAAGTAAAACTAAAATAAGCAAAAGACCATAAATATTTTGTGGCCACTACTACTATAATATTTTCTTTATTTTTGGTTTTTTGGGTTTTCTTTTTTCATTTTTTTTTTGTTTTCTTATTATACTTAAAATTAAAGAAAAAAATGTAAACAAAATGGAAAGAAAGGCAAAGGCATAAAGGATTGTGGCTGTCATTATTGCTTCTGTCTGCCAATGGAGGAAGGCATCATCATCATCATCATCTTCATTTTCATTGTTGGCTAAGGTCATTTTATGTTTTTTATTGATTGAAAGGAAACCAGGATACCAGAAAACCACAAATAACACAACAAAATAATAACAAATAAATAATAAATGATAGCCACAAATTGAATGAACAAATCACTGTATAACAGACAACACAATTTATTATCTTAAAATACTAAAAATAATTTCTTTATGATAATTGATTTTAGTCCTTTAAAAATCCTCTAAAAATTATGCACGTTAGTTATACAATACAATATTAGTATTTCGTTTTCTTCTTTTATTTTATTTAATTTAATGTTGCATTTGAAAAGGACTGTGAAGTCTTAAGATTAATGCCAAGTAAAGGCATCAGCATTTTGAGGGTGGTGTTGAGAGATGGTGATGGTTGTTGGGACGGTTGAATATGTCCTGCGACTTATTATGTCTAATAAAGCGTAATTAAGTGCGTTTGCATCTGCAGTTGTCACATCATGATTATTTTTCAACAACATTAGACTATGATGATGACTACCAATGACGATGAGGATAATGATGTAATTGGAAATGGAAAAAAGGATGGAATTAATGATGGCAACAGAAATACGAAATACCAGTAGGTACAAATATTTATATAAACTGAAATAGCAACGGAAAAATTAAGCGCATTCAAGTCAAAGTTATAATGACAATGAGAGCACAGTTGATGATAATGATCATCATGAATGATGAACATATACAAATATATATTACTAATTATTGATAAAAAACATACACAAGAGTTTGCAGGCTTCACTGTAGAATTTTATTTAATTTTTTAAATTTGTTTTCAAAGAAATTTTTAAGGCAAAAACAAAGAATTTGAAAGTCTCAACAAGGATATACAATTTGAAAAAGCAGATATTAATTCATGAAAATCTAATGAATTGGTAGGCATATCTAGAAAAAGATTGAGTTTTTTCAAATGTTTGTTGAAAAATTACTGTATTGAAATGAGATACAAGATTCTGTAGAGAAATGAATCTGTTGAAACATTACATCATCTGATAACAAACATAATATAAAAAGATTCAAATATTTTTCTAAAGTTACATCCTGAAAACGAGTAAGAATTTCTAAACGAATCTTGCCATTTACTAGGTAAAGAGATTCGTTCTTGAGCTGTTGTCGGGAAATTGGAGAATGTTCCCGGTCAAATGAATCTTGCATTGAATTTGTGTATATAATCAAAAAAATTATTAAAATTTAATCCTCCAATTTCTCTAATCTGGTACTTTAACTTATAACTAAATGGTAAAATCATCGTAGAGGTTCTCTTAATGTTAACAGTAAATAAGCAAGTCATTGTTATCGAATGCTGCTGATTAATTGGGAAAAAATCTGCTGATATTCCTATGTACATTAGCAGTATAGGAACGAAACCAGCAGCGATACTTTTTTTGTTTTAATTAAATTTAAGTTGTCGTGTTGAATCTGGAGATTCACATCATTGAACATATTTTCCAGGAACTCTAGTAAAAATTGTAAAATCTAGTCGAACATCTACCTTTTGATAACCAACGCGTACTTCTATGTGAAATAGCAAGTGGTTGGAATCCTCATCATTGGCAACGCAAAGCTATCTTAGTAGTCTGTCATTTAGTGTAAATTTCCTATCAGTTCGTGTAATGCGTAGGCGTACGGTGTACGTGTGACCTATTCTTTGACAATGTATCTGTCAACTGTATTATTTAATATAAGTTTTAAATACTGAGAACTCTACGGTTACCGTAGCAGGGTGGAATTTTTCCACTCTAAATTGCTTAATGTCCACTAATTTTCCCTGATCCTTCTATTGACCCCCTGGAGGCCACCAGAGCTTACAAAGGGGCGTTATCGTCTGTTTTGGGGACTTATGATTTAGTACATTATTTTTGTTAGCTTCAGTAATATGTAATTAATGATAATTCAATCTATCTATTTAAATATATATATACATAACGTAAGCCTTTTTCTGTTTGTGCACGCTTATCTCAGAAACGGCTTGACCTATTTGAATGCGGTTTTGACTGCAAGCTTCGTGTTTATTTTATCGAAATCAACCAACTAAATCAAAAGATATTCATACTTTTAATTCTGTTGCCTACTTTTTGGCTGATTTTGGAATGTTTTCCTCTTTTGCTGCGGGGCAACATTAAACATCTGATAATTAAGAAAAAAGATAACAAAATACACGCTATAACAAACATATTTCGAATACCACACTTACGAAGTCTTGGGTACAGCTAATTGTACAATAAATATAAATTTAAAATTGTCAAGTCATCCGCTACATGATTCTTGGAAGTCTGTTGATTATATTCATCCTCTTCCTTGAAGGCAGATTTACTAAGGAGTTATGTATGTTGCTCAATTATTGTGTCAACTGAATGAAAGTCTTTCAGACTTCAAGCATTAGAAGTAATATATTGTAAATTTCCATGTTTTGTAATCATCTGTCACATAATGTTTCGATTTTTATCAATATTAGTCAAGAAAAAGTATTCTATCGTACATTATTTGAGATTTACCCAAAAAATTCGACTTAAGTTCGAGTTATGGAAGAGATATTTTTCGAGTTAAAAGTAGAGTCACTAAAACACGAGCTTTGTGACTTCGATACTATAAACTTACTTTAGTAATTAAATGAAATAGTAAATTAAATGAGAAGTCTTATTGATCGATCTACGAAAATCTATGTGTATATGTATGTATATAAGTATTATTCTTAAGCAATTCCCATATTCTTAGTACAATCACATTTGATAATAGAAACCAACTGAAAGCTTTTCTGTTTCTTTCTATATTTAATGTTATGTTCTTACACTCAAAAGTGAAAACTTAATCAGATTTTATGGATAAAATGGATCGGATCGAATTGGATCAGATTATCTAGAGACTAGTTAGATGCATTATTTAAGTACTACGTATATTCATACTTTGGGAATCATACTATACCATATATATCACTCATGGTAAGTAGCAGTCAAGTGTTTTTCAATAAAAAATGAAATACATGTAATGAAAATAAATTGGTTAAAATTTTTTTATGTCGGTTTGTAACTGTGTGGCATCTTAGCTAGTTATATTTTGGTATATGTAAGTATATACTACTATATGTGTGGTGTTCTGTGATTTATCTACAGCTCACGCTGTGCTACTTTTTGGTGGCACTTTCATAGTTGTTGCTGTTACTGTTGTGATACACGCACGCATAAAAGAAAATTATAGTACTATGAAGAGTATGAAAAGCATTGAAGAGAATATAAGAAAATAAAAGAAAAGAAAATAAACACAATAAAAAAATAAAAGAAAAGAGTATGAAAAGAAAGCAATGTCGACGTTCTCATTTTCATTCATTCACATGCCCACGACAACTATGTCACTTTGGGCATCTTGTCAATTGCGTTGGCCTTTGTTGTTGCCATTCTATTCTGATTTTCCTCTTTTTCTCATTCCCACATTCTTATTTTCTTAGTCTCCTCCCCCTTCTCAAGTTAACAGTCATCTAGGGAGCAATAAATGAATGAATGAATGAAGCAAGTAAGAAGTTTTGTTTCTGCTACTACAACTACCAATACTTTGGCATTGTTTCCATTGTTGTTACTACAGCCACTGACTGTTCTTATACTTACGCATTATCTGTGGCCAATATAAATGACACAATTTATGCAAGACAACAATAACAATGGGTAATACAATAGTACATATACTTATTGTACATACTCATACTCTACATAAGCCATAGATAAAAACTACAATACTTATATGTTCATACATATGTGCAGATATAGAAAATTTATGCAAAATTTAAGAAGAAAGAAGGAAACTGAAACTGAATACAAATAGTATATGAATGAGCAGACTTAACATGTGACACTGAAATTATATTATAAAAAAAAGTATTGTAGTTGTAGGTCGGGGACAAATGTGATTTGACGAAGGCATAGATGATTTTAATTTAAGTTAGGATAGGACGAAATTTTGTACATAAGTGTGATAAGATAGGTCAGGACAAGACAAAACAAAAGAAAACAGAAATGTATTTTTTAAATGTCTAAAGCAACCCATGGATGTACGTACAATACTATTGTTCAATATTTAAGTTTATTGATCTTTTGTATATGAGATAGAAAGGTAGTAAAATATTTTTGAATTATGTTTTATATTTTTGAAAGATGCCTGAAGATAACTCGTCAGTTAGAGGCATTAAGGCTAGAGTGCCTCAAGGTACCAGTTCTGTTCATGTTATTTACAAATGACGGGTCCCCCAAAGTCTCTGCGGATATGACTCAATCATAATTGAGAAAATTTCACACTTGAGGGAAACATTGGAACATCGGCATTAATGCCGAAAAATCATTAAACTGAACGTTTAAATTAAGCCGTGATGTGTGTCCAGTTATAAAATATGGTTAAATTATCATCCCGCAAATGAATCAAATTCAATATCTCGGCTTGATTCATGGCGCACCCATGTAAGAAGTGTCATTGCTTGTTGCTATCAGAAGAAGCGCAGACTGGATTGCTGATTTATAGGCAAGTGGTGGCCACCGCCTGGCGATATGACATACAGATATAGGCTCATAACATAAGCAGGATTCCAGCAAAACCTACTAGTATCCACACTTTGAATAAATGCAACACATGGATGATTCAAAAGACTGAAAACAAACCATCAGTAAAAGACTATGACGTCTATGACGGGCTCATCATGTGTTCACTTAATCACACTAATATTTGAAGGCGGCTTTAACTGTTAATGTTTACCTTAGTACTTATATATTCTTGATGACCATGAATCGATTAACATTATCATGATCATTATTGACAGATAAAGAAGGTACGAGCTTTATATGACTTGGGGACTAACGGAAGTTAATAATTATTACTTTTCAAAAGTGTTTCGCTTTGGGACTGGTACATTTCGAGAAGAGCTTCTTGATATCTTCAAGTGATACGCTACGAATTCGGGCACCAATATTAAGACGAAGTACACGACGTATCATATCATATGTTTATTCATTGGTCACTCCCAGTTTTTTGTGTCTTTAAGAGTGAAGACTATAGTAAGTAGTGAAGTGAAGTGAAGTGATATGAAAATCTATGGCCACTTTGGTTGAATAATTGCAATCTACTTAAATATTGTGCATATAAAAATAGCCAATAATATTGTATATGATATCTATTGGCTGCTTTTTGAACGAATTCATTCTTAAGAATACATAATGAATTATTATAGAAATTTCAAAGATATTCTTTTTTTGAATTTAAATTTCCTCACACTAACAAAAAGTGGTTTCATTTATTTAACATTTCTTTTCTTTTTTTTTTATTCTTTATTCCTTACTCTTTATTTTATTTTCATTTATGCCTTCATTTACTCATTTATTCAATTAGTTTTTATTTGTTTTAAAACCACAAACCAAGAAAAAAAAATATGGAGAATTTAATTTGAATTTGAATTCAATCGAGCGCATTCTGGCTTAAAGTAAACGGTTTTTGTTTGCTTTGTTTTCTATTTGTTGAACTCAAAAATATATTCAATGTTAAGTGATGCGACAAAATTGGTCAATAATTTGGATAATCGTCATATATTTGAACTCTCCTTATTACTACTACTACTACTACTACTGGGCAGTAGCCCAAAGACAAAGGCATTATGGATATTATGAAGGACTGACTGACTGATAGGACAAGAAAACTGAAAACTGAATAATAAAGAGTATTTGAAGGTTTCTTTTTCTTTGATTTACAAAAGGAAAAGAAATTCTAGAATGTGGTAAGTAGCAAATATAAGTGGAAATTTGAATGATAGAAAGAAGATAAATAAAAAATGCATAATTTGAGTATTGAATTCAAAATGCTAGCATTTCTCATTAAATATTTTCATATGTCACTTTATACTTGGAAATATTGTACTTTGTTAGTATTTACACACACAATCTATGATGAAGACTTTCTTTAATTCAGTGAATTTTAGTGATAGTTGTGTTTTGATTCGGCAAGATAGAATTATAAAGGGTGTTTCCTTAGAGGTGTACAACTTTTATTTGAAATAAAATACTGATTTATGGTGTAAAGTGCCATGTGTTTGGCTTTATTCGAAAGATAATTTCTTGCCATTTTTACTTGAATATGATATGGCACGCCTTACATTTGGTTGCTCTTAATCCCGAATTTCACAAGAAAATTGTATTTAGCAATGAAGCTCATTTTTGTTTGAATGGAAACGGTAATACGCAAAATTGTCGCATTTGGAGTGAAGGGAATCCTCATGCCATTGCATCCTAGAAAAGTCAATGTTTGGTGTGCTTTATGCGCCGGTTGAATCATTATGCTGGCCAGAACGTAACATGGCCATGATCACTTACTTTTTTGTACCACAATTGAATGCCCTTAATGTGGAGGTGGTGTGGTTTTAACAAGACGATGCAAGATACCACACAGCTCGTGCCACATATTGATTAATTGAAAGAAACGATCGGTGAATGGATCCGTGAATTGGCCTTCAAGATCATGCGATTCAACATCGCAGGACTATTTTTTGTGTGGCTATGAGAAGTGTCTGGTCTACACCGATAAGCCACCAACGATTAACACCTTTTAAGACTACATTCGTCACGTTATGACTAACATATGGCATTCATTGCTGCAAAAAACGATCGAATATTGGACTTCCTGATTGGACTTTCTCCGAGTCAGTTTAGGTGGCCATAATCCTTAAGTCATATTCCAGTAAAAATGACAAAAAATTATCTTTTGAACAAAGCTAAATGCATGGCGATTAACACCATTAGTTAGTATTTTATTTCAATTTAAAGTTATACACCTAATAAAAAAACACCCTTTATATGCATCATACTTATGTAAACGTTTAGTTTCGAATGAGAGCCCATGTGAATATTATATATTTTACTAGTAGACCCAGCCACGCATTGCTGTGGGTCAGTTATAATGCGTTAAATTATTACCAATCTTAACTATTTTTTGGGTTTTTTTATCTTTCGCTTGGTTATGGATCACAAATAAAGATTTAATTGTGCGCATTGTAATAATTCAATACATTATTTTGCCTAGTTGATTAACTATAGAAATCTAAACATAGATAGCGTAAATGTTGAAGTGTTGGTTCATAAACTAATTTATAGAGTCATCTATTCAAAATTTATGGGACTTACAAAATTAAAATTAAAAAAATATTGAGCTCATTAATCGAGATAAAGACTATCCTTGCATTGGGGACCTCAGCAACAGTTTCTTTAGTTGCAACACATAACCACCATATAATTAAATGGAAAATGGAAATAATTAATAAATACTCAATTGTTATTGCTGTTGTCCATTAAGTTTCGTTGCATTTATGTCTATTTTATATTCAGAATCTCCCATAGTAAAAATAATTTGTGTGAGATCATAGTTGCCTTGTGTTGGATTTTTATTTTTATGATATATTTTTGTATTTAATGTCACACAGAATAATCTAATTTTTTCATTCTAACATCATCTTTCGGTTACACAAGTTCCTTATTTTTTTAATATTTTTACGTTAATACATATAAGTGACTAAATTTGAGAAAGAGTAATGGATTTAAAAGGTACGTTTTATAAATCGTACGCATTATCTAAGACACTTCAGTATTTGAGTGCACATAAATATATAATGCGTAACATGGGAAAGAAATCGGCGCATGCATTTACTAAAAATGTGTCCTTGAACCAACAAGAAAAAAATAGTGGAAAAATAACAGGACACTCCGGGATCATCAATGGCGGAATCAAAAATCCAATGTACGAGTTATACATGGGCCAATTTTCACCAAAAAGAAAACAAAGTTTGCAGTATAAAGCAGAAATGGCCAGAGAATTAAACACCATGTTATTTACGTTGAATGAACAACTTAAGAAAGACATTTCTGTTGGGAAACAAAATAAAAGTGCTGAGAAGAAGGAGTTCGAATTCAAAACATATGTGACAGAATTTAAAGGCTTCGCGTACAACGAAAATGAAAGAAATGAAAAACGTCACAATGCCTATGACGGGGAACAGAAAATGATGGAAAAACTTCAAAGTGATGAGCTTGCGAAGTCAACAAAAACAACACCGCCAACACCGCCATCACGCACCCGTCGTCAGGAGATCAGTAGTCACAAGAAAGAAAATCCAAGATTGGATGAGATCTATGGTTTAAATAAATGTAGTTTTAAGGCCCATTACGAGGTACATCGGACAAAAAATTCAAATAACCCAGAAATTAACAGCAAGCTGAAACGAGCAAATATTGCTAAAATAAAAGAAGAAAGTAACAAATTGATTGACCAGGACCTTGATGAATTTGAAGAAGTCAGTGAATGCTTCAAAGAAGGCAAAACAGAGACTACATCCCCATCCTACTTGCTAAATGATACCGATATGTTATGTTTAAAAGAGCAGCACAATAAAAATTTGAAGATGATGCGCCACTTCCAGAAATTAATTTCGTAATGCCAGTCCACTAATTACATAAACACAACAACACATTCAACACAATAAAAGAACAAATTTTCCTGTGTTACAACGAACATTTTACTCATGTTTTTCAAGACTTTTGCATTTTAATACTTGAAGGTTGCGCAAGTTTTGACATATACGAGTATAAAGTAAGTACTATCTATAATATAAGCAGAACGAGAAATAATCTAAGTTATAATAATATTTTAAAAATTGATTCTATACATAGAAATTGACGGCCCACAACAGGAGTGAATTCTGAAAAGACGCTAAGGACTTACGAATTTTTGTTGGCTTGACAAACACTCAATATTTGTATCATAAAACTGGCTTTGAGTTCGTTTAAGAACATATATATTTGTCACTCCTATCATGTACATTCGTTATCTGATTAAACTTATATTTACTGGTTAATTCTTTTATTTTGTACATATTTGTATTCATTTAGGATATGCCTATGTAAACAGTCAATGGAGTTCATAGTATACATAGGCTATAGATTGCGGCTAGGAGTAGCAAAATTCTATTTTATCAGAGGCAATCTTAAGTCACAAGAAGTCACTGTTTGTCACTGTCAACTTCACCTCATAACAGATATAAATAAACACAATTGAGCTTTCTCGAGAGGAGTATCTCATGCTAGCTAACCTTCCTGAATATGGTTTGTTGTTGTTGATGCTGGTGCTGTTGGTATCAAATAAAAAAACCCAAAAAATAGTTAAGATTGGTAATAATTTAACGCATTATAACTGACCCACAGCAATGCGTTAAATTATTACCAATCTTAACTATTTTTTGGGTTTTTTTATCTTTCGCTTGGTTATGGATCACAAATAAAGATTTAATTGTGCGCATTGTAATAATTCAATACATTATTTTGCCTAGTTGATTAACTATAGAAATCTAAACATAGATAGCGTAAATGTTGAAGTGTTGGTTCATAAACTAATTTATAGAGTCATCTATTCAAAATTTATGGAACTTACAAAATGAAAATTAAAAATATTTTGAGCTCATTATTCGAATTAAAGACAATGCTTGAAATATCAAGTTGAATCAAATTACATACATGTAAAAAATTTCATCAAAATCGGTTCAGTAGTTTCGGAGTCCAAAGGTGACTAATTCTGTGACACGAGATTTTAAATATAACAAATTAGTCCACTTTGTGATGACCGTAGCCTCTATGCCAGGTAACCGTAACGTCATCGGCATTAACAACAATTTCTTCCAAAAAGAACATGCGGTGGAAAATCATAGACAACCATCAATATGAAGATTGGCCGGCTTTTCAATACAGGTAAAAAGTTGTTTATCCACAAACTTTCAACTCATAAAGCTGTAACAGAAAAGAAAAACCACCATTTTTACACGGCTACGGGCATAGCGTCATCACCCTCACAAAGCTTCTAAATGCAGAAATGTGTCCATCCTGCCACATATCCAGTCCAGACAATGTATCAGAAATTCCCTGTTTCCTAATTCGAAACCCACTTTATTCATTTTTCCCGTTACAAAATGCAATATTAAGAAGATATTCTCTTTCTTGTCAATCCTCAGATGTAATAAATAACTTTTGTTTTGCCGTGAAAACAAAGGTTTTGGTGTCGCCAATACTTTTTATATATCTCGTGACTCAAAAGTCACAGCCCCAAATAATTTATATATTCTGTAAATAGAGGAGTACATGTTGTAGCTTGTTAGAACATTTTTTCATTGCTCTCTTACGGATAAAAGGGCGTTGAAAATGAAAAAATTATTGTATGAAAATACTGTTCTTTGTAGGCGC
Organism: Amiota communis; assembly: GCA_037043315.1. NCBI lineage: Eukaryota > Metazoa > Arthropoda > Insecta > Diptera > Drosophilidae > Amiota > Amiota communis. The sequence continues at coordinate 2,126,062 of JBAMAV010001050.1, forward strand.
ATCTCTTGAGAACGGCTTGATCGACTTCGCTGATTTTGTGGTGTTGTGTAACGAATACCAAATAGAGGAATATGAAAAGTGCTGGAAAATTGGATTTTTTGTATAAATAAAAAAGTAAATTATACTTTTGCGGATATCATTCTTAAAGGTTTTTTTATGTGAAAAATATTTTGTTTCGGATACTATTGTACATACTCCTTTTTTTGTCATTACCAAAAATAAAGCAATATCAGCGACACCGTGAGCATTGGTAGATTTTTGTTTTTGCTTATAAACACTGTTTGTAACTACAACAAATAATTGGCGATTCAACAAAGCTCATTTTGGAACATAAGCATATCGATGTGTGCCTTTGTGTCTGGCAGTTGCATTTTATGCGTTCGTTCATTCGTTCATTTTTATATACATATAGGGATATCATATGATAAAATAAATATATGATTCTTATGTCTTCTCAAATGATCAACAAATTCATGTTTCGCATGCTTTCAGTATCATGGAAAGTCACATGCAAAAAAAAAAAAATCAATATACACACTCCGTTTCTCTAGAATAGCCCACCCTAATAATTTACAGAGACAAGGGTTTTTTTTGTGTTTATTTCCTCTACATTTATTAAACTTTTTCACATAAAAAAAAAAAAAAAAATTAAATATGTTCAACACTTTGTAAAATTTAGTTAAAAAAAAAAAAAATATATTTTATATTTATAAAAGTTGCGATTGAATTAAGTATTTGATACCAACAGCACCAGCATCAACAACAACAAACCATATTCAGGAAGGTTAGCTAGCATGAGATACTCCTCTCGAGAAAGCTCAATTGTGTTTATTTATATCTGTTATGAGGTGAAGTTGACAGTGACAAACAGTGACTTCTTGTGACTTAAGATTGCCTCTGATAAAATAGAATTTTGCTACTCCTAGCCGCAATCTATAGCCTATGTATACTATGAACTCCATTGACTGTTTACATAGGCATATCCTAAATGAATACAAATATGTACAAAATAAAAGAATTAACCAGTAAATATAAGTTTAATCAGATAACGAATGTACATGATAGGAGTGACAAATATATATGTTCTTAAACGAACTCAAAGCCAGTTTTATGATACAAATATTGAGTGTTTGTCAAGCCAACAAAAATTCGTAAGTCCTTAGCGTCTTTTCAGAATTCACTCCTGTTGTGGGCCGTCAATTTCTATGTATAGAATCAATTTTTAAAATATTATTATAACTTAGATTATTTCTCGTTCTGCTTATATTATAGATAGTACTTACTTTATACTCGTATATGTCAAAACTTGCGCAACCTTCAAGTATTAAAATGCAAAAGTCTTGAAAAAACATGAGTAAAATGTTCGTTGTAACACAGGAAAATTTGTTCTTTTATTGTGTTGAATGTGTTGTTGTGTTTATGTAATTAGTGGACTGGCATTACGAAATTAATTTCTGGAAGTGGCGCATCATCTTCAAATTTTTTATGTGCTGCTCTTTTAAACATAACATATCGGTATCATTTAGCAAGTAGGATGGGGATGTAGTCTCTGTTTTGCCTTCTTTGAAGCATTCACTGACTTCTTCAAATTCATCAAGGTCCTGGTCAATAATTTTCTTACTTTCTTTTTTTATTTTAGCAATATTTGCTCGTTTCAGCTTGCTGTTAATTTCTGGGTTATTTGAATTTTTTGTCCGATGTACCTCGTAATGGGCCTTAAAACTACATTTATTTAAACCATAGATCTCATCCAATCTTGGATTTTCTTTCTTGTGACTCCTGATCTCCTGACGACGGGTGCGTGGTGGCGGTGTTGGCATTGTTGTTTTTGTTGACTTCGCAACCTCATCACTTTGCAGTTTTTCCATCATTTTCTGTTCCCCGTCATAGGCATTGTGACGTTTTTCATTTCTTTCGTCTTTGTTGTACGCGAAGCCTTTAAATTCTGTCACATATGTTTTGAATTCGAACTCCTTCTTCTCAGCACTTTTATTTTGTTTCCCAACAGAAATGTCTTTCTTAAGTTGTTCATTCAACGTAAATAACATGGTGTTTAATTCTCTGGCCATTTCTGCTTTATACTGCAAACTTTGTTTTCTTTTTGGTGAAAATTGGCCCATGTATAACTCGTACATTGGATTTTTGATTCCGCCATTGATGATCCCGGAGTGTCCTGTTATTTTTCCACTATTTTTTTCTTGTTGGTTCAAGGACACATTTTTAGTAAATGCATGCGCCGATTTCTTTCCCATGTTACGCATTATATATTTATGTGCACTCAAATACTGAAGTGTCTTAGATAATGCGTACGATTTATAAAACGTACCTTTTAAATCCATTACTCTTTCTCAAATTTAGTCACTTATATGTATTAACGTAAAAATATTAAAAAAATAAGGAACTTGTGTAACCGAAAGATGATGTTAGAATGAAAAAATTAGATTATTCTGTGTGACATTAAATACAAAAATATATCATAAAAATAAAAATCCAACACAAGGCAACTATGATCTCACACAAATTATTTTTACTATGGGAGATTCTGAATATAAAATAGACATAAATGCAACGAAACTTAATGGACAACAGCAATAACAATTGAGTATTTATTAATTATTTCCATTTTCCATTTAATTATATGGTGGTTATGTGTTGCAACTAAAGAAACTGTTGCTGAGGTCCCCAATGCACAGTTCTATGCATTCTTATGGAGTGATTCGTACCTTTGGTCTTCAGCCTGCTTCTTCTATCCTTACCCGAATTGAATATGTGTTTTTCAAAAAATATTTCACCGTGGTTGAAAATATTGTTTTTAGATTTTTTGTCTATTTGTCGGTGCGCTTGTGCAGGCTTATCTCAAAAACGGCTTAATCGATTTGAATGTGGTTTTCATTGATGTATTGCATATGCTTTCTTTTGATTCAATTGCATGACACTCCTCCATGATAATCAATCACTTCAGATTTAGTCCAAATTGAATTCCAAATGAAATGGTTTTTTAGTAACAGAAAAAATACGGGCGAATGAAAGATGGATCAATATTAGATTAAATTTATTAGGAGTGTTACATGTTTCTCTTTAATAATACAGCACCTGAACTTACTCTCTCATTTCCTTGATCAAAAAAGTTTTGTGGTAGTTTATCATTTTCAAATCACTCACAAATACAAATTATTTCTTTTCTATCCAATTCACCTATTGAGTAGAATACAGAAGCATCCGAAAGAAATAATAGGTTATATCTGTAGCATGATGTTGTGATGGAATAAGGTAAGTTTGCTTTGATTTTTTATTGTCATTTATTTTTATCCATGCAATCAGAAAGACATTCAAAAACATTAAACTGGATACAGTCAATGAGAACTCGTACAATGGGGTATTTTAACTAAATTCATAAAAATTTTCGAAAAAAAAGTCTAAAACTCAAAATTCCATGTTGTGTTGTAAGTAGCAAGTTAAATATTTTATACCAATATTGGGATGGTAGCTAAAGAGCGAAAATTATTATTGTAATACGCGCCTGATGAAGCGTCCAAATAATTTTTGAATTGCCGTTAAGAATTAAACGTTTTAAATTGTACAATCATCAGACACCTAGGGATCTAAGGGATGATGGATATGGCGGACCGACATGCATTTTGAGGCCATAAAGAAAAAGTCCTTTACTATGAAGTCCCAAACAGGGCTCAAATATTGTATGTTCAGGACGACTTCATAACTTGAAGCAAGGAATCACCAATCATGAAGATCAAATCCATTTGATCGTTTTGCTGAAAAAGAAAATCAAACATTTCTGAATCAAATGGAGGCCCCTTATCGCCCCAGGCCACCAGAGACTTTGCCAATAGATCAGAGTGTATCCTGTATGATAATCAAACCCTTTCCATCAAATTGCAATGCATCCCCAAATTATTAAAAGAAAAATAAATAAAGCATTAAAATTTTTACGAAAATATACAATCCAAAATTTATTTATGTCCTCCAAAACTAAATACATTTGATAGTTACATCGAAATCCAGTTACCCCGCAGTAGACTATTCACTTGTGTCATCACTGTCGATTTCACTGGAACTGTTAGCCGTTTTTCCATCGTCAGTAAGAGAATTCTTGATTTTGTGAAGCCATTTACCATTAACATGATAGAAATGACTTTGCACGCAATTGAAAACTCCATACTGGCACCCCATTTGCAGAAATTTGACAATCTCCGATCTCCATTCCAGTCTCGTTGATTCTGCAATGGGGTGCCTTTCCAAAATTCCCAAAATATCGTCAACTCTGAGTGGTGCGTCTGCGTTTTGTAGGATGAATAGCAATTTTAGTGTGTTAATTTTGTTTCCTGCCATATTACGTGAAATACTCTGTGCATGGGTGTATGGGTAAAAGTTTAAATACAAGAAATTTTGAAGACGAAAGTGTGTATGTTTGATTTTTTTTTTTTTTTTGAGAGACCTGAAGGGAAAAGGATTGTGTACTTAGTGTGTTTATAATTGTGTATTTTCTTTTAGTTTAATTTTTTTTCTTTTTTGTTTTTGACATTTCATCATATCACATCTTGAATTTATTATTTAATATGATGATGTTCGTAATGCATTCGAAGTCATCTTCGAAGTCATCTCAACATATACACGTGTATAAATGTGCAACGTTAATTTGATTACCTATCTATGTATTTTGAGTAATGTTAATAGGCGAGGGTATTCTGGTGTTAAATAGTTAAATTAACAGAATCTCATTCTTATACAATACTCTAAACTAAACCCATTTCTTTCTACTGTTTCGAAAACGAATCATAATTTCAAACTTAATCTGTATCATTTCTGTGATAAATAGATTCTTATTCGTATAGATGTCTCCTCATTCTTCAAATAATCAAATTTGTCTTTCCCTAATATCAAATTGTCCAAGAATTTAAATAGTCGAAAACTGTTGATTAAAAGTAAAGCGTCAAACTTACAAACTCTTTACACTTTACTTAAATGAAACCAATTATATCGGCCGATATATCGGTGTTGGGAATCGGAATCGTTTTATCCCAACTTTTAAGATTACTTGAGACGGTTTTCACGTTTACTATTGTATCAAATTTTCCCCTCGGATCTTGAAAGTTTATGGTGAAGTTACATAAATTCCTCAACAAGCCGCACTTATATTTGCAACTGGTGAACAGTATCTTGTCAATATAATATGTAAGTAAAAAAGTCTGTAACTTCGGAAAATTGAGATAATCGGGTTTGAATAACAAGCAATAGCATGGGTTATGTGGCCGTCTTGGGTAAATAAAGTTGCGATCCTATATAAAATGGCAATTTGCATCACGGACTGTAGGTTTCTTAAAAAATCATAAATATTGTATGACATATCTTAAATGTAAATTTCTAAATACATACCTTAGCTAGGGTTGTCCAAAGCATTAAGAAAATTACAACTATGTACATTTTTAGTTCATAAAAAAAGGGATTTTTTTTATTTGCCAAGGTTTGACTACCCTCAGTAGGCCGAACTTCGCTTTCTGTTCACAATTCTGATAATTTATTTTGTTTTTTTTATTTTACTGATTTACCATTTATTTTAATCGTGCAATAAACTAAAAGAAACACACAATTAAAATGCAAGACACTTCAAAACATTATACATGTGTAACAGGAAATCTTGGAGAAAATATTGCACATTTGGCACAACAGTGCGAATTCAAATTAGAAGTCGTCTACTTACGCCAGGAAGCACAGCTGGCAACAATCTCTGAACAAAACTGGGGTAAAGCAGAGGCATCTGAGTTGAGTCAAACTGTTCAAGAACCACATCTATTTAGAATTCTGGTCAAAAAAATATTAATGAAATATGCAGAAAATCTGAATTCTTCAGTGAACTCGGATGAACGTTTTATCAGGGAGGTTTACAAGTATGAAAAATGCATGTATCCTACGGAAGGTGCTAACAATATCAATTGGGATATTTTTATAGAACATGGCATTATGATCAGCTTAGTTTTGGTGGCATTAGGATTGGCATTATATTTGTGCTTACGATATTCGGCAAGAGCACATGATTATTTTCAAAAAATATTGAAAAAGATCATAGAAAAATTGTGAATGTGGACACCAAAATTATGATTGTAAGAATCATGTATATTAAAACTAATAAAACACAGTAATAAAAATTATAAAAGTTTACACAAATGAAATTATTCACAATCTTATTATTAAATTGTTTTTATAACTTTTGGTCTCACATCACCGTGGGCGTGAGGCAATATAACTAAAACCCCTGCCTGCTAAGAAATTTGCGATCTTTTTATGCAATAAGTATATTAAAACCAAGATGGAATATGATTCGGTAGGTGCACATAGTTGCCCATATATTGAGTATCCAATTAAAAGTCTCTTTTAAAGATTTAGACTTAAAATTGGAAAATATATGTAGGAACACTATTTTTTTTTCCAAATGCAAATGGATTTTTTGTTTAGCTTTTTTTTTTCTTTCTTTTTTGACATTTCACTATATCACATCTATTTGCATTGATTCTGATTTTAATAGGATGATGTTCATAATGCATTCAAAGTCATCTCAGCATATTCACGTATATAAATTAGCAACTTTTACTTAGATGTTTTCGAATTTAGATCACAAATACCTTAATCAGGGTTATATCGCGTGGTAAGGCTTATAAACTAGTGAGCCTGAACTGGATGCTATAAATACAACGTGCTTTGGCTTCTTTAACTAATTTCAGCATAATTTTGAAGATCCACAGACAATCAAATGCACATAGTGCAGTCTACTGGAATTTACGAATTATTTTTATAAAACTGATCTTCAAGGCGATTGATGCTTCTATAAAGGAAGTAAGCATTTAAACGATAGCATGAAACAAATTGCAATGTCTCTTGTATGGCCATGCTTTGTGGCGTTTTCATAGGACAACATGGTTTTGGCGGGAACTTATACATCATATAAGTTTAGCATATTTCTGAATTATTTAAAATAAGAAACAAGTCACGGGCACCACTTTTAAAAGAAATATCTAACCACTTAAATCATATTATACGAAATGAATTATTTATTCATACAAATCAGTAAAAGTAAAAAAAAAAACACTTTTTACCATTCTGATGTAGCTTACGATTCTGGTAAAGAAAAAGCAAATATTCTTGCAGATTTCTTTGAACAGAAACATAAACTAACATAATCATACTTAAATTTAGAAACGACAGACCAAGTTAACGCATCCATGGAATCTGTTGCCTCAAACCACAATAGTAATCTTCAAATTAATAATGTGTCTCATAATGATATCATTTGCATTAATTAAAGCTCTTCTAATAGGAAAATTTCCAGTATATGATGAAATATGCAATATTTGCTTGAAAACCCTATTTACTAGTGATACTAATTATCTAGTTGACCTAAAGGTCCATTACTCTGTTATGTGGTAGGTCTACAATACTTGAATAAATAATTAAAATTCGCTTGGTCAGTTATTTAGAAACGCACAATATGGCTTTAGAGCATATTTCCATCCTTAAAACTTAAGAGTTTTGTAGAGGATTGTATCCGAAACAAGAAATCCGTGGACTTTGAAGCCGTATTCGATACAGTTTGGCATAATGGATACCTTATTAAAAAAGTACTTAATTTCTTAATTTCTTCATCTCTTCTACACCGAAGTACCAGAAGTAATCTTTCGAATACTTTGGAGAGTTTTGCCAGCAATCTGATTGGAGGGTAGGACCATGGTTTCTGTTTAAGTTTTCCCGGCTTGGCTATCAAGATTATCTCAGCACATTTTCACTGGGCAGGAAGTGGATGAACCTCAAGATCCCATTGTGAATCGTCGTTAAGTTATAGCATACTAAGTAATCCACGTTTTAGAAGACATTTTCATTGTGAATTTACTCGCATCTCTTAAGGAGAACCTCGGATCACCTCAAAAGCCATTTTACCGTGAAGATCCACAGACAAACAAATGCACATAGTGCAGTCTACTGGAATTAATGAATTCATTTTTCTAACTGATCTTTAAAGTGTAGCTTATTATTTATTCATAATAATGAACAATGGAACAAAAAGCTTCAAATCTAAAATCTGATTTTCTTAGGGATACTATATGAACAAACACTTTAATTTTGTTATGTATTATGTATGTAGTGTTAATGTACAATCTTAATGAATAAAAATTGATTATAATGTTTTGTTTAGTTGAAAGAAAAATATTCTTAGTTGAATGGGAAAATAATGAATAAACTTACTTGTTATAAATGAAAGCACAAGAATCATATCGATGGCCACTTGAAACCACTTCATCTCATTTCCCGCTGTGCGCTTTTGTTTGCGTCCTCAGGTCACACGGTTGAGTATCTCGGGGGGCGTTAAAATGTAAACGTGGACCGTGGACCGCGTGCGCGCGGGCGTTATATCGTTTAAACTCGGTAAATTGTTGTACGTGAGATAATTAGATAACGATTGCAATAAACAACAACAAGAAAATCAAATCCAATAGTATTACAGAGACAAGAGAGACGACACTTACTAACTAAGAAATAAAATGAAGAAATCGCAAATTGATGCTCACAATGATGATGATATCGTATTTCTAACTTGCACGTTAGCCAGAGATTTTAGAGTAATGCAACTTTATATTAATGAAGTTGGATATTTCTTTTTAATTTTTTTTTTTTGTGTTGTTGTAAGTTGCCTTAAAATAAAGTGATTTTTTAATTAAAATTTATGCACTTCTCTCTTTCACTTTCAGTTAGTTATTATTGATTTTTTTTATTTAAGTTTCCAATTTTATTTATATTTTGTTTAATTTCCAAATTAACTCTTTATTTCCTATTATTTTTATTTTTTAATTTTAAAATTTTTTTTTTTAACCTTTGACTTTCATTTGTTTTTGTTTAAAAGTTTTATTTAATTTTAAATGTGCGGCAGCTTTAATATTTTTTAAAAGATTGTTATTATTTACTTTTTTTTGTTGGTTATTATTGTTATAACTGCAGTTAGTTTTCGTTGATGTTGTTGTTGTTGTAAATGCTTTTAACTGTAATTATTATTATTAATGCAATTATTTTTATTGGATTTCTTGGTATTATTACGTCTCTCTTCAAGTTTCTCTCTTTCGCCACCAAAAAAATTATCCATTGCAAATTGTTTTTTATCTTTTACTATTATCCTTTTTATATTAAACTTTCTTATAAGTTTTTGAATTTCTAATAAGCATAGAAACCAAATCATCAATATCATTTATATTATTCTATTCTATTTCATTTTATTTATTTTATTTTATTTTATTTTATTTTTTATTTTATTGTTATTTATTTTATTTTCTTTTAAAATAATTAAATTATTTTTCAAATTCTTTGTTTTGTATTTTATTTATTTTTAATAATTTTTTAAATTTATTTATTTTATTTTATTTGCACATTTTGTAAAATATTAAGTTTTTAATAAATTAAAAAATCAATTCTTTTTCATTATGTATTTTATATTTAAGAATGTCTCTTTATTTTTGTTATTGATTATTGAATATTTGTGCAGTTGTTGTTGTTGTTGTTGTTTTAGTTGATTTTTAAAATTTTTTCTTAAACATTTTTAATTAAATTTTAATTTTCTGTTATTGGCGGTTTTCATGGCAGCGCATTTTAATTCTTGTCGTTTTATTTCTGTTTTTGTTTTTGTGAAATTATTTTTTATTTTTAAATATTTAAATGTATTTTATTATAATTTTTGTTTTCTATTTGTTTAAATTTTTGTTTTTAGTTGAAGTTTTGGTTGTTATTAAAATTTATTTTTTAATTCGTATAATTTATGTTTTTGTTGTTGTTGTTGTTGGCAGTTTTAGTTAGATATTCCTTTACCTTCAGGTTTTGTTTGGTTCTTCGATCTGAAATTGTAAAGAAAAAATGAAAAATCAGTTTTGGAATTTTAATATATTAAAAAAAAAAAAAATGCGCGTGTGCAATCGTACACGTGATAGAAGTGAAACTTCTTAAAAACAGACAGAGTGATCATCTCAAAACAATTACAACCTTATATGTAATATTCTTTGTGAAAAATATTCTGTTTTTAATTATTTTATTCAATATTTACTGGTTCGTTGGTTGGTGGTTCAATTGATATTACTGCTGTAAATGGTTTACGATAGCTAAAATATGTGATATATGCCCGTGATTCGATATTTTCGATATAACGTGAAAAAATTGCATCTATTGTAAAGACCAAATTTTTCATGAAGAAAGTTAGCTAATGGCAAAGAATCATTTGATGAAAAATTTACATTGGCTCTCTGATGGTCATATAGAAAAATTGTCAAGCTCTCGTACTATTGCTTGAATAGTATTATTAGTTTATCAAGAAGTTTGTTATGCCGGCCACACATTATGCGACTGATTGTACAATTTCATTTAGCTTGTGGACACTCGCAACGTGTGCGGGGACGGATCATTTCACGATTGCATGGAAAATCAAAAACTTTTGATCTTGATCGTACAATCGATCGCATAATGTGTGGCTGGCATAACACACAGAAGGAGACAAAGAGAAACCACATAAAGAAAATACATATCTTCTGTCATTCTGTCTATCATCCGTCTGTATAATGCTTTTGGTTTCTTTGGTGTGTGTTAAACAATGTGTTTACGTTTGCTGTCTGTTGTACCCTCTTGCCATCAAATTAGATATACTGCGAGCTTCTGTGTGTTTCTTGTTCTCTTTTCTTCGTACATTCGCTTGTTTTTGTACAACACACATGCTGGTTGCTTGCATGTTGTTGTTATAAACATTCTTATACACACGAACTGCATGTTGTTGTTGTGGAAATGAAATCTCTTTATTAAGACATTTCTGGTGGATTTTCCAAAAATTTTATTTCTTGTTGGGGATATGGGAATAGAAATACACATTCTGTGAAGTCTCTACTTAGTGCGGTTCATGAGTTACAGAAATCTCAAAACGTTACATTTTGTATTTTTTCACTTAAAATTTCATACTAAATTTTTGCCCAACGCTGCTAAAGAAGTTTCACTTCAATAATATATTAATTAATTGTTTATGGCATTTTTCCTAAACAAAAGCAATTTGGGAAAAGACGATTTAAAATAAACGAATTCCGATTATAATCAATTTTTGTTGTATCTTACGCTTTGTTGTAATACTAAGTATGTACTAGGGGATCTAGACGATCGCATACTAGAAAAAGCATTTATTTTTGAAAGTGCCAATACAATAACTTCTCTATAAGCAGTGTTCTTTGCGAAAACTCTACACCCCTGCTTCACACAACCAATGAGCGTACCGCAATAGAACATAAGAGAGAGGCACACAAACCTCTCTATTCTCCCATTCTACTGCATTCACATCATCTAAGGCAATAGATCAGAAGAGAACAAACACACAAACCTCTCTATTCTCCCATTCTACTGCGGTCACAACATCAACGGCAATAGAACAGGCATACAAAAATACAATCCTTACCATTCTCCCATTGTACTGCGCACACATCATCGGTTGTGTTTTGTTATTCTTGTTATAAAGTGATTATTTTTAACACATCTTTCCGCCTAAACCTCTGGACCTATTTTGATAAAGATTTACACAACACATCTAGCGAAAAATACTTTTCAATTGGTATTTTTTTTTTGTCAAAACAGATTCAGTGGTTTAAGCAGGAACGGACTCACAAATTCAATATTTGCCGTTTAATTTTATCGAAAATAGATGTGGTAACATTACTTTTCTAATGTTTTGTATTTATGTTAGAGCTTGGCAGCGTCGTACTCTGACAAAGAACAGACTTTCTAATGAAATGAAAATAGATATGATCAAACACTGCTTTTATAAGGGTTCCGTAACCAAAGGGTGAAAACGGGAACACAAAAGGAATCTTATGAGCGTGGATCATTGATTATTTCCTCAGCGTTACGGAATGCTCCCGTTCCGATAGTATTGTATTACGAAATGGCATCTAAGCAAACCAACAATAACTTCATGAATCTTTAACAATGTATGCAAATACATAATAATGCTTAACTTTCATCGGTTGGTTGTCTGATTATTGTTAGCAATTTACATTCTAAAATTCCAACAGAAGATGTTAAGAAAAAGCGTATTTTTTTCTGGGCCATGATGCCAAATATGCTGTAAAAGTTTACCACATAAAGATTTATAAAATAACAGCTGGGTAAACATTTGTAAATGGTTTGCTTCTTTTCGATTGTGAAGTTGCTTATAAAAAATAATTTGTTAATTCCGGGGACTGCACTATTTGCATAGGCTTATATGGCCTATCGTCGTATTAGCAAAGACGCTAAGTGAGGTCGCATCGAAAGTCGAAAGAACTGTTGCAACTTGGCTTAGGCAGAACCATCTATTGTTGGCGGAGCATAAAAACGAGCTGGTACTCATGAGCTCCAAGAAGAAGGTTGAAAAATTATCAGTGAGGATCGGGAACCACATCATTGAATCGAGGCTTTATATCAAGTAACTGGGAGTACTTCTGGACCACCGTCTGTGTTTTAAGTACCATCTAATCGAGACAGCAAATACGGGTTTTACTAGGTTCGGTGAGTAAATCTATACTTCCTTATGCGGCTCCAATTTGCGCTGGGGCTCTCGCAACTGAGTCATACTTGCGAGGAATACAGAGTGCACACAAAGTTGCACTGTAGGATCTGAAGAGCCTATCCGACAGTTGCAGATGATGCGGCGGGCGTACTTGCAGGCAGACTTCCAATTGACTTGGAGGCTCTGGCTGCAAGGTATATATACCTTGCCCGAGCAACTTCCCATAGGAATAGTAGTGGCAGCACAGGTGGAGCAGTGCAGAGCCACGAAGGATTCATTACCTTATATATAAGAGATTGGCTAAAGAAGAGCGGCGGAGACGTTAGTTTCGAATTTACCCAATTCGCTGCTGGTGCTTCATGCAGTATCTGCACAGATTTGGGCTTGTCGAGAATCCATATTGTGGCCTCTGCCTGAACATCGTAGAAAACCCAGAGCACCTCGCTCATGAGTGTCCTCGGTTTGTAGCACAGTGAATCAGGATGTACGACCGCACAGTGGTTCAGAATGAGCATTTAACGCGAATAAATTCATTAGCATAAAAAAACTTCATTAACCAATATAATTTCATAACTTTTAGTAATTTTTATTTAACTAAAGCTTTGTTTAACGTTTTAAAAATAATATTTATAACAAATGTGGACAATTTGTTGATATTATTCTTCGCTTACATTTAAATCGACATGTGGCGTTTTAAGCAGATTAATTGCTTCTGGTTCTAGTTTTTGCTTTGTATTAGAAATTCTCTGTAGACTTAATGAAGATATTATCGGATCTGATGATAGTAAAAAGTAATAAAAAAGATCCATGTTAGTATGTTCTACTTTATCTTTTCTACTTCTGTGTTCTCTTATAAACTTAAAATCTTTGTTTTTTGCTTCTTGTGCTTCTTCTCCTAACTGGCCAATAGGAAGAATTGCTTGCTTAATAACTTCGGATCCGTGCATTAGTACTTTGTGTACACTGGTTGGCATATTATACCACGGATATAATGTCACGTATTTATTCGCTGTTTCCATGGAATACTCATGAAATTTTTGGGCATCTATTTCGAATTCAGATGAGATAGTTTGCAAAATAATGTAGAACCGATAAATTAGATTCTCGTTTAATCCTGTTACTTGCGATGAAATTTTATAATTTTTAAAAAAAAATTCTTGCGGTATTTCCTGTATTTGTTGATCCATATCCTGGTTTTGGCTGATCAACAATAATTCCAAGTTCTTGTCTCAATTTATCAATGATTTCAGATTTCCTTGATGCTACTAACTTTTTATTTTCACCTCTAACCTGCCAGGTTTTTATCTGTAATCTGTATGATATGTGCAAGCAACATTCAAGAAACCTGATCCACGAATGTAAGGAAGACAATCCAAAGTTTTGATCTTCAAGCTTAGGTAATTTTTTTGTTACGTTTTGCAAATTGTTCATTTCTGTAGGCTTAGCAGAGCAAATGTAACAGCTTTGTGTAGATTTTGTTTCCGTCAATGTGTGACAAACTTTTCCATCAATCATTGTTAGCACAAGATGAAAGTCGATACTTTTATTCTGATATTGAAAACTTTTTAACTCAGCTATTTGTTGATTTACATTATTGACCTCTGATATAGTGAGCTCCGGAGTTTCTTTCGCAAAAATAAATTTAATGGCTCTGCAAAACCGTGTGGAAGATTGTACTCGATTTTGCCATATGATGTGAGTGTCATCTTGTCTGCTACGCAGGCACTAGTGATATAATTAATACAGAAGAGTCTTGTCCTTCTGAAATACTATGTTGTCTATAGTTACTTTGACCAGAGCTACCGTCTATGCCCCATTTACAAATCACAGTAAATGCATTGCTAGTTGAGGCCATCAATACTTTTTCTTGAAGTTCGCAGAGCCGACTTATTGTTAAATTTAGCAAAGCTTGCAATTTTATCTCTACACTTATATTTGATACTTTAATGCTGCCTTCATCAGGGTAACAATTTTTTTTAGCTGACAATATCTTATGCCAAGACGGATATATATTAGCATTACAATTTTTTGCTGCTAGTCTATACGATAAATAAGTGGATTTACTCGACTTAGTATTGATTATAAGCGCTAATGCTTCAGATGCAGACATTGGTAAGACAACGCATTTCTCTGATTCTTTGCTAATTTTTTTATTTTTAACACATTCTGAACTTTGTTTTATAGAATCTCTTACTAAAGTAGAGGCATTTCTCTTACCACTTTTCCATAAAGCAGACTACGTGGCGCGTGAGAGTTGTTCCAATGAATAATTGCCAACTAAGTCTTGGATTTGTTTTTGCTGACTTCTAGTACCAGATTCGTTGTAACTTATTAACGGCCTGCCAACTTTTGAGGATCCAGGTTGTGTATTTTCAGTGTCACTATCAGAAAGAATCATAGTTGTGTTGAGCCATGTCTTATTTGCTTGCACAAATCTCGTCCTGTAATTGTTTGGTTTTTTCCAGCGACATTCAATATTTTTCACAAATTTTTCTAATTGAATGTATGTATCTTCGATTATTATGTGTTCAGTGTTATAAATATGCAATCCCAGCGATTTAACACATTCATCTCTTGTTAAATGTTTTAATTTGAACCATTCTTCGAATAACTACATGTACGTCACATTTGGCATCTTGTATGAAAAAATTAATTTAAAACACTAGGGGTATCGCGGGGATCTATTTTTTTTTTAAATTTTAATTATGAATATACCAGCTATTGATTACAGTAGTAAGTAAGGCATGCAGTTACCTGCGATTTTTTATACGTCTTGATATATTTATGATTTATGTGAAAAAAAGGTATACACTTAAAACGAAATTCTATATAATATAAATAACGCGTACTTACCGTTTTCTCTCGTAAACGTGATATATATTGTGCATAGAAATCAGTTATAAATAATACATATAAATGAACACTAAGTAAATTAATAAAATCCTCCAAAGATTGTAGCTCTTTCTTTTGACTTATAAGCACGAGTTGGTATTTCGATAACTTTAAAGTTGCAATACTACCACAATATCAGTCGAAACTGAAAATTTTAAGCGCTATAATAGAGATTGGATATCCCTGATTGCAAATAATATGTTCTTCTTTTTTCTAAGGATGTGAAATATCATAATTTATTCGCGTTAAATGCTTATTCTGAACCACTGTGGACCGCCTTGGATCTCCATGCAATTCGTAGGAGATCGTAAGGCGTATGATGTTTTCCTCGGAAGAGTGGACTATCATTCGTGAATCTCAAATGTACGAGTGTTTAATGGCGCCCAGATAAGGGCAATTTCTCCCCTCCCTACGAAGTAATGCTTCGGTAGTTCCGTAGGGATTAAAGAGTTTCGAGGCGATAGGAGGCGTTTTAGTCGGTAGGAATCCGACATAATTCGTGGCACGGGCCATGAGTATCTTTTTGAATTGTGTTTTCTTGGTGGAAGGACTTTGAGGGTGATGTTGGTGACTACTTAGGCTATGGTTACTCATGCTGGTAAGGTCAAGGCAGAAGCTAAGAGCAGCCCTAAATAGCCATCATAATGAGCAATAAGACTTCTGGGTGCCTTATCCTGATGAATTTTTTCTCATAGCAAGCGCTCCTCTTCTCTTTGCGATCATCAAATATTGCCAATCTCGAGGTTTCAAAGAGCCAAGCTAGGTTATCTCTTGAAAATTTTTATAATGATTTTTACATAAAATAAGTAAGTATCATCAATGGCAATTGACTCCGATGTTTTATTGTCTGTTTATATTCTCCTTTTTAGTTGTTACTTATATGCATTTACAGATAGTTAACTGCTAATTTTGCATTATATTCCCCTATTAAGAGTTTTGACTGTTCGTATCTTGGACCATTCATTGTATTGGCTTAGCTTGATTTACTCTCTCTCTCTCTGATTCAAGTTAAATGTTCATAGATTTCTTACTACTCTGGCTTAACACATTTTTATAATAAGTACTAGTTTTGATTTTATCTATTTACTGAGATTCAAGTGATTTTATAGCTGTTTGGGTATCTGACAAGGAATTGTCCTTAATGTGTTATAAACCTTATGTCAACGTGTCACATTAAAGTTTTAAAGGACATAAATTAACAAAAAAAAAAAAGTTCTTACTTATGTTAATAAAAGAGATTCTCAGTCTAAGGATCGAGAGAAGAACACTTTAGATTCTAATTAAAATTGAAAACGGAGACACAAACAAAAAGTTACAAAAGAGAAATAATGATTTTGTGAATTTTAATTGCTAATTTTCAACAAATTCATTCAATTTCATTTCTAAGCAAGCAAGGAAGAAGCTTAAAAACAGAATCAAATCCTACCAAAAAAAAAAAAAAAACAGAAAAATAAACAAAAAGAATTCAGAACTAAATGTCGGAAATGTTGATGGTCATGAATGAATCTACTACTCTATATACTACATAAGTGGAAAATTGGCTGATGTTGAGGTCAGGCAAAATGAAGAATGGAAAATGGTTAAAGGCAACTTGAATAAATGCGAAACATTTACTTTTGTAATTTTTTGTTTTAGTTTTACTTCTTCTATCATTCATTCATTCATTCATTCATTCATTCATTTGTTGGTTTATTCATTTTTGTTCTTTCGTTCATTGGTTTATTCGTTTGGAAATTGTTTACATTTCAAGATCAACATAAAAATTGAACAGAAAATTTTTAGAAATTTAATTACTCATACCAAAATAGTATCTAAAAATTGGTGTTACCAATGCTGCTGCATTCTCCTTCTCAATGTTACGTATTCAATAGCTTTGATGGTTTGGTTGTATGCTTCAGGCTTTGCTTTGTTAATAGTCTAAGCAAATAATCAAATTTATATTGTACTACAGGCAAAAGAAGAGACGACTACAAACATTGATAGATAGAAAGGACAAGAAAATAAACAGACAGATGAATGGACAGACCAGTACGAGTAAATGAAAAGTGAGGAAGAAAATGAGTGAAATATGAAAGTGAATGTGGTAAAGACTCTGTGTAGATACAATAAAATTATAATTTCTTTTATATTTTTTGCTTTTTGTTTCTTAATTAACCAAAACTTAAGGTTATTATAACAGACTTCATTACTTCGTTATTTTATTTTCTTTATACTGCAATGTAAACAGAAGGAAATTATACATTTTGGTTTTGGTTGAAAGCTATCACAGTTCAATAATATGGATGGACTCAAGTTTAGAATTTGCCACTGGCATTTAATCATCTCCACCTTCTCCATTTTTATTTTAAAACATAAAATAAAACCATAAGGACTTTCAATAAAAATTAGGTTACGTTTATACTCGTATCTTGTATATGGTACAATACATACTCCTGTTCTTCTTTGATTAAATAACTTTTTGTGAAGCCATTTTTTGATATTCTCATATAAAGTAAATCATGAAGACCGACTACGTAGAAGGAAACATGATGCAATTGTCAAAACAAAAATTCATATTTCATTCATTCCTTACAACATGAAGCCTTTGGAATATTGTGAAGTAAACTAAGTATGTCTGGGCTTAATTTAATCTCATCTGCTGCAGGCCTTTAAGGTCAAATGAATACGGAAATTAATACAAGATGATGACTCTTACATATCACCAAATGCACAGCATTATCTTGGATCGGATGATGTTGCGTTTTGGCATTGATGAATCTGGTTGCCCCATGATTGCAATTGCGATTGTCGTAGAATATGCAAATCTTTCAAGTGACATTTACCAAGTTGCAAATGTAAATAGTGCATTTATTACCAATAAAAGATATGCACCCGACACTTCTCTTATAGCCGACAGTTAAACAGGTTTAAAAAACTGAGTGAACAAAGGTAATTAAGCAGCGAAGAGTTTGACCAACCAACAAATATCAGTTACACGATTGTTACGATTTGATAATGTCGTTCTTGCTCTTGCTCACGAATGTGGGTTTGCATTGATTTACCTTCGTTGAAATTTTGTGCATCGTTCATAGCGGCAGAGCGACTCACGCACTTTCCTTACCAATAAACAATAATTTCGAGAGAGAGAGAGAGAGTACTGTCTGCACGCACTTAAGTGTTATACCGGTATTAGTGAGCACTTCATTTATGAATAAGATTGAAATCGCTCACAACAATTTTTTCGCTCGCACTCATGTGTGAAAAAGAGAATGATATTTCATTAGTGAAATATGACAAGACTTCTAAAGAGTGGATGAGTTCAAATATCTTAGATGTGTTATCAATGAGACTTGGGATTGCTCCAATGAAATTTATTGCCATATACGAACAGGGCGAAATACTTCATGATACTGATTCCCTTCAAATGCAGAGTACCATTTCGTTAATATATGCCATCAAAACATGACAAATATGCCATACAAATTTTGTGGATTTGTGATAGTGAGACTAGATATCCAAGGTATGGTATTCCCTATCTAGGTAAAGAAGGTGCCAGTAAACAAACAAACATGGCACAAAATGTTGTGAAGAAACTTTGTGAGCTCTATGAGAATACGAATAGAAACATTACATTTGATAATTACTTCACAAGTTTCGATTTGGCTTTATATCTTCCCTGTAGTATGAATCACTGGTCCAAAACTGTTTCGTGGCTTGTCCCTTTGGAATCAGAAGTAGTTCCATTCCTATCACTATTACACACAAAAAAATTTAATTTAACATGGCGATAGCATTGGCAGTGGTCATTGCCACCGCCTGCATTACCGTTCACCAGTCATGTCATCAGCTATTGCCACCGCCTTCATTATTCTCTCATTCATAACGGGACACCAATTTAATAAGAGTAAACAAATACTTACCTCTCAATTTTTCTCACATGTTGGTTCGCTTTTGCATTACCTTTGACTGGCGAATGCAATTCCCACCAGTAATGCGAAAAGGGGCTTTTGACTTAGTATAGTAACGCACACATGCTGGTTCGCTTCTGCATTACCTTTGACTGGTGAATTCAATACCCACCAGGTAATAAGAAAAGAAGGTAGTGAATTACTATCGAAACAGGGCTTTTGCCACAGAACATACTGCAGGGTTCTTTCAAAACGTTTTACATGTGTGGGTACTTTGCGTAAAAATAAAGCAAGTATTCCACCTAACTTTTTGCCAAGCAAGCAACGAAAGCCTGAAAGCAACCTTTTTGAATTTAGAAAGAATATCACTTTTGTTAGATACATATGTTTCTAAAAAAAGCAAAGCTGTTCTTCTACATTCAAGTATGCACCATTCAGCAGAAGAAGATTAAAAAATTAAAAAATCTGAGATGAACTTATATTACAATGCTACTAAGGGTGGCGTAGATACACTTGGTCAAATGCGCGCACTTATAATGCCAAACATTATAAATAGAAGTTTGCAAGGGTTGTCGCACAACAACATAGAAAATATTAACGTGGCACAAAAATGTTCAATAATTCTGTTAATATTAATACATGTCTTAATATCTTGATAAAAAAAAAATATATAATTTGGATTGGGTTTTATTAACTCCGCACTTACAACACAACAGCTTTCTGAAGTGTTCGAACCTGGTGACTTATAGTCATTGCGTGGTACTTAACGTCACACATTTAGCCTGGTACGAATAGGGTTAAATGAGTGAGTGTTTTTCTAGAGTACATTTTTTCCAAATAGTTGAATAAAATATAAAAAGCTGATTTTTTTGGATGTGAAATGTGAAGAGTTTCAAAGGCATTCATCGTCCAATTTAACACGAGTCTAGTGCACTTTTAGTATCATCATCTTCAACATCAAAAATGCCAGGACTTATGCCCCATTTCAAATAAATGGCACACACAACAATGAGAAAAACCTGTGCGAATATAACAAACTTATGTTCAACGTATTACGAGTATAAGGACAACACAACACAATACACATAACAAATGCTCAGGATCAAAATGCATTAAACACAAAAATAACAAGAAATGGATGACGACGACGACGACTATAAAGGGATAAATCGAGACACAGAGAGAGAGAGAGAGACAGAGAGAGAGAAAATCGGTATAGAAAAAAATGTTTAAAAGGCAAAACTGTTTTTGATGTTTTAATAATCCCAAATGATATCCTTCGGTAATGGTTTTTTCTTTTCATTTTTTTTTTGGGGTTTTGCTGTTTGTTCCTTTAACCAAGCAACCAACTACTACAATAAAATGATGACAAAGCTAAAATATGTATTGGAATATTGTAGAATAAGAATGAGGTGGAGGAAGTGGATGTGAAAGTGGAAGGGGTAAACATAAAATATGGCGAACGAAGACAAACAAAATGAGTAATGTAGTCAAGCTGGTTTCACTTCCGCTTTGACCGGAAGTGCTGCCATTTCTCTAGCTTTTCTTTCTTTCGTTAGCTTAGAAAGCTAAAGGAAAGCAAAGTAAATAAATAAATAAATAAGAAAATATACATATACTCGTACAATGTATTGTACGCATACTCAGACTATTGTATGAAGAAATGCAAATGCAAACAGTAAAAATTAAACTAACTACATACGACAATACAACGACGACAACAACAACATGAACAACAGCATAAACATAGTGGAGAACATGAAGAGCAACAACAATAGAATAACAAACAAACAAACAAACAAACAATGACAATGACGACTTATAAGGACAACAAAATACTACATACCACTACTACATTAATAATATTGTATTGTAGTACAGAAGTCTAAGTGTATTATGGTATTGTACAATATACTACATACATATGTATGTATATCTGCAGCAAGGTACTCGTAGAAATATCGTACTATAAACTAGTAGTATTGTATGTTGATGATGATGATGATGATGATGTTGATGACGGCGGCTAAGGACAACAATAACAATTATTTGCTTTTATTATTTATGGCAGGCATGAATAAGCAAAGGAGACTTTTGAATAATCCTTGATGCTCCTTATTATCGTTGTCGTTGTCGTTCTTGCTGTTGCTGTTGACATTGTTAATATTGCTTTAGTTGTTGTTGTTGTTGCTATTGTTGTTGTTATGAGTAGCGTATACTAAGCATTTAAACATTATAAAGATCATCATCATTAACATGGTTAGTGTAGATTTTAATAATAATTATAATAAATAAAACAACAAAGTACTCTCTATATACCACCATTTTCATTTTCTGATTCTGAAATTGTCACATCACATAACATTGCTGCTGCTCCTGAACTCAATTAAAGCAAAAGAACTTCAACAAAACAACAAGCATAAAATTACGTGTAAATAAGAATAAATGAGAAATGAGCGCGCTTAATTTTTTATTATTTAAAAAACAAATACAAAAATAAAAAAAAATAAAAAGAAATGTAACGAAATGTCTGTCAAAGCAAACATATCTAAATGAAGTGCTTCAGAGTTCCATCAACATTAACATCTTCATTCTATATCCTTATACTATGTAGATACAATTCTGATATGCATGTGTAATAGTTCTTTTCATCTTGACTGATTTTTATGAATTTTGATATGCATGGTTTTCAGGTACAGTTGGACCTGGTGACACTATACAATATACCGATTTTAATAATTCGAATTCGGTGAATTCTAATATATTTTTTATAAAATAAACTAATAAAGTCGAAGGTCTTTGTTTTGAATTTAAATAATTTTTACATAGTTTTTTTATATGCTAGTAGTGTTGTTAATAACTAAACATGATGTTGGTGCTGGTATTGCTGATGCTGATACTAATGCTGATGCTGATGGTACTGTTCCATCTGGTAAACGAGCCATGAGAAGGCAACTCGAGAGTTGTTTTTAAGTGAACTCATTTATTTATGGGTAATAAAAACAAGAAAGATGATCATCATTATTATCATAAGCACCAGCATCATAATGCTACTATACAACTGTTGTTGATGATGATGATATGGATAGAAATGGGAAAAATGTGGTTGATGCTGGGGATGATGTTGTTGGTGAACAACTATGAAACATTTTGTATTGCTCGCTGGTCACACAACTTGGCTTAAACGGCCGCCTGCGCTCGCAGCCACTCAAACTTTTATGGAGCGTAAATGAGTTGTTCCCGAGTTGAGGCAATAAAGTGGCTATTTCACTTTCAAATTATTTTTATATTTTTTATACTTTACTTTCACTTCCACTATTTACTGTTTTTTTTTTTTGTAATTATTTTTTTTTGCAAAAATATAAAATGGCATTCAATAATTTGAGGTATTTATGATAAGATGAGTTGAAATGACATAAGTTGATGCGCTGAATTGAGTTTAAATTTCTTTATTTACATAGCCTTTTTTTTGTTTTGTTTTGAGAATCATCATCATTTCATAGAAACATTAAGTAACATAAGTCTTTTTTACAAAATATTATAATACTTATCATTTGATTCTAATGATCCAAAATAAATGAATGAAGTTTATACAACGAAATATTAAAATTGCTAGCATCTATGCTGGACGAAAAACTTTATTGGAAATGTAAAATAGAGTTACGGGCTAGGAAAACCTCTGTGGCCTTTTACTCTTGCAAGAGATTGCTTGGCAAGAGATGGGGCCTACATCCTAGCATAACAGCATGGATGTACACAGCGATAGTTTGGTGGTCAGCTCTAGGAAAGAGCTTTCTTTTGCACAAACTAAGCGGTGTGCAGAGGTCGGCATGTGTAGGAGTCACACAAGCCATGCGCACGTGTCCCACGGCAGCACTGAACCTACTACTATATCTTCTTCCAATTGACCTCTTCATCAAAAACATTGTCTGCAACAGCGCGGTAAGGCTAAAGGAAACCGCCTGCTGGGCAGAACGACCATATGAACATAGTAAAATACTAGGAGTGGTTAAAAATCCTATTTTTAAACGAACAACAGACTATATAGTGGCTCATAATAGCTTTGAGAACGAACGACTTCAAGGTAGAATTTCCGACCAGGATGGAATGGAATGAAAACAGTTTTCAAAGTGATTATGACATCTCAATCCTTACGGATGGGTCAAAGATGGAATGTGGTGTAGTTGCAGGTGCAGGGGTGCACTCACCACAAAAAAGTTTCGACCACTCTTTTCGGTTACCAGACGAGGCCACAGTCTTGCAGACAGAGATCCTAGCCATTAGAGAGGCATGTCGGCTGGCAACAAATAACGTACCAGAAGGTCGTAAGATAGCTATCTTTGTTGATAGTCAGGTGGCACTCAAAGCGCTGCAATCCATCATTGTGAAGTCCAAGCTCGTTAGGGAATGCAAGTCGATGATAAGCGAGCTCAGTCGTCAAGCTGATATCACTCTCTTATGGGTTCCCGGCCATAGGAACATTGAGGGAAATGAGAAGGCTGACGAATTGGCTCGTTTTGGTGCTTCCCTTGGTATATCGTTAGCGGAACAGATCCCAATTCCCCTGGCGGTCGTCAAGAGGTGCAACTTCCTGTATTTCCGTTAGCTGGCAAATAGGCTGTGGAAAGATGTTGAATCTAGCAGAGTGGCATGTGTTACCTGGCCTAGTTACAACGAAAATAGGTCACTTAGACTCAGCAACAGAAGACTCTCGGATACCGCAAGGCTAACAGTGGTTTTTACCGGTCACTGGTGTGTTGAGACTCATGCCGAGTGACTAGGTATTCCGTTCAGAAGCCGTTGTAGAAGCTGCGAAAACGAAGAGGAAGAGGAGTCACTCACCCAGTTTCTATGTCAAAACCCAGCCCTGGCAAAAACTAGAAATATGTTTCTGGGCAAATACATCATCAACAACATCTCAAACTGTTCAATCACATGTCCGGGTGATTTATTGAAATACCTGAATTTGCATTTAGTAATACTGATTGCGTTCGGCAAGGAAGTGGTTTTAAAACGGCACTCTAGTGCTAATTGTGGCTCTAAGTGGACTATACGGGTTAGCCACGGATGTTAAGAGTATTATATGAACCTTAAGCTATCAACCTATTGAATAAATAAATATATATTTTGTATCTTCAACTTCTTTTGGAAAATTATATGTTAAAAATTATGATAACAATATAGATAGAGGAGCCAAAAACTCATGTCCTAATGCTTTGAAGTCAGGTTTTATAGATTTTAGTAGAGCACATTGGAATCTTTTTCTTTTTTATCATCTCTTTACTTAAATAGATTAGCCAAGCTATTCTCGTTGTCACCGCAAACAATCAAAGCTTTTGTCATCTTTGTGATTCTCGCTCGAAATGAAAGCTGCACTTGTAAAAAATCTGTTTGTAACATCAGTCTGTTAAGTGTATGTGACTATCAGTGATGCCATTTTATTCCTTTTCAGTATAGATCTGTCCTTTTTTTAACTGACAGATATCCGGAAAAAAATGTCAAACATCCCCTATCCTGAAATCTATACTTTTCTAGTTGTAAAGTTTTATTTCATTACTTTTTTAAAATTCTGTGAATATGCTTAAATCACAACATTATGATATCGTTTTTAGCACCACACGATAACATTAATTCATTAGAATTTCCTGGAGAATCCATTTCAAATGTTGTGTACAAAGAAGCGTTATTCTCGAGAGTTATATATTATAATTTTATTCAAAATATTCTTTTAGTCATCCATTATTTTTTTAATCCCATAATGTTTTACAATTAGAAGATATAACGAAACTAATAAATTCATTTACATCTTGAATGAATTCATCACATCCATTTTTGTCGAAAAGTGTAATATTCAAACAACGCCTGAAGGTATACTACAAAAAAAAAAAAAAACTAACAAAAATTTACAAATTTAAACCATTTTAAAATGAGAACTGCCTTACCACATCACACTGCATTATAAGCTATACACAAAATGTCGTATTGATACACTGTTCTGATTATGTGAAAAATTGATAGAAATTACAATATATTTGTTGTTATAGTGGCAATAGAAATACACACTCCATGAATCTGAATCTGAATAGAGCTAACGGATGGATGAATAGTGTAGGCTTAGTAAAAGGCACCCTTTGGGTACGGAACCCCAAAAAACATCTAATTTTTCTACTTCTAAATAATTTATCAGATAATTTTGACCAAAAGTTACTTCCACAAATACAAACTTTTCCTTGGAATAAAAATTCTACAATAATAATTAGAGATAAGACTTTGAAAATGTGTGAAAATGTGTTAAACTTGATCTTTTTACCAAGTGTCCATCATCAAAACTCTAAAATATATGTACACTAGTATTTCATTTTTTCAGTTCATTGAAGATACAAAACAAAAAGCATATCCAATAAAATTTAATATATTTACTTATATAAACTCGCAAGTGATACGGCGTATACTTAATACTTGCAAATGATGGCGTATACTTGATGCATGCAAATGATGATAAAAATATTATAATGATAATATGCAACTGTGACAAGATATAAACTGACTTGACTTGGCTGACTAACTATCTGAGTGACTAACTGTATGATTGGCACACTCAGACTGGGTGAGTGACTTCTCACGTTGGCACGTGTTTAAGTTAAAATAAACGGAACTGAAATGATGTCTTAAAGTCACAAGTCAAAAGAAAAAATATAGATAAATTTTTAAGTAAAAATACAATAAGAGTGATACTTGAATTGAATCAACTAAATTGTTGAACTGAACTGGGAACCAAGAGGAAGGTGTTACAAGCACCAGTGCTATTTATGGGCTGATGCTATTGTTAGTGACAGTGATAGTGACACATTAAAATACGCTGTCATAACTGAATGACTTCTCACGTTTTCCCATAACAATTTTCTTGTAAATTTGCTACTGGCACATGGGCAAATAAACTACACAGACAAGGGTACAATAGAGTCAAGAACAGAATAGTACAGTAAAATTGTAAAGGGTAACGTGGAGAACAGTTAAGTTGAGTTGAGCAAAAAAGAAGAATGGAGTAGAGTGAAGGAAATAGACATTAAGTGTTACTGAGTCCTTTGCCTAGCATCGAACCAAGAGTGCAGTATTCGCATCCTTTTGAATAGCATCGAGGTAGCAGCGCTCAGGTATAAAAGCCTTAAACAAAGCATAAGGAAAGACATTGAAACATTTTCTAAGTAGCAAAAGGATGAAGACGCTGACAAGGTTGACAAGGACATGTCAGAAACTTACAAAGATACACACACACACACACACACACATGCACATGCTGCTAAACATAGGCTTCGATATACCCACACACATTCATGTGTCATTTTACAAAAATCTATAGCGACAGCAGTAGCAGCGTAGCAGCGTCAGCAACAGAATCTAAATATAAATACAGTATCTAAGAAGGGTGTTTGTACAGTTCCAAAGATATCTTAAGATGATAATTAATAGATTCAACATTAAATATTCTTGCAAAGGACTCATAGGTTAGATCCAGAGATTGTTAACTAACTCCAAATATATTTAGAAACACAAAGAAAAGAAATTGTGAAAGTTTTAAGTAAATGAGAGAAAAAAATATAACAATCACAATAACAACAACACAAAATTAAAAAAGTAGCAGAACCGCAGCCCGTTTCTTTTATACAAAGCCAGTAATATTGTGTTGAATAGTTTTTGGATTAATTTAATTTTTTTACTAATATCTTTTAATTCTGTAGGTCGATTTTGATGAATGTGTTGCTTACAATAAAACTTGCTATTTTTCAGTAATTCGATTTGGAATCCAATTAGTGACTTTTACATGATGCGTGCACAAACACTTTCAATTTACGATGATAATTGCAATGAATACTAAGATATTTTATATTATTCCAGAAGAGTTTAAAAAGCTAGACCATTAATACTATATGAGAAGATTTTGTTTAATTGACCCAATCTTCTATAAAATCCAATTGGCTTTGAATAATATTAAAGGTGGGTCGAGGAAGAGTTCTGTCTATTGAAGCATGTGATATCAGGGGTGAATTGTATTTTCTACAACATTGGCCCTAATCCAATTCACAGAGAAATACCAGTTTTGAAACACACATCAGACATTTAGCATTAAAATTGTATATTGTACTTTAGTTTATATAAGATAGTTTCATGCCAGTTCCAATCGAAAGTCTATTGAATATTCAAAAAAATAGAGCTGAACAATATTTAACCGACTTCAAAAGAAGGAGGAGGTTATCAATTCTACAGTACTTTTTGCTGTTGTGTGTTATTTCAAAACTTTTTTCTAGGTGAACCGATTTTGATGATTCTTTTTTTATTTGAAAACTCGTGCTTGTCATGTAGTGCCATATAAACTTGATCAAGATCTGAAAAGTTGAGTTATCCTTAATAATGCGCGTTCCATTTGCGCTACTTGAAGCCGATTTTCTATTTTGTTAAAATTTTGTTATTATATATCTTTTCAGTGCAAAAACAATGCCTAATTTTGAGACCAAGTTTGATATCTGCGATAACATTGAATAAATTTAGCATCATTAGCAATTTTGCCATGAATACCGTACAAATGTATGTCCCTCCTGGACCCATGGTATCTAACTCTGGGTCACTGCCTGTGCTTCGAGCATCAAAAAAGTTCAAATATTGCAGAACAAAGCGCTGCGTCGTATTACGAACGCTCCTTGGAACGTAAGGAATTCTGCAATACACTATGACCTTCGGATACCTACTCTTATGGACGAAATAAATCTATACAGCAGTCTCTACAATGACAGGCTGAATTGTCACTCAAAGCCCCTTGCAGCGGCGCTTATGCACCAAGAGTTCTCAAGGAGGCTCAAATGTCATCTCCCTTGTGATCTTGCGACCAGATCCACTTGGCACACACACACATAGTTTAATCATAGGGTAGTTAGTACAACTAATGCGATTAGGTAAACTGGCTATACGCCTCTCATGTGAAGAATAATTTCTCAAATATTTTTGAGAAATATCACAATAATACTTAAACATAAGTAGTTCGCATAGTAGTACATCGATATGAGGTGTTGCTGTTTGCCGATCATAATACTTTCAATAATAATCTCAGTAGATTTCCATCAGAATTTAAAGAATTTTCTGAACTCACCTCCTTGTAATGCAATGCAAGAAGGCATGTTGTTGGCATTAGAAGATGACAATGGCGCAACAAACGAACGAATGAAAATAGACAATAAAGGCAAGAAAGTGCAGAAAAAAAGCAAAGAAAAGAAATGATAATAAAAAATTGAAAGAGTAAAAGAAACATAGTACGAGTAGAAGTGTGTTGTAGAAGATGATGAAAATCTAAGGCTATGCCAGACAACAATAATAAAAAAAGCACAACACAAGGACAAGCAGTCATTCATTCAGTCATTCAGTATGTCAGTCAAGAAATAAAAGTATGAGAAATATAGTTGAAAGAAGACAACAGAAAACGGCGAACGACCGACGCAAAAGAAAATCAACTGATGAATGAAGCGCAAAATGAAGAAGTTTTTATTTCTATTTTTATTTTTCTATTTTAGATTTTTTCTATATTTTTATAAGTGTTTTTTTCTTTTCCTTAGACTCTTCTTTAATGTCATGAAGAATCAGCATTATAATATACTGACACTGATACACTGATAATAACAACATATACACATGCATAGATACATATGAATATAGTATATGATTTGTGTGTTTAAGTGAAAGCATTGCAAAATGCAATGGAAAATAGTAGTATAAGAAAGAAAAACGCATGACATTAGCACAAAATTGTTGTGGCGGCTGCCATTCATTCAAGAATAACAGCAACAACAATAACAACAACAACAGGAACAACAATCCTATAAGCGACAGATCAGAAAGAATAATGTTGATATAGTACATATATTGTAGTAAAAACAAAACAATCCAAGAGTAGAGCCAAATCGAGTCGAGTCGAGTCAAGTCAAGTCAGGATAAGACAAGCAAAGTCAAGACAATCCCAAAGTCCCAGTCAACAACTTGAGTTTAATGCATAAAATATGCATTACATTTATGCATTTTTATACTAAAAATCTGTTTGCCTTCTTAACTTTGTTATTTTTTTTTCTTCTGTTTTGTGTTATTTTTATTTCTTTTTTTCTTTCCATACTTTCACTCACTCGAATCCCATTATTTATTATTCCTTATTGTCTTCAACTCTGTAACAACAAATTTATAGTAGTAGAGAGACATATGTAGATACATACTCGTACTACGACGTTCAAAGATATAAACATCCATATAAGCTAAACATCCTAACCTACTACAATACCAAATACAGTGTGTGTGTGTGTGTGTGTGTGTGTATTCCTCCCTGATTGGTTTTGGATTAGAGTTTGTTGAGTTTGGTTGTGGTGGGTTAAGATTCCGATTGACTACTGCAGTTCAAATTACTTAAGTTTGCTTCTATGCTTTGTCACACAAAACCAAATTCTACTAGAAAGGCAAAGACAAGTCTGGCAGCATGAATGACAGCTTAAGCTTTTCGCCTTTATGTGAAGCAGTGAAACACAATAATAGAGAAGAATGGTGTAATGTAGGATAATCTCAGAACTAATAATGTTGTTCAATTTGTTGATGACGATGACGATGAAGATGATGATGTGGATGACACCAAACATCTACATTATACCCATATTAAATTTATTATGCTTATTTATGCATAACACATGTCAATGAATAAGCAATCTTTGAAGGGTCTATTCATACATTTAAGAGTAACATTTAAAAAGAAATCCAATTGAAACTTGGATATGATTTAAAATAAATTTATTTACAAGAATTTGACTTGAGTCCATGCAACATTTGCAAAAGTCACTGCAAGTAATCTTTTTTCTAGACAATTATTAAAAAAATATATATAGAATCTCACAATCCTGAGCTCCTGAGCAATGTTAACGCGATGTTGTTTTTGGTCGAAATTGAGCAATTTTGCCACGAATTCCGCAGCGACCAGTATTATGCCCAAATTATTGCCACGAGTCAATCAATATGTTTATGTTCGCAGCAACTTCTCAAACGGTTATTCGACAATTGACCAATACTATTTTCTTTACTTTATCAATGGTTTCGTCTGTTGTTGACGTGCTCGGATGCTCTTCGTCGTTCACATCTTTTCCGTCCTCTGAGAACATTTTGTACCACTGATAAACGTTGGTATGGAAGCCTTACCATATGCCACAATCAATATTTGAAATGCGTCCACGCACTTAATTTTGTTTTTCACACACAATTTGATACAGATTCGATGATCCATTTTTTGGAATAGGCAAAAATCGAAGATGAGCCAAAATACGTCCAAGCAAAACGGCTGTCAAAAATAAAATTCAAAATTTCCGATCTTATCAGCATGAATACTAACATAATCGAAAATTGAATACACCTAGTTGTGCGAATGAGATGACAACATTTTAAGGAATGAAAGGGATTTTCTTAAAAGAAATGGTGACACAAGTGTTACAGCTAACCAATCAGTATCCATGAAATGATTGAGAAGCAGAGGCAGAGTAACATCTGCCCGGGTATCTAGTTTTATATGTACAGACAGATGAAGAAGAAGACTAGATTTGTATTCAGTTTAAAAAAAAAATCCAAAGACCTAGTTAGCATTGTGATTTTTTTAATGTATTTTGTATTTCAAATTGATTTCATTATTACAATTTACATTTTCGATCGAACACATTATTTTTCTTAATACACAATTTAAAACAATTTTCGTGCGAAATGCCAATTCAACAAATGCAGATCACTTTATCACAAGTGATAAACATATTAAAACAAGCCAATAAGGTACTAAGTCTTAATGAAATCGTAGAGAATTTTAAACCAAATCCATCATCACCAGCTGCCGTACAGGAGGCGAAAACTATAATTCAACATCATCTTCAAATCGCAGTGGCAGCTGGTGATGTCGAGTCAGCGGGAAACGAGCTGT
This sequence comes from Amiota communis, assembly GCA_037043315.1. NCBI lineage: Eukaryota > Metazoa > Arthropoda > Insecta > Diptera > Drosophilidae > Amiota > Amiota communis. Next base: position 2,157,380 of record JBAMAV010001050.1, read on the forward strand.
TCTACGTACTCCAACCATCTACAGATGAAGAATCTGATTCTACTAGCGACTCTGATGTTGATTCTGAAGATATGGAGATAGATGATAGTGAATCTGGCGAGAAAGAGGATGAGGATAGTGGTATGGAAGTGGATATGGATATGGATATGGATTGGGAGTGAAGTATTCAGTTGTGCAGAACTGTGACCATAATGAAGTGATACTAAACAAAACCTTACTTTTTCTACGATTTTGTTATCCTAAAATTAATCTCATGTGCCGCATAAAATATTGTTTTGGTTGTATAAAAATTACATGTGCTTTAAAAATAATAAATTGTGAAGGTCAATTTCTTCTTTGTTAAAGGTTATTTGGGTGGAGTTTTTTTTAGTTATAGTTCTATCGAACTTTGTGTTAGAGCAAACGCCACTAAGTATATTTGGTTGCCTTTGAAGCCGTAGATTGAAAATACTGAGATTTCTACGTAGGACAGTTATTGATAATTTCTCAGTTTTTTAATAAATAAATATGACTGAAAATTTCAAAATCAATATTTCTTATTTCTGCTTGATTTTGTAAATAGGATTAGCTAGAATGCAGTCACTTAAAATGTTCATATATAAATTGGCGTATCATGGCCTACAGTAACGTGAAATGAACGACACAAACCTATTGAAACATTGTTGACTTTGCAGATACCATACTAACACCGAAAATAGCTAAAAAACTAATCCATTTGAATTTGAAAAAAGTTGTTTCTAAATATATTTTCCAATTTTAAGTCTAAATCTTTAAAAGAGACTTTTAATTGGATACTCAATATCTGGGCAACTATGTGCACCTACCGAATCATATTCCATCTTGGTTTTAATATACTTATTGCAAAAAAAGATCGCAAATTTCTGAGCAGGCAGGGGCTTTAGTTATATTGCATCACGCCCACGGTGATGTGAGACCAAAAGTTATGAAAACAATTTAATAATAAGATTGTGAATAATTTCATTTGTGTAGACTTTTATAATTTTTATTACTGTGTTTTATTAGTTTTAATATACATAATTCTTACAATCACAATTTTGGTGTCCACATTCACAATTTTTCTATGATCTTTTTCAATATTTTTTGAAAATAATCATGTGCTCTTGCCGAATATTTTAAGCATATAAATAATGCCAATCCTAATGCCACCAAAACTAAGCTGATCATAATGCCATGTTCTATAATAATATCCCAATTGATATTGTTAGCACCTTCCGTAGGATACATCCATTTTTCATACTTGTAAACCTCCCTGATAAAACGTTCATCCGAGTTCACTGAAGAATTCAGATTTTCTGCATATTTATTCAATATTTTTTTGACCAGTATTCTAAATAGATGTGGTTCTTGAACAGTTTGACTCAACTCAGATGCCTCTGCTTTACCCCAGTTTTCTTCAGAAATTGTTGCCAGCTGTGCTTCATGGCGTAAGTAGACGACTTCTAATTTGAATTCGCACTGTTGTGCCAAATGTGCCATATTTTCTCCAAGATTTTCCGTTACACATGTATAATATTTCCCATTGTTTTGCATTTTAATTGTGTTTTCTTTTAGTTTATTGCACGATTAAAATAAATGGTAAATCAGTGAAATAAAAAAACAAAATAAATTATCAGAATTGTGAACAGAAAGCGAAGTTCGGCCTACTGAGGGTAGGGCAAATAAAAAAAACCCTTTTTTTATGAACTAAAAATGTACATAGTTGTAATTTTCTTAATGCTTTGGACAACTCTAGCTAAGGTATGTATTTAGATATTTACATTTAATATATGTCATACAATATTTATGATGGTTTTGTTAGTAACTTACGATCCGGGAAACCAATTACCATTTCATATATGTAGAATCGCAAATTTATTTACCCTGGACAGGCAGAAAACCCATACCTCAATCTACCGAAGTTACGGATTTAATTTGTAGACTTTTTTTACTTACATAATCCCATCGACTAGAGACTCTTCACCTTGTAAACCAGTTGTGGATATTGGTGCGGCTTGTTGAGAAGTTGACGTGACTACACCATAAATTTTCACGATCCGAGGAGAAAATTTTGACACAATAGTAAATGTCATAAACTTTTTAAGTAATTTAAAAAGTTGGGATGAAACGATTCCGATTCCCAACACTGATATATCGGCCGATATAATTGGTTTCATTTAAGTTAAGTGTAAAGAGTTTGCAAGTCCGACGCTATACTTTTAATCAACAATTTTCGACTTGGACAATTTGATATTAGGAAAAGTCAAATTTGATTATTTGAAGAATGAGGAGACATCTATACAATTTTTTTTCTATTGTATATTTTCAACGTCAAATCAACCATATCTCCATGTAATGTTTTATTTTACATTGCCTGAATTTTTCTTTCATTGTATGGAGCAGTCGTCCCCCAGATTTGGATGCCATATATCCAGACGGGTGCCACTACTTGATGGATTAGTGATCTGTCATTGTTGCATCTGATCAGATTCTCAATCTTTGTTCATGTTAATATAAGAATAAGAATCTATTTATCAAAGAAATGATACAGATTAAGTTTGAAATTATGTTTCGTTTTCGAAATAGTAGAAAGAAATGGGTTTAGTTTAGAGTATTGTATAAGAATGAGATTCTGTTAATTTAACTATTTAACACCAGAATACCCTCGCCTATTAACATTACTGAAAATACATAGATAGGTAATCAAATTAACGTTGCACATTTATACACGTGTATATGTTGAGATGACTTCGAAGATGACTTCGAATGCATTACGAACATCATCATATTAAATAATAAATTCAAGATGTGATATGATGAAATGTCAAAAACAAAAAAGAAAAAAAATTAAACTAAAAGAAAATACACAATTATAAACACACTAAGTACACAATCCTTTTCCCTTCAGGTCTCTCAAAAAAAAAAAAAAAATCAAACATACACACTTTCGTCTTCAAAATTTCTTGTATTTAAACTTTTACCCATACACCCATGCACAGAGTATTTCACGTAATATGGCAGGAAACAAAATTAACACACTAAAATTGCTATTCATCCTACAAAACGCAGACGCACCACTCAGAGTTGACGATATTTTGGGAATTTTGGAAAGGCACCCCATTGCAGAATCAACGAGACTGGAATGGAGATCGGAGATTGTCAAATTTCTGCAAATGGGGTGCCAGTATGGAGTTTTCAATTGCGTGCAAAGTCATTTCTATCATGTTAATGGTAAATGGCTTCACAAAATCAAGAATTCTCTTACTGACGATGGAAAAACGGCTAACAGTTCCAGTGAAATCGACAGTGATGACACAAGTGAATAGTCTACTGCGGGGTAACTGGATTTCGATGTAACTATCAAATGTATTTAGTTTTGGAGGACATAAATAAATTTTGGATTGTATATTTTCGTAAAAATTTTAATGCTTTATTTATTTTTCTTTTAATAATTTGGGGATGCATTGCAATTTGATGGAAAGGGTTTGATTATCATACAGGATACACTCTGATCCATTGGCAAAGTCTCTGGTGGCCTGGGGCGATAAGGGGCCTCCATTTGATTCAGAAATGTTTGATTTTCTTTTTCAGCAAAACGATCAAATGGATTTGATCTTCATGATTGGTGATTCCTTGCTTCAAGTTATGAAGTCGTCCTGAACATACAATATTTGAGCCCTGTTTGGGACTTCATAGTAAAGGACTTTTTCTTTATGGCCTCAAAATGCATGTCGGTCCGCCATATCCATCATCCCTTAGATCCCTAGGGTCTGATTATTGTACAATTTAAAACGTTTAATTCTTAACGGCAATTCAAAAATTATTTGGACATTCATCAAGCGCGTATTATAAAAATAATCCTCGCTCTTTAGCTACCATCCCAATATTGGTATAAAATATTTAACTTGCTACTTACAACACAACATGGAATTTTGAGTTTTAGACTTTTTTTTCGAAAATTTTTATGAATTTAGTTAAAATACCCCATTGTACGAGTTCTCATTGACTGTATCCAGTTTAATGTTTTTGACTGTCTGTCTGATTGCATGGATAAAAATAAATGACAATAAAAAATCAAAGCAAACTTACCTTATTCCATCACAACATCATGCTACAGATATAACCTATTATTTCTTTCGGATGCTTCTGTATTCTACTCAATAGGTGAATTGGATAGAAAAGAAATAATTTGTATTTGTGAGTGATTTGAAAATGATAAACTACCACAAAACTTTTTTGATCAAGGAAATGAGAGAGTAAGTTCAGGTGCTGTATTATTAAAGAGAAACATGTAACACTCCTAATAAATTTAATCTAATATTGATCCATCTTTCATTCGCCCGTATTTTTTCTGTTACTAAAAAACCATTTCATTTGGAATTCAATTTGGACTAAATCTGAAGTGATTGATTATCATGGAGGAGTGTCATGCAATTGAATCAAAAGAAAGCATATGCAATACATCAATGAAAACCACATTCAAATCGATTAAGCCGTTTTTGAGATAAGCCTGCATAAGCGCACCGACAAATAGACAAAAAATCTAAAAACAATATTTTCAACCACGGCGAAATATTTTTTGAAAAACACATATTCAATTCGGGTAAGGATAGAAGAAGCAGGCTGAAGACCAAAGGTACGAATCACTCCATAAGAATGCATAGAACTGTGCATTGGGGACCTCAGCAACAGTTTCTTTAGTTGCAACACATAACCACCATATAATTAAATGGAAAATGGAAATAATTAATAAATACTCAATTGTTATTGCTGTTGTCCATTAAGTTTCGTTGCATTTATGTCTATTTTATATTCAGAATCTCCCATAGTAAAAATAATTTGTGTGAGATCATAGTTGCCTTGTGTTGGATTTTTATTTTTATGATATATTTTTGTATTTAATGTCACACAGAATAATCTAATTTTTTCATTCTAACATCATCTTTCGGTTACACAAGTTCCTTATTTTTTTAATATTTTTACGTTAATACATATAAGTGACTAAATTTGAGAAAGAGTAATGGATTTAAAAGGTACGTTTTATAAATCGTACGCATTATCTAAGACACTTCAGTATTTGAGTGCACATAAATATATAATGCGTAACATGGGAAAGAAATCGGCGCCTGCATTTGCTGGTTTTGGTAAGGAAGAAACCAATAGTGGAAAAAGAACAGGACACTCCGGGATCACCATTGGCGGAATCAAAAGTCCAATGTACAGGTTATACATGGGCCAATTTTCACCAAAAAGAAAACTAAGTTTGCAGTATAAAGCAGAAATGTCCAGAGAACTATTATTAACGTTGAATGAACAACTTAAGAAAGACATTTCTGTTGGGAAACAAAGTGCTGGGGACAACGTGTTCGATTTTAAAACATATGTGACAGAATTTAAAGGCTTCGCGTACAACAAAGACGAAAGAAATGAAAAACTGCACAAAGCCTATGACGAGGCACAGAAAATGAAGGAAAAACTTCAAAGTGATGAGAGTGCGAAATCAACAAAAACAACACCGCCACCACGCACCCGTCGTCAGGAGATTTTGCATATTCTGGAGGAAGAGAGTCTTAGCGAAAAAACGCACGATGGCAATGTAGCGAAGACAGAAACGAGTTCACCTAAAATATTCAATAAAAAGCCGGTTGCATTGGTCAAAAGAGATCACGAGAAAGAAAACCCAAGATTGGATGAGATCTATGGCTTAAATGGCTGTGGATTTAAGGCCCAATACGAGATACCTCGATCAAATATCGCGGAATTAAACTGGAAGCCAACAAATATTACTAAAATAAAAGAAGATAGTAAAAAAATAATGGACCAGTACCTTGATGAATTGGATGAAGTCAGTGAATGGTTCAAAGAAGGCAAAAAAGAGTCCACATCCCCATCCCCATCCGATTCCGATTTGCTAAAAGATACCAAAATGTCATGTTTAATGGAGCAGTTTGCCAAAAACTTACGTATGATGCTGGCGTTGAATAAATCGGTTTCTTCTACTTAAATGTTGCGCGTATAAATGATTTTACAAGTATAAAGTAAGTATGAATAGTATAAGTAGAATGATAAATAATCTAAGTTATTATAATCTTTTAAAATTTGATTCTATACAGACATTGACTGGGCACAACAACAAGCGATGTCACTCTCCGTACGTGCTGAGAAGACGCTAAGGACACACCAACTTTTTTCGGCTCGTCAATGTTTATATCAAATTGTAAATCATCGTATTAAAATAATTCAATTTTCAAATACTTACAAATACAATATTCCATAGAACTACTATAAGTCTATTTTACTTACTTTTACAATGTATATATATATGTCCTGTTTTGAGAAGGACACTGCTTTGTGTAGCTCTAGTCGTTACCGAGCTGGTGAAAAATGCAAGATTGCAGTGTGCGTTCTGTAGTAGTTTTTAAAAATTGCTTCGTTGATTTAAGTAGAAAATTGTTATTTAGATAATATTGCTGGCATTGATCAAACTGAGATTTTGTAGTGAAAATTTATGAGATACCTTATTTTAATTTTCTTTTAAAATCCTTCCGTGTCTTTGTTAAGACATGTTTCGAAAACCAAACATCCATAAGATTCATGTTCACAAAGTTTTGAATTTATCCATGGAATTTCTCTGGCATTTCAAATATACTTTATAATAGTGATATACACATATATACACGTACATAAATCGAAAAGAAATATTCAATATTTGTTAAGAAAATGTTTGACTTACATCAAAAAAGCATAAAAAAAACGAATTGTATTCTAATATGATATAGTTAAAAATATTTGGGGTTGCATGTGCTTCCCACATTTCTTGTATTTGTAAAAAGAAGTGTTTTGATACAAGCCACAACGATAACGATCCTTGCTTTGAATAAGTTTTTGGAGCACACCGTCATAGTGAACACCGTCATTTACTTTGTTTATTGGTAGACGCGCTATTTTGATTCAATTCTATCACGTTTTTGTGTTGTAGTTGGTGTCATTGTCGCATCTGATCAGATTCTCTGTCGTAACGTTTGTAGCTTTACGTTGTTCGTTTGAGAAATTTCTATGAAGACATTGAAGCTTCAACGCTTTCACCATGCAAGCGTTGAAAGCATTCGTAATCAGCGGTCAAAAGCATTTTTTCCCAAGAACTCGTATTCGGTAATTGTTCTTTGTATTGTCAAAGAGAGCAACATCTCCCATCCGTTGGTTATAGGAGCTGAATGTCATTGGCATGTTGAAAGTATTGAACTTCTTGCTTTTTCTATCTTCACCAGATGAAGCGGCATATGAAGCTCATGATTTGTGGCAACATTGTCCAGAAGGTCATCGTTTTTGGTATCACAAAACCATTACTATCTTTAGAATTGTTCCAGCATAACTCTAGTAATGCTACGCCTAGGAATGGTAATAAATTTAAGAAGGATCAACAGTCAACTGATTAACTGTTAACGCTAGCAACTTGAACAAAAATATTGAACAATTTAAACAGGAATGCTACAATATCAATGAAAATGTTGAAAAGGCTTTCAGAGATTTTATTGTATGCGTATTTAGGCTATGAACATATGCTGCTATCGAAACTAATTTTGTTACTTTTCCAGGGAAAACATTGACTGTATGAAGAAAGTTATGCTTTTGTAGCTTAAGAAAGATGATCACCATCTTTCATGACTAAGGTTTTTATAATTTTGTGAATAATTCTTGGTTCTGATCAGACATTATTCTAAGCATAACTCAATAGACTTCAGAATGGAGGACAGACCACTGTTATGACGTTATACAATTGTAAAAAAGAATAATTCATGTAGCAAACAAACAAACAAACTCCTCCAGAATTTGGTTCTTAGTATTAAGTATATGACTTTAGGTTATCATTACTAGAAAAATTTGTTAATTTATTAACTGAAAATTTCATTTAACAATGATGTGTGTACGCTTAAAGTTTAAATTTAAATATGATTAAAGTGGTTACATCTTTCTTTTAAAAGTGGTGCCCGTGACCTGTTTCTTACGATGTATAAATTCTCGCCGAGACCATGTTGTCTTATGAAAATGCCACAAAGCCTGGTCATACAAGAGAAATTGCTAGTTGTTTCATGCTATCGATTAAATGCTTACTTCCTTTACAGAAGCAGCAATCGCCTTGAAGATCAGTTTTATAAAAATAATTCGTAAATTCCAGTAGACTGCACTATGTGCATTTGATTGTCTGTGGATCTTCAAAATTATGCTGAAATTAGTTAAAGAAGCCAAAGCACGTTGTATTTTTTTAGCATCCATTTCTGACTCACTAGTTTATAAGCCCTAACACGCGATATGACCCTGATGAAGGTATTTGAGATCTAAATTCCGAAAACATCTAAGTAAAAGTTGCTCATTTATATACGTGAATATGCTGAGATGACTTCGAATGCATTATGAACATCATCCTATTACAATCAGAATCAATACAAATAGATGTGATATAATGAAATGTCAAAAAAGAAAGAAAAAAAAAAAAAACTAAAAAAAAATCCATTTGCATTTGGAAAAAAAATAGTGTTCCTACATATATTTTCCAATTTAAGTCTAAATCTTTAAAAGAGACTTTCAATTGGATACTCAATATATGGGCAACTATGTGCACCTACCGAATCATATTCCATCTTTGTTTTAATATACTTATTGCAAAAAAAGATCGCAAATTTCTGAGCAGGCAGGGGCTTCAGTTATATTGCCTCACGCCCACGGTGATGTGAGACCAAAAGTTATAAAACAATTTAATCATAAGATTGTGAATAAATTCATTTGTGTAGACTTTTAAAATTTTTATTACTGTGTTTTATTAGTTTTAATATACATAATTCTTACAATCATAATTTTGGTGTCCACATTCACAATTTTTCTATGATCTTTTTCAACATTTTTTGAAAATAATCATGTGCTCTTGCCGAATATTTTAAGCATATAAATAATGCCAATCCTAATGCCACCAAAACTAAGCTGATCATAATGCCATGTTCTATAAAAAGGTCCCAATTGATAAGAGAAGCACCTTCCGTAGGATACATGTATTTTTCATACTTGTAAACCTCCCTGATAAAACGTTCATCCGAGTTCACTGAAGAATTCAGGTTTTCTGCATATTTCTGCAATATTTTTTTGACCAGAATTCTAAATGGATGTGGTTCTTGAACAGTTTGACTCAACTCAGATGTCTCTGCTTTATCCCAGTTATGTTCATAAATTGTTGCCAGCTGTGCTTCATGGCGTAAGTAGACGACTTCTAATTTGAATTCGCAGTGTTGTGCCAAATGTGCCATATTTTCTCCAAGATTTTCTGTTACACATGTATAATGTTTCTCAGTGTCTTGCATTTTAATTGTGTGTTTCTTTTAGTTTATTGCACGATTAAAATAAATGGTAAATCAGTAAAATAAAAAAAATAAAATAAATTATTAGAATTGTGAAGCTGAGGCCCGGAAAAAAGTGACAGAAAGCGAAGTTCGGCCTACTGAGGGTAGGGCAAATAAAAAAAAACCCTTTTTTTATGAACTAAAAATGTACATAGTTGTAATTTTCTTAATGCGTTGGACAACCCTAGTTAAGATATGTAATTAGATATTTACATTTAAGATATGTCATACAATATTTATGATGATTTTTTAAGAAACCTACAGTCCGTGATGCAAATTGCCATTTTATATAGGATCGCAACTTTATTTACCCAAGACGGCCACATAACCCATGCTATTGCTTGTTATTCAAACCCGATTATCTCAATTTTCCGAAGTTACAGATCTAATTTGCAGACTTTTTTTACTTACATATTATATTGACAAGATACTGTTCACCAGTTGCAAATATAAGTGCGGCTTGTTGAGGAGTTTATGTGACTCCACCATAAACTTTCAAGATCCGAGGAGAAAATTTGATACAATAGTAAACGTCAAAACCGTCTCAAGTAATCTTAAAAGTTGGGATGAAACGATTCCGATTCCCAACACCGATATATCGGCCGATATAATTGATTTCATTTAAGTAAAGTGTAAAGAGTTTGTAAGATTGACGCTTTACTTTTAATCAACAATTTTCGACTTGGACAATTTGATATTAGGAAAAGACAAATTTGATTATTTGAAGAATGAGGAGACATCTATACAATTTTTTTTTCTATTGTATATTTTCAACGTCAAATCAACCATATCTCCATGTAATGCTTTTGAATTGCAATTACCTAAATTTTTCTTTCGTTGTATGGAGCAGTCGTCCTCCAGATTTGGATGCCATATATCCAGACGGGTGCCACTACTTGATGGATTAGTGATCTGTCATTGTTGCATCTGATCAGATTCTCAATCTTTGTTCATGTTAATATAAGAATAAGAATCTATTTATCACAGAAATGATACAGATTAAGTTTGAAATTATGTTTCGTTTTCGAAATAGTAGAAAGAAATGGGTTTAGTTTAGAGTATTGTATAAGAATGAGATTCTGTTAATTTAACTATTTAACACCAGAATACCCTCGCCTATTAACATTACTCAAAATACATAGATAGGTAATCAAATTAACGTTGCACATTTATACACGTGTATATGTTGAGATGACTTCGAATGCATTACGAACATCATCATATTAAATAATAAATTCAAGATGTGATATGATGAAATGTCAAAAACAAAAAAGAAAAAAAATTAAACTAAAAGAAAATACACAATTATAAACACACTAAGTACACAATCCTTTTCCCTTCAGGTCTCTCAAAAAAAAAAAAAAATCAAACATACACACTTTCGTCTTCAAAATTTCTTGTATTTAAACTTTTACCCATACACCCATGCACAGAGTATTTCACGTAATATGGCAGGAAACAAAATTAACACACTAAAATTGCTATTCATCCTACAAAACGCAGACGCACCACTCAGAGTTGACGATATTTTGGGAATTTTGGAAAGGCACCCCATTGCAGAATCAACGAGACTGGAATGGAGATCGGAGATTGTCAAATTTCTGCAAATGGGGTGCCAGTATGGAGTTTTCAATTGCGTGCAAAGTCATTTCTATCATGTTAATGGTAAATGGCTTCACAAAATCAAGAATTCTCTTACTGACGATGGAAAAACGGCTAACAGTTCCAGTGAAATCGACAGTGATGACACAAGTGAATAGTCTACTGCGGGGTAACTGGATTTCGATGTAACTATCAAATGTATTTAGTTTTGGAGGACATAAATAAATTTTGGATTGTATATTTTCGTAAAAATTATAATAGTATATTTCTTTTATTTTTTTTATAATTTGGGAATGCATTGCAGTCAGATGGAAAGGGTTTGATTATTATACACCATAAAGTCTGATTCATTGGCAGACTAAACTATTCGGTGGTCTGGGGCGATATGAGGTGGCCAGTTGATGCATAAATGTTTGATTTCCTTTTCAACTGCACGCAAAACAAAACGTTCCATGGGATTTGTTCTTCATGATTGGTGATGCCTTGGTTCCAGTTTTGAAGTGCCCCTGAACTCGGAAAAGGTATGGGAATCGTGAGGGGTGAGAGGTAATCGTCTACTATCCAAGGATGGTCAAAGAGATTACTCTCTTTCAATAAAACCAGCCTGAGGAGTCCATGATTAGAGGCAGTTCCCCTAAAGGACATTTTGCCAAATTATCCAACTCCTCGATGAACAGTTTCCGAGAAATCAGGTTCTTCATGATGTGGAACTTGCATCCTGTGGGCCATCAGCCCATTGGTGCAGCGACACCTCATAAAGAGTGTTCTAGAGACAGTACAGCCAGACTCAGAGGAGGAGAGGATATCCTGTAATGATCTGTAAATATCGGAAACTGATTGAAACACAGATATTGTCGAGCCTTTCCTGTCACACTCGTCCTCCATCTTAATACCTTGGATACCGGACACCCAGAATGTTGCCGAGCTTGATTAAGAGCTTCTAGCGTACTTCGCATGATTTTGCTCTTGAAGCTGCGGGCCGATAGAACCTTAATAGCTGCTTGGCTGTCAACATAAATCGATATGTGCTTTGAAGTCACCCCCAAAGCGTTAATAAACTTTGCTGCCTGCCAGAACGCATAGATTTCTGGCTGGAACATGCTACACCAGTCAGGTAGACGATACAATAGCTGAGCTGTTATGTCTTCCGAGTAGAGGCAGTGTAGATTATAAGATATTTTGTTCATAATGCACCTTTGTGAACTGAATTCGTTCAAGATTAACCACTATGTATACTTTCTAAATGCTTGTTTTTTTGTTGCAAAATACACAATTCTTCTATGGGGACTCCTTTAATTTTTATATTATTTCTATTATCTGTCGTTATAGCAGCAATTGAATTCCACACTCTGTGAAAATTTTATCTGTTTACAAATTACGGTTTATGAGATACTTAGAGCTCACTAAAGGATGGACGAACGGATGGACATAGTACAGTGTAGGCTTAGAACCCTAAGACACCAGCCAAATCCATCATTTTTGTCACGTTGATCCTTTTCTCCATCACTAATGCAAGTTACAAATACTTATGAAGACAAAGTGATAATCACTATTGACTCAGTGAAAACAGTTCTTGAATTTAAAGTTTGAAATGCCCTTGTTTGAAGGAAGTTTTTGGTTTAAATTATTGATTTTTCCCTTTTTTCTTTACAAGAATCTTAAAATTTACACAGTTCAAAACAAATTTCAAAACATTAATGATTTAAACAAAAGAAATTTAAAACCAAATCGACTTTATTGTGAGTTTTTGGGTTGATTTGACATCTAATTTATTTTAAAGAAAAATTGCCAGTAGGCTTTACCTAATGACCGTCGCTTTCCTAAGTCCACTGAAAGTCAAGTCAAGGTACTACAATCTACTCCTACCCCATCACCTGCGCTTGTTTTACTTCATTTTATTGTTCTTTTGTTTTTTTGTTTTTTTTTTTGTATCTATTAATGCTTCTGGCTTTGCCAGCAGGTTTAGGTTTATGGTATGTTTTAAAGTAATGATGGCTCAAGAATAATGTGTTCTTCAGTGTTGTCATTGTCATCATCATCATCATCATCAACATTAACATTAACAATAAATCGAGAAAGAAATTTTGTTATTTTAGGCTTTGAAGTTAAGGTAGTATTGAATTAAAGGGAATTTAATAATATAGGCACATACATACAATGGTTGACAAGAAATTGACAAAATAGTAGATGTCTGTAAAGATAATTTAACAACTGATGGAAAATCCGGATAGATGAATAACTTAGCACTTAACATATACGTATAAGTAACTACAACAATTTGTCGGCCCAAGTGCCTGCTGTTTGGTGCCTCATTGAGCCCATTGTACATTATTCTTGTGACATTTTGCTCATACTTTTTATACACAACTCATGGAGAAAAAAAAAATTATATATTGATATATCCTTGCATTGGCTTTTTCCAATTGACCAATTGTTAGAAATTGTTTTTTAGTATCACAGAAATCTCTGTTATTGATGTAACCATTGCATTGTTAAACAAAAAATAAATAAATGTTAGTAATCCTGTTGTTGTCACCTGTTTACTGTTTACTTAAGTTGTTATTTTTATGGTTGTTCCTTGTCATTTTTTACTGTGACAAAATTTGTCATGTCACTTAATAAATGTTATACTCGTTTTTTGTTGTTCGCATCTCTCTGCCATCATCTATCTGTCTATTGCATTTTGTGTCTTTCTGCATTTATATTTTATTGTTGTCACTTTCACTATCTTTTGTTATTTTCACAATCCACTTCCACTTTTCAACGAAAAACATTTATTCTGTCACTTTCTATTTATCAATAACTTTTTAGCTCAGTTTCTTTTCTGAACAAAGTCTGATGAATGTGATTACCCTCAAGCGTTTTGAAGAACAAAATTTTGAAAACAAATATTATATTTTTGAGGGCCTAAACAAGACTGTCACGTTTTCCTTGTAATCAAACAATTCCACCAACCATGGCCAGTGGCTATAACATGACATTTCCTTAAATTGCTTCCGAATAAAACATTTTTTTTTTAATATTATTTCCTCTGAAGTATGCTGTCACAACGAATTATTTGTTACTACTCGACAAACTTAATTAGTTAGTTAGAGATCTTAAGAGATCTTCTAAGAATAAGATTTTCATCCAAGAAAATCATTGCTTTGTTTCATATATGTTTTCACCTAAAAAACCAATGATCTTTTTTTGCCAAATCAATGCATATATATCTTGGCCACAGGATCTGCTACTTGCTTCCCTTATGACATCACAAAGACACCAAGCGCTGTTGACTTCCCAGTCTCCAGAGGCTTTGCACAAATCATTTGCCATTGATAATTCAACTAGAATGCCGGGCTGTTAAGTACACAAGGAAGACTAGGGCCGGTATCCAATTGCCAATCAGCGAATGCTGCCAAACATTCTTCGCAAGTCACCCAATTTATAGCAGAAAAACGCTGTCTTTCAAAAATATTTCAACCAAATTATCAACTTGTATATATCACAACTCGCAAAACATTGACAAAGCTACTCAAACCTGAGCGATCCATTCTGTTCGAGGGCATGGTAAAAAAGCAAGCTGACAAAGACTCCAATGTAAACACCTGGAAATTGACGCAACATTCCAAACGAAACTTGCAATAGCATTTTGTCGACCAACTTCAAACAAGATTTCCACCTTATAATATTGAGAAATCGACTCACGTAGATATCACATGAACTTTTCTTGAATCACTATTACATAAGCTTATGTTGCAAGTGAAAATATTTCATCTCTCAAGATAGGGAGGTCCAAAATGTATAACATTTAAGGGATTTGCCCAAACACACTACTTTGAAGAACTCCAGCTGGCATACTATTTATATCAGACTCCTGGTCTTCTGATCTGACCTAAAGGTCCGCTTTTGAAGAAACGATTTTAGAAAGAGGAATTATGGTGCCAGCATCAATTTCTTTAGATGATACAGGAGGCTGGGGTGCCAGACTCTACGAAACGGCAGAGCTGCCGGTCTCACCATGTTGAAGATATTGAAAACGTTTTGTATAACTCGATAGTACTGATTTATGGTTGTGTGACATCTCCTGAACCCGAAGTACCAGAAGTAATCTTTCGAATACTTTGGAGAATTTTGCCAGCAATCTGATTGGACGGTAGGACCATGGTTTCTGTTTAAGTTTTCCCGGCTTGGTTATCAAGATTATCTTAGCACACTTTCACTAGGCAGGAAGTAGATGAACCTCAAGATCCCATTGTGAATCGTCGTTAAGTACAGGAGAGCGTTTCTTGATTAAGGAGCTTACGATGGAACTAGACATTTTTATTGAGGGAATAAAGGTTCCAACTCTATACTTCCCACATTTTCTACACACGCAAACCGACGAATAAAGCGCTCAAGGCCCCAGCAGGAACATCCTGGGGAAACGAGAAAGCAAATATGTTGTCCCACAGTAACATTGAACTGTTCCAAAGCGATACAGTCAAATAGATTGAGGTCCATCAAAGGATCGAAAGCTTGCTTGGTAGCCCCACATAATGAGGAAAGTACTTTTTTTATATTTGTAACGCAACAACAAAAATAACTTTAATTAATATAAGATTTACCATATATGTAAGAACGTGTATTTAGATGTCCATAAAGCCTCGTCTATTTCAATCTAAGTAAACTTTGTTCGTTCCTTTGTTTGAAAATTACAATTTCATAATATCAAATCAAAGTAGGCTTCAGTTTTGTTGACTGTTATTTTGTTGTTGAATTTTGTATTCAGTTATTTTTTGTATTTTGTTACATACAATTATTTGTTAATAAAATATTTTTTATTTCTTCTTCATATTTAAAATGGCAATGATTATCAGATATATTTTAAAAAAATTGGGGTTCTGGAAAGATGAAGAGAAAAATATTGAAAAAACTGAACAAGAAGAGAAAAATATTGAAAAAACTGAACAAGAAGAGAAAAATATTGAAAAAACTGAACAAGTTTTGGAACAATATGCAGTTAAAGAAGAAACTCCAATAGGCAATAAGAAGCAGTCAAACAAACCAAAGAACAATACTTTATGCGATGATTGTAGAAGTTATGTCCAGCTCTTAGGAAGAAACTACAGAATGTGAACAGCAACTTATTGCAGACGCTTTACAAGATTGAGTGTAAGTATAAGCATACTAAGTAATCCACGTTTTAGAAGACATTTTCATTGTGAATTTACTCGTATCTCTTAAGGAGAGCCTCGGATCACTTCAAAAGCCATTTTACCGTGAAGGACCAACTACTATTTGATGCAAGGGGACGATGATGATGACCAGATGAGCCAGGAGCAGTTGCCAAATGACGATGATAGTTAGATGAAGGATGGAGTGAATCTCTATGGACAATTTCAATAGGTAAGTACTCGCAATTGATAGCTGCTGCTGCTGCTGTTGCTGCTATTCATTATACCATCTATTGATATTCCTCTTCATATTAAAATTATAATTCAAATAATTTTTTCTAGACACCCGCAAATTAATGGAAACATGCAAAAAATACTCAGAGGGCAGTTCCACCTTCCTGGAGTTCGGTCATTGTCATCACCGTCTACATTAACATCATGGCCATCATCATCTATTACTCGTACATGTCTGATTCCTACTTATTCATTAAGATAAATCTGTTATTTTAAACAAATTTCCAATGGACGTATTATATTTGAACTATTGTGTTATTTTAAAAAATAATTATTTGGTATTTATGGTTAATCCTTTGTAAAACTCATAAATATATCACTAATTACAAAATTATTGTTTTTGATCAAGACACTGTTTCGTGTCACCTTTTTTAGTGACCGTATCATAGCATAAGGATGTGGTGAAGTCATAACAGCGGAGATATAGAGATGCAATTCGATGTTTACCGCACGATAGATACATCATGTTGGTTCGATGTTTTAACACATGTAAAAATGTTCCTCATGCAACGTGTTAAACCTGTTATGCATACAGAGCCGAATTCAGGGGTCTCGTGGCCCAGGGCAATGAAGAAAGTGGAGGCCCCTTCATCAAGCGACCGGGTTCATCCAACCTTCTCTGTTACAGTTTGATTATCCACAAAGAACACAGTTTGAGTGGCACTTTTATTGTACTTAATACGCTTTTTTTGTTGATTTTAAGGCAGCGTTTGATTAGCTATCCCGTAAGTCTTTAGTTTTCAAATAACAAGAAATAGGAGTATCTACAAAAATAGTAAGATTCTTGGTGGAAGTCTATAGCCAAAGAAAATCTGCAGTTTGGATGAGAGAGACACTTTCAGATGAGTTTGAGACAGTTTCGGGAGTCAAACAAGGTTGTCTACTATCACCATTGCTTTTTGCCCTTCATTTTAATGACTTGCTGCTATATGCGGATGATAATGTTATACTATCGGACGATATTCAGACTATGCAATGTATGATACAAAATCTCGAAGTGGAATTTAGAAGTCAACCTAAACAAATCTGAAATGATGGTTTTTAGGAACGGAGGAAGATTGTCCGAAAAAGAAAAGATTTTTTAAAGGCGACCGTATAAAAATTGCTTCCTAGTACAACTACCTGGGAATTGTCTTAACACCACAATTTAATTGAAAATAGGAATTGTTTGGCAAAGTCTAGATTAGAATAATTCGACCTGGAATAATTTTTTGAGTAAACCTGAGTTTTTTTTTATCCAGTAAGCTGTGCTATTCAATCATATGGTGCTCAAGTATGGGGTTATACCTTATTTGATCAGGTGGATAATATGCAACGATACTTTGTAAAAAAATTTTTGAAATTGCCAAGTTTCACGCCAACTTATGCAATAATGCTAGAAACTGGCATGGAAAACAACCATTTTTATACGCAAAGTTTGCACTTGAGGTATTTATCGTAATGAAGACATTATTTCGTTACAGTAATCAAAGATTGTCACATGGGTTGTCAAGAAAACTGCTAGAGAAGAACATAGCTTGGATAAGAGAAGCAAACTTAATATGTCGACGCTACGAAATTATTTTTAGAAGGGAGGACAATTGGGAGCTTTGGAACAGTACAAAATTGCTATTATTGGAATCTCTAAGTTATGAAAAACGTAAATCGTATGTAGTGTCCATGACTGAGGATCGGTGATAATCTGTGCTGCATTTTGGTATGAAGGAAAGAATCCGATATGTTATATTTCAACAAGAATGAATGCTGAAATGTTCGTCAACTTATTAGGCAATGAACTCATAATATTTGACAGCCCAAATTTATAGCGATAACTGGACTTTCCAGCAAGATAATGCGCCGATATATTGTGCACAGCGAACGAGACTGTTTTTTAAGACTAATAATATTCCGCTGTTGCAATGGCCAGTAATAAGTCCGGACTTAAATCGCATTGAGGACCTCTGGCGAATCCTCTCTGACAAAGTATATGGAATTGAAAGGCTGTATGAAACGGCTAAGGAATTGAAGATGGCACTATTGCCAACCACCCTTAAATTCTTGATCAATTAAATGCCATCCCGACTCATCAAAGTTGTTTTAAATAAAAGAAAAAAACATGAATTCGAAAACTATGAATATTGAAGTTATGCACATTTAATTATTTTCTATGAAGAATTATTTTTTGTTTAGTTTTTTCTTTTTGTTAAGTGAAGAACAAATGAGTTATGTCTTTGCAACGTTACGTTGCTGTAATTATAAATAAAAAAAACTTTACCATTTGGTCAGGAATAACATAGAAATTCTTGCATTCATTTTATGAGGTATGCTTTTCGTATCTTTTGATAAAAACATTTTTCATTTGCTCAGAATTCTTTGTTGGATGTTAATTATTTTTTATTATTCCAATTCTTAATTATAAACAACACTCATACCTACCAATATAAACAATTAGGCTATGTGTGTCTCATGTCAAAGTCACTTTCATTATTTATGTTTAACATTTCCCATGTCATCTGCATTCTGTTTCCGTTTTGTTGCCAACAATTTCCGTATTATATTTACTGTATTACGAAAAGCAGAACAAAAACCAAAAAAACAAAACAAAAACCTTGTCGTCTTTGTCCAGTTTATTTAGTAAAAAATGTGTGTATAGAAAAAACTTCATTGTGTTTTAATCCACAACTTGTTGTTTTACTACCATGTTTAATTAAATTAATTTTTATTATATTATTTACTATTACTATTTCTCTTTTGAGTTTTTCATTAAATTTCCACAGTTACAAGTTACAAATGAACCTCATTTAGTATGAATCAACATACATAACTTTCTGATTACCTTAATTAATTAAATTTTAGTTGTTTGCTTCAAATGAGTGAGTGTCTTTCATTTTAAACCGCTTCAAGAACATAAATGATTTTGATTAGTGGACTTTTGAATTTTCTTTTAACATTTTTATGAAAATACTAATGTAAAACTTAATCTTTTATATTTCATGAAGTTGTTTGTTTTATATCAATTTGTCAATTATTGACTTTGCTTTTGGTACTTTCAAGGCTGAAATTTCATCTTTCAAATGTCCAACAAAAGAAGCAAAAGCCATTCGCTCCATTGGTTCACAAGCTGTTTTTTTTTTCATTGTACTGTGTGCCTCATCAATTTTGAGACACTCATCCTGTGCCCCGGTGCAGCTAAATGGAAACAACATACCCACCTACCTCACTTGATAAGCGGTTGACCTGGATATCCCACAGCAGAAACAAAATGAATTAGCTGAACCTCAAACATACCAGGATGAGCTGGCACATGTGACACAAATCAAAATTAAGCGCAAAAAATAAGCTACTTCTCTATAAAACCATTCTCAAAACAGTATGGAGTTATGGCATTGAACTGTGGTGTACAATTTCAAAATCAAACGACCAATTCATACAAAGGTCTTAAGAGGGATTGTCAACGTTGAATGGTATGTCCGCAACTTCGTCATCCGTCGAGACTTGTAGGTCTGAAGATCTCGTGAATCTCACGAAAATCACCTCACCGTTAATTTGTTGGACAATGGCCTGCGCATTCCTATGTTAAAGGGTTACCACCCCCTGGATCTTCCCTTCTGATTACAGGAATTCTGAAAATATAGCTCTTAAGTAGTATAATAACATGTCAATCTCAACTCATCCAATTTGCTGGACCTCCATTTGAAACAGTTGCAATTTTGAAGGATACTAACCCTCTACAAGGTAAGAACAGATAAAAAGGTTGCTTATGGCCCATTGCGATGCCTGGCTTAAATTGTTTTTAGTTTCAGTATTCGTTTCGATCTTATGTGAAACCTTAAAGATAGTTTAAGCTACCACCGGCATCACTCTCAGGATCATTACATCTATGAATCAATTGTACTTCATTGTAGCTTCAACTAGGGAAACTTGTTTATTAATTGGGTAAACAATTCTTAATATGTTAAGAGTTTCTTCAACAAGTACTATTTGTCAAGTTTTACGATTTATACGAGGGTCATTCAGTCATCAAAAAGTTTCTGTTATGCATAGAAGAAGTCTTTGTATGGTTGTTAAAGCCGCTTTCTTTCTACTTACTTCATCAAAAAAATTAATTAAATGGGATTTCAGAAACCATATCAAGAGAATCATAGTTTTTTTTTACAGTTTTGGAAGCAAGCATCCAATGATGCCTTGTTTGGAATGCTTTCAGCTTCAGTGTACGACGGTATTACCTAGGCTACCACCAGCATCGCACTTAGCGTCTTTATCACGAAAAGACAGCAATGAAGTAAGTGAGGATTAATTATTATTACCCATCCGTAATGTTGGTAATGCATGGACGCGTAAAATAAAAACTGTGTTCTCAACGGATACTAGTGTGGAGTACATTCCAATAATTTCCCAGTATATTTATTATAGGAACTTGGTAATACTGATACCAATTTTATAATGCATTTCAGCGCCATCTGTTGTCAAGTAGGCGATAAAATTAACACTAGTGTGAAATGTACAATAATAAATTTAAATAATATGTACATATATGGAAACTTAAAGCGTACACACATCATTGTTAAATGAAATTTTCAGTTAATAAATTAACAAATTTTTCTAGTAATGATAACCTAAAGTCATATACTTAATACTAAGAACCAAATTCTGGAGGAGTTTGTTTGTTTGTTTGCTACATGAATTATTCTTTTTTACAATTGTATAACGTCATAACAGTGGTCTGTCCTCCATTCTGAAGTCTATTGAGTTATGCTTAGAATAATGTCTGATCAGAACCAAGAATTATTCACAAAATTATAAAAACCTTAGTCATGAAAGATGGTGATCATCTTTCTTAAGCTACAAAAGCATAACTTTCTTCATACAGTCAATGTTTTCCCTGGAAAAGTAACAAAATTAGTTTCGATAGCAGCATATGTTCATAGCCTAAATACGCATACAATAAAATCTCTGAAAGCCTTTTCAACATTTTCATTGATATTGTAGCATTCCTGTTTAAATTGTTCAATATTTTTGTTCAAGTTGCTAGCGTTAACAGTTAATCAGTTGACTGTTGATCCTTCTTAAATTTATTACCATTCCTAGGCGTAGCATTACTAGAGTTATGCTGGAACAATTCTAAAGATAGTAATGGTTTTGTGATACCAAAAACGATGACCTTCTGGACAATGTTGCCACAAATCATAAGCTTCATATGCCGCTTCATCTGGTGAAGATAGAAAAAGCAAGAAGTTCAATACTTTCAACATGCCAATGACATTCAGCTCCTATAACCAACGGATGGGAGATGTTGCTCTCTTTGACAATACAAAGAACAATTACCGAATACGAGTTCTTGGGAAAAAATGCTTTTGACCGCTGATTACGAATGCTTTCAACGCTTGCATGGTGAAAGCGTTGAAGCTTCAATGTCTTCATAGAAATTTCTCAAACGAACAACGTAAAGCTACAAACGTTACGACAGAGAATCTGATCAGATGCGACAATGACACCAACTACAACACAAAAACGTGATAGAATTGAATCAAAATAGCGCGTCTACCAATAAACAAAGTAAATGACGGTGTTCACTATGACGGTGTGCTCCAAAAACTTATTCAAAGCAAGGATCGTTATCGTTGTGGCTTGTATCAAAACACTTCTTTTTACAAATACAAGAAATGTGGGAAGCACATGCAACCCCAAATATTTTTAACTATATCATATTAGAATACAATTCGTTTTTTTTATGCTTTTTTGATGTAAGTCAAACATTTTCTTAACAAATATTGAATATTTCTTTTCGATTTATGTACGTGTATATATGTGTATATCACTATTATAAAGTATATTTGAAATGCCAGAGAAATTCCATGGATAAATTCAAAACTTTGTGAACATGAATCTTATGGATGTTTGGTTTTCGAAACATGTCTTAACAAAGACACGGAAGGATTTTAAAAGAAAATTAAAATAAGGTATCTCATAAATTTTCACTACAAAATCTCAGTTTGATCAATGCCAGCAATATTATCTAAATAACAATTTTCTACTTAAATCAACGAAGCAATTTTTAAAAACTACTACAGAACGCACACTGCAATCTTGCATTTTTCACCAGCTCGGTAACGACTAGAGCTACACAAAGCAGTGTCCTTCTCAAAACAGGACATATATATATACATTGTAAAAGTAAGTAAAATAGACTTATAGTAGTTCTATGGAATATTGTATTTGTAAGTATTTGAAAATTGAATTATTTTAATACGATGATTTACAATTTGATATAAACATTGACGAGCCGAAAAAAGTTGGTGTGTCCTTAGCGTCTTCTCAGCACGTACGGAGAGTGACATCGCTTGTTGTTGTGCCCAGTCAATGTCTGTATAGAATCAAATTTTAAAAGATTATAATAACTTAGATTATTTATCATTCTACTTATACTATTCATACTTACTTTATACTTGTAAAATCATTTATACGCGCAACATTTAAGTAGAAGAAACCGATTTATTCAACGCCAGCATCATACGTAAGTTTTTGGCAAACTGCTCCATTAAACATGACATTTTGGTATCTTTTAGCAAATCGGAATCGGATGGGGATGGGGATGTGGACTCTTTTTTGCCTTCTTTGAACCATTCACTGACTTCATCCAATTCATCAAGGTACTGGTCAATCAATTTCTTACTGTCTTCTTTTATTTTAGTAATATTTGTTGGCTTCCAGTTTAATTCCGCGATATTTGATCGAGGTATCTCGTATTGGGCCTTAAATCCACAGCCATTTAAGCCATAGATCTCATCCAATCTTGGGTTTTCTTTCTCGTGATCTCTTTTGACCAATGCAACCGGCTTTTTATTGAATATTTTAGGTGAACTCGTTTCTGTCTTCGCTACATTGCCATCGTGCGTTTTTTCGCCAAGACTCTCTTCCTCCAGAATATGCAAAATCTCCTGACGACGGGTGCGTGGTGGCGGTGTTGTTTTTGTTGATTTCGCACTCTCATCACTTTGAAGTTTTTCCTTCATTTTCTGTGCCTCGTCATAGGCTTTGTGCAGTTTTTCATTTCTTTCGTCTTTGTTGTACGCGAAGCCTTTAAATTCTGTCACATATGTTTTAAAATCGAACACGTTGTCCCCAGCACTTTGTTTCCCAACAGAAATGTCTTTCTTAAGTTGTTCATTCAACGTTAATAATAGTTCTCTGGACATTTCTGCTTTATACTGCAAACTTTGTTTTCTTTTTGGTGAAAATTGGCCCATGTATAACCTGTACATTGGACTTTTGATTCCGCCAATGGTGATCCCGGAGTGTCCTGTTCTTTTTCTACTATTGGTTTCTTCCTTACCAAAACCAGCAAATGCAGGCGCCGATTTCTTTCCCATGTTACGCATTATATATTTATGTGCACTCAAATACTGAAGTGTCTTAGATAATGCGTACGATTTATAAAACGTACCTTTTAAATCCATTACTCTTTCTCAAATTTAGTCACTTATATGTATTAACGTAAAAATATTAAAAAAATAAGGAACTTGTGTAACCGAAAGATGATGTTAGAATGAAAAAATTAGATTATTCTGTGTGACATTAAAAACAAAAATTATATCTTAAAAATACAAATCCAACACAAGGCAACTATGATCTCACACAAATTATTTTTACTATGGGAGATTCTGAATATAAAATAGACATAAATGCAACGAAACTTAATGGACAACAGCAATAACAATTGAGTATTTATTAATTATTTCCATTTTCCATTTAATTATATGGTGGTTATGTGTTGCAACTAAAGAAACTGTTGCTGAGGTCCCCAATGCACAGTTCTATGCATTCTTATGGAGTGATTCGTACCTTTGGTCTTCAGCCTGCTTCTTCTATCCTTACCCGAATTGAATATGTGTTTTTCAAAAAATATTTCGCCGTGGTTGAAAATATTGTTTTTAGATTTTTTGTCTATTTGTCGGTGCGCTTATGCAGGCTTATCTCAAAAACGGCTTAATCGATTTGAATGTGGTTTTCATTGATGTATTGCATATGCTTTCTTTTGATTCAAATGCATGACACTCCTCCATGATAATCAATCACTTCAGATTTAGTCCAAATTGAATTCCAAATGAAATGGTTTTTTAGTAACAGAAAAAATACGTACGAATGAAAGATGGATCAATATTAGATTAAATTTATTAGGAGTGTTACATGTTTCTCTTTAATAATACAGCACCTGAACTTACTCTCTCATTTCCTTGATCAAAAAAGTTTTGTGGTAGTTTATCATTTTCAAATCACTCACAAATACAAATTATTTCTTTTCTATCCAATTCACCTATTGAGTAGAATACAGAAGCATCCGAAAGAAATAATAGGTTATATCTGTAGCATGATGTTGTGATGGAATAAGGTAAGTTTGCTTTGATTTTTTATTGTCATTTATTTTTATCCATGCAATCAGACAGACAGTCAAAAACATTAAACTGGATACAGTCAATGAGAACTCGTACAATGGGGTATTTTAACTAAATTCATAAAAATTTTCGAAAAAAAAGTCTAAAACTCAAAATTCCATGTTGTGTTGTAAGTAGCAAGTTAAATATTTTATACCAATATTGGGATGGTAGCTAAAGAGCGAGGATTATTTTTATAATACGCGCTTGATGAATGTCCAAATAATTTTTGAATTGCCGTTAAGAATTAAACGTTTTAAATTGTACAATAATCAGACCCTAGGGATCTAAGGGATGATGGATATGGCGGACCGACATGCATTTTGAGGCCATAAAGAAAAAGTCCTTTACTATGAAGTCCCAAACAGGGCTCAAATATTGTATGTTCAGGACGACTTCATAACTTGAAGCAAGGAATCACCAATCATGAAGATCAAATCCATTTGATCGTTTTGCTGAAAAAGAAAATCAAACATTTCTGAATCAAATGGAGGCCCCTTATCGCCCCAGGCCACCAGAGACTTTGCCAATGGATCAGAGTGTATCCTGTATGATAATCAAACCCTTTCCATCAAATTGCAATGCATCCCCAAATTATTAAAAGAAAAATAAATAAAGCATTAAAATTTTTACGAAAATATACAATCCAAAATTTATTTATGTCCTCCAAAACTAAATACATTTGATAGTTACATCGAAATCCAGTTACCCCGCAGTAGACTATTCACTTGTGTCATCACTGTCGATTTCACTGGAACTGTTAGCCGTTTTTCCATCGTCAGTAAGAGAATTCTTGATTTTGTGAAGCCATTTACCATTAACATGATAGAAATGACTTTGCACGCAATTGAAAACTCCATACTGGCACCCCATTTGCAGAAATTTGACAATCTCCGATCTCCATTCCAGTCTCGTTGATTCTGCAATGGGGTGCCTTTCCAAAATTCCCAAAATATCGTCAACTCTGAGTGGTGCGTCTGCGTTTTGTAGGATGAATAGCAATTTTAGTGTGTTAATTTTGTTTCCTGCCATATTACGTGAAATACTCTGTGCATGGGTGTATGGGTAAAAGTTTAAATACAAGAAATTTTGAAGACGAAAGTGTGTATGTTTGATTTTTTTTTTTTTTTGAGAGACCTGAAGGGAAAAGGATTGTGTACTTAGTGTGTTTATAATTGTGTATTTTCTTTTAGTTTAATTTTTTTTCTTTTTTGTTTTTGACATTTCATCATATCACATCTTGAATTTATTATTTAATATGATGATGTTCGTAATGCATTCGAAGTCATCTTCGAAGTCATCTCAACATATACACGTGTATAAATGTGCAACGTTAATTTGATTACCTATCTATGTATTTTCAGTAATGTTAATAGGCGGGGGTATTCTGGTGTTAAATAGTTAAATTAACAGAATCTCATTCTTATACAATACTCTAAACTAAACCCATTTCTTTCTACTATTTCGAAAACGAAACATAATTTCAAACTTAATCTGTATCATTTCTGTGATAAATAGATTCTTATTCTTATATTAACATGAACAAAGATTGAGAATCTGATCAGATGCAACAATGACAGATCACTAATCCATCAAGTAGTGGCACCCGTCTGGATATATGGCATCCAAATCTGGAGGACGACTGCTCCATACAACGAAAGAAAAATTTAGGAAATTGCAATTCAAAAGCATTACATGGAGATATGGTTGATTTGACGTTAAAAATATACAATAGAAAAAAAAAATTGTATAGATGTCTCCTCATTCTTCAAATAATCAAATTTGTCTTTTCCTAATATCAAATTGTCCAAGTCGAAAATTGTTGATTAAAAGTAAAGCGTCAATCTTACAAACTCTTTACACTTTACTTAAATGAAATCAATTATATCGGCCGATATATCGGTGTTGGGAATCGGAATCGTTTCATCCCAACTTTTAAGATTACTTGAGACGGTTTTGACGTTTACTATTGTATCAAATTTTCTCCTCGGATCTTGAAAGTTTATGGTGGAGTCACATAAACTCCTCAACAAGCCGCACTTATATTTGCAACTGGTGAACAGTATCTTGTCAATATAATATGTAAGTAAAAAAAGTCTGCAAATTAGATCTGTAACTTCGGAAAATTGAGATAATCGGGTTTGAATAACAAGCAATAGCATGGGTTATGTGGCCGTCTTGGGTAAATAAAGTTGCGATCCTATATAAAATGGCAATTTGCATCACGGACTGTAGGTTTCTTAAAAAATCATCATAAATATTGTATGACATATCTTAAATGTAAATATCTAATTACATATCTTAACTAGGGTTGTCCAACGCATTAAGAAAATTACAACTATGTACATTTTTAGTTCATAAAAAAAGGGTTTTTTTTTATTTGCCCTACCCTCAGTAGGCCGAACTTCGCTTTCTGTCACTTTTTTCCGGGCCTCAGCTTCACAATTCTAATAATTTATTTTATTTTTTTTATTTTACTGATTTACCATTTATTTTAATCGTGCAATAAACGAAAAGAAACACACAATTAAAATGCAAGACACTGAGAAACATTATACATGTGTAACAGAAAATCTTGGAGAAAATATGGCACATTTGGCACAACACTGCGAATTCAAATTAGAAGTCGTCTACTTACGCCATGAAGCACAGCTGGCAACAATTTATGAACATAACTGGGATAAAGCAGAGACATCTGAGTTGAGTCAAACTGTTCAAGAACCACATCCATTTAGAATTCTGGTCAAAAAAATATTGCAGAAATATGCAGAAAACCTGAATTCTTCAGTGAACTCGGATGAACGTTTTATCAGGGAGGTTTACAAGTATGAAAAATACATGTATCCTACGGAAGGTGCTTCTCTTATCAATTGGGACCTTTTTATAGAACATGGCATTATGATCAGCTTAGTTTTGGTGGCATTAGGATTGGCATTATTTATATGCTTAAAATATTCGGCAAGAGCACATGATTATTTTCAAAAAATGTTGAAAAAGATCATAGAAAAATTGTGAATGTGGACACCAAAATTATGATTGTAAGAATTATGTATATTAAAACTAATAAAACACAGTAATAAAAATTTTAAAAGTCTACACAAATGAATTTATTCGCAATCTTATGATTAAATTGTTTTATAACTTTTGGTCTCACATCACCGTGGGCGTGAGGCAATATAACTGAAGCCCCTGCCTGCTCAGAAATTTGCGATCTTTTTTTGCAATAAGTATATTAAAACCAAGATGGAATATGATTCGGTAGGTGCACATAGTTGCCCATATATTGAGTATCCAATTGAAAGTCTCTTTTAAAGATTTAGACTTAAATTGGAAAATATATGTAGGAACACTATTTTTTTTCCAAATGCAAATGGATTTTTTTTTTAGTTTTTTTTTTTTTTCTTTCTTTTTTGACATTTCATTATATCACATCTATTTGTATTGATTCTGATTGTAATAGGATGATGTTCATAATGCATTCGAAGTCATCTCAGCATATTCACGTATATAAATGAACAACTTTTACTTAGATGTTTTCGGAATTTAGATCACAAATACCTTCATCAGGGTTATATCGCGTGGTAGGGCTTATAAACTAGTGAGTCAGAAATGGATGCTATAAAAATACAACGTGCTTTGGCTTCTTTAACTAATTTCAGCATAATTTTGAAGATCCACAGACAATCAAATGCACATAGTGCAGTCTACTGGAATTTACGAATTATTTTTATAAAACTGATCTTCAAGGCGATTGCTGCTTCTATAAAGGAAGTAAGCATTTAATCGATAGCATGAAACAACTAGCAATTTCTCTTGTATGACCAGGCTTTGTGGCATTTTCATAAGACAACATGGTCTCGGCGAGAATTTATACATCGTAAGAAACAGGTCACGGGCACCACTTTTAAAAGAAAGATGTAACCACTTTAATCATATTTAAATTTAAACTTTAAGCGTACACACATCATTGTTAAATGAAATTTTCAGTTAATAAATTAACAAATTTTTCTAGTAATGATAACCTAAAGTCATATACTTAATACTAAGAACCAAATTCTGGAGGAGTTTGTTTGTTTGTTTGCTACATGAATTATTCTTTTTTACAATTGTATAACGTCATAACAGTGGTCTGTCCTCCATTCTGAAGTCTATTGAGTTATGCTTAGAATAATGTCTGATCAGAACCAAGAATTATTCACAAAATTATAAAAACCTTAGTCATGAAAGATGGTGATCATCTTTCTTAAGCTACAAAAGCATAACTTTCTTCATACAGTCAATGTTTTCCCTGGAAAAGTAACAAAATTAGTTTCGATAGCAGCATATGTTCATAGCCTAAATACGCATACAATAAAATCTCTGAAAGCCTTTTCAACATTTTCATTGATATTGTAGCATTCCTGTTTAAATTGTTCAATATTTTTGTTCAAGTTGCTAGCGTTAACAGTTAATCAGTTGACTGTTGATCCTTCTTAAATTTATTACCATTCCTAGGCGTAGCATTACTAGAGTTATGCTGGAACAATTCTAAAGATAGTAATGGTTTTGTGATACCAAAAACGATGACCTTCTGGACAATGTTGCCACAAATCATGAGCTTCATATGCCGCTTCATCTGGTGAAGATAGAAAAAGCAAGAAGTTCAATACTTTCAACATGCCAATGACATTCAGCTCCTATAACCAACGGATGGGAGATGTTGCTCTCTTTGACAATACAAAGAACAATTACCGAATACGAGTTCTTGGGAAAAAATGCTTTTGACCGCTGATTACGAATGCTTTCAACGCTTGCATGGTGAAAGCGTTGAAGCTTCAATGTCTTCATAGAAATTTCTCAAACGAACAACGTAAAGCTACAAACGTTACGACAGAGAATCTGATCAGATGCGACAATGACACCAACTACAACACAAAAACGTGATAGAATTGAATCAAAATAGCGCGTCTACCAATAAACAAAGTAAATGACGGTGTTCACTATGACGGTGTGCTCCAAAAACTTATTCAAAGCAAGGATCGTTATCGTTGTGGCTTGTATCAAAACACTTCTTTTTACAAATACAAGAAATGTGGGAAGCACATGCAACCCCAAATATTTTTAACTATATCATATTAGAATACAATTCGTTTTTTTTATGCTTTTTTGATGTAAGTCAAACATTTTCTTAACAAATATTGAATATTTCTTTTCGATTTATGTACGTGTATATATGTGTATATCACTATTATAAAGTATATTTGAAATGCCAGAGAAATTCCATGGATAAATTCAAAACTTTGTGAACATGAATCTTATGGATGTTTGGTTTTCGAAACATGTCTTAACAAAGACACGGAAGGATTTTAAAAGAAAATTAAAATAAGGTATCTCATAAATTTTCACTACAAAATCTCAGTTTGATCAATGCCAGCAATATTATCTAAATAACAATTTTCTACTTAAATCAACGAAGCAATTTTTAAAAACTACTACAGAACGCACACTGCAATCTTGCATTTTTCACCAGCTCGGTAACGACTAGAGCTACACAAAGCAGTGTCCTTCTCAAAACAGGACATATATATATACATTGTAAAAGTAAGTAAAATAGACTTATAGTAGTTCTATGGAATATTGTATTTGTAAGTATTTGAAAATTGAATTATTTTAATACGATGATTTACAATTTGATATAAACATTGACGAGCCGAAAAAAGTTGGTGTGTCCTTAGCGTCTTCTCAGCACGTACGGAGAGTGACATCGCTTGTTGTTGTGCCCAGTCAATGTCTGTATAGAATCAAATTTTAAAAGATTATAATAACTTAGATTATTTATCATTCTACTTATACTATTCATACTTACTTTATACTTGTAAAATCATTTATACGCGCAACATTTAAGTAGAAGAAACCGTTTTATTCAACGCCAGCATCATACGTAAGTTTTTGGCAAACTGCTCCATTAAACATGACATTTTGGTATCTTTTAGCAAATCGGAATCGGATGGGGATGGGGATGTGGACTCTTTTTTGCCTTCTTTGAACCATTCACTGACTTCATCCAATTCATCAAGGTACTGGTCCATTATTTTTTTACTATCTTCTTTTATTTTAGTAATATTTGTTGGCTTCCAGTTTAATTCCGCGATATTTGATCGAGGTATCTCGTATTGGGCCTTAAATCCACAGCCATTTAAGCCATAGATCTCATCCAATCTTGGGTTTTCTTTCTCGTGATCTCTTTTGACCAATGCAACCGGCTTTTTATTGAATATTTTAGGTGAACTCGTTTCTGTCTTCGCTACATTGCCATCGTGCGTTTTTTCGCCAAGACTCTCTTCCTCCAGAATATGCAAAATCTCCTGACGACGGGTGCGTGGTGGCGGTGTTGTTTTTGTTGATTTCGCACTCTCATCACTTTGAAGTTTTTCCTTCATTTTCTGTGCCTCGTCATAGGCTTTGTGCAGTTTTTCATTTCTTTCGTCTTTGTTGTACGCGAAGCCTTTAAATTCTGTCACATATGTTTTAAAATCGAACACGTTGTCCCCAGCACTTTGTTTCCCAACAGAAATGTCTTTCTTAAGTTGTTCATTCAACGTTAATAATAGTTCTCTGGACATTTCTGCTTTATACTGCAAACTTTGTTTTCTTTTTGGTGAAAATTGGCCCATGTATAACCTGTACATTGGACTTTTGATTCCGCCAATGGTGATCCCGGAGTGTCCTGTTCTTTTTCTACTATTGGTTTCTTCCTTACCAAAACCAGCAAATGCAGGCGCCGATTTCTTTCCCATGTTACGCATTATATATTTATGTGCACTCAAATACTGAAGTGTCTTAGATAATGCGTACGATTTATAAAACGTACCTTTTAAATCCATTACTCTTTCTCAAATTTAGTCACTTATATGTATTAACGTAAAAATATTAAAAAAATAAGGAACTTGTGTAACCGAAAGATGATGTTAGAATGAAAAAATTAGATTATTCTGTGTGACATTAAATACAAAAATATATCATAAAAATAAAAATCCAACACAAGGCAACTATGATCTCACACAAATTATTTTTACTATGGGAGATTCTGAATATAAAATAGACATAAATGCAACGAAACTTAATGGACAACAGCAATAACAATTGAGTATTTATTAATTATTTCCATTTTCCATTTAATTATATGGTGGTTATGTGTTGCAACTAAAGAAACTGTTGCTGAGGTCCCCAATGCACAGTTCTATGCATTCTTATGGAGTGATTCGTACCTTTGGTCTTCAGCCTGCTTCTTCTATCCTTACCCGAATTGAATATGTGTTTTTCAAAAAATATTTCACCGTGGTTGAAAATATTGTTTTTAGATTTTTTGTCTATTTGTCGGTGCGCTTGTGCAGGCTTATCTCAAAAACGGCTTAATCGATTTGAATGTGGTTTTCATTGATGTATTGCATATGCTTTCTTTTGATTCAAATGCATGACACTCCTCCATGATAATCAATCATTTCAGATTTAGTCCAAATTGAATTCCAAATGAAATGGTTTTTTAGTAACAGAAAAAATACGTACGAATGAAAGATGGATCAATATTAGATTTAATTTATTAGGAGTGTTACATGTTTCTCTTTAATAATACAGCACCTGAACTTACTCTCTCATTTCCTTGATCAAAAAAGTTTTGTGGTAGTTTATCATTTTCAAATCACTCACAAATACAAATTATTTCTTTTCTATCCAATTCACCTATTGAGTAGAATACAGAAGCATCCGAAAGAAATAATAGGTTATATCTGTAGCATGATGTTGTGATGGAATAAGGTAAGTTTGCTTTGATTTTTTATTGTCATTTATTTTTATCCATGCAATCAGACAGACAGTCAAAAACATTAAACTGGATACAGTCAATGAGAACTCGTACAATGGGGTATTTTAACTAAATTCATAAAAATTTTCGAAAAAAAAGTCTAAAACTCAAAATTCCATGTTGTGTTGTAAGTAGCAAGTTAAATATTTTATACCAATATTGGGATGGTAGCTAAAGAGCGAGGATTATTTTTATAATACGCGCTTGATGAATGTCCAAATAATTTTTGAATTGCCGTTAAGAATTAAACGTTTTAAATTGTACAATAATCAGACCCTAGGGATCTAAGGGATGATGGATATGGCGGACCGACATGCATTTTGAGGCCATAAAGAAAAAGTCCTTTACTATGAAGTCCCAAACAGGGCTCAAATATTGTATGTTCAGGACGACTTCATAACTTGAAGCAAGGAATCACCAATCATGAAGATCAAATCCATTTGATCGTTTTGCTGAAAAAGAAAATCAAACATTTCTGAATCAAATGGAGGCCCCTTATCGCCCCAGGCCACCAGAGACTTTGCCAATGGATCAGAGTGTATCCTGTATGATAATCAAACCCTTTCCATCAAATTGCAATGCATCCCCAAATTATTAAAAGAAAAATAAATAAAGCATTAAAATTTTTACGAAAATATACAATCCAAAATTTATTTATGTCCTCCAAAACTAAATACATTTGATAGTTACATCGAAATCCAGTTACCCCGCAGTAGACTATTCACTTGTGTCATCACTGTCGATTTCACTGGAACTGTTAGCCGTTTTTCCATCGTCAGTAAGAGAATTCTTGATTTTGTGAAGCCATTTACCATTAACATGATAGAAATGACTTTGCACGCAATTGAAAACTCCATACTGGCACCCCATTTGCAGAAATTTGACAATCTCCGATCTCCATTCCAGTCTCGTTGATTCTGCAATGGGGTGCCTTTCCAAAATTCCCAAAATATCGTCAACTCTGAGTGGTGCGTCTGCGTTTTGTAGGATGAATAGCAATTTTAGTGTGTTAATTTTGTTTCCTGCCATATTACGTGAAATACTCTGTGCATGGGTGTATGGGTAAAAGTTTAAATACAAGAAATTTTGAAGACGAAAGTGTGTATGTTTGATTTTTTTTTTTTTGAGAGACCTGAAGGGAAAAGGATTGTGTACTTAGTGTGTTTATAATTGTGTATTTTCTTTTAGTTTAATTTTTTTTCTTTTTTGTTTTTGACATTTCATCATATCACATCTTGAATTTATTATTTAATATGATGATGTTCGTAATGCATTCGAAGTCATCTTCGAAGTCATCTCAACATATACACGTGTATAAATGTGCAACGTTAATTTGATTACCTATCTATGTATTTTCAGTAATGTTAATAGGCGGGGGTATTCTGGTGTTAAATAGTTAAATTAACAGAATCTCATTCTTATACAATACTCTAAACTAAACCCATTTCTTTCTACTATTTCGAAAACGAAACATAATTTCAAACTTAATCTGTATCATTTCTGTGATAAATAGATTCTTATTCTTATATTAACATGAACAAAGATTGAGAATCTGATCAGATGCAACAATGACAGATCACTAATCCATCAAGTAGTGGCACCCGTCTGGATATATGGCATCCAAATCTGGAGGACGACTGCTCCATACAACGAAAGAAAAATTTAGGAAATTGCAATTCAAAAGCATTACATGGAGATATGGTTGATTTGACGTTAAAAATATACAATAGAAAAAAAAAATTGTATAGATGTCTCCTCATTCTTCAAATAATCAAATTTGTCTTTTCCTAATATCAAATTGTCCAAGTCGAAAATTGTTGATTAAAAGTAAAGCGTCAATCTTACAAACTCTTTACACTTTACTTAAATCAATTCAATTATATCGGCCGATATATCGGTGTTGGGAATCGGAATCGTTTCATCCCAACTTTTAAGATTACTTGAGACGGTTTTGACGTTTACTATTGTATCAAATTTTCTCCTCGGATCTTGAAAGTTTATGGTGGAGTCACATAAACTCCTCAACAAGCCGCACTTATATTTGCAACTGGTGAACAGTATCTTGTCAATATAATATGTAAGTAAAAAAAGTCTGCAAATTAGATCTGTAACTTCGGAAAATTGAGATAATCGGGTTTGAATAACAAGCAATAGCATGGGTTATGTGGCCGTCTTGGGTAAATAAAGTTGCGATCCTATATAAAATGGCAATTTGCATCACGGACTGTAGGTTTCTTAAAAAATCATCATAAATATTGTATGACATATCTTAAATGTAAATATCTAATTACATATCTTAACTAGGGTTGTCCAACGCATTAAGAAAATTACAACTATGTACATTTTTAGTTCATAAAAAAAGGGTTTTTTTTTATTTGCCCTACCCTCAGTAGGCCGAACTTCGCTTTCTGTCACTTTTTTCCGGGCCTCAGCTTCACAATTCTAATAATTTATTTTATTTTTTTTATTTTACTGATTTACCATTTATTTTAATCGTGCAATAAACGAAAAGAAACACACAATTAAAATGCAAGACACTGAGAAACATTATACATGTGTAACAGAAAATCTTGGAGAAAATATGGCACATTTGGCACAACACTGCGAATTCAAATTAGAAGTCGTCTACTTACGCCATGAAGCACAGCTGGCAACAATTTATGAACATAACTGGGATAAAGCAGAGACATCTGAGTTGAGTCAAACTGTTCAAGAACCACATCCATTTAGAATTCTGGTCAAAAAAATATTGCAGAAATATGCAGAAAACCTGAATTCTTCAGTGAACTCGGATGAACGTTTTATCAGGGAGGTTTACAAGTATGAAAAATACATGTATCCTACGGAAGGTGCTTCTCTTATCAATTGGGACCTTTTTATAGAACATGGCATTATGATCAGCTTAGTTTTGGTGGCATTAGGATTGGCATTATTTATATGCTTAAAATATTCGGCAAGAGCACATGATTATTTTCAAAAAATATTGAAAAAGATCATAGAAAAATTGTGAATGTGGACACCAAAATTATGATTGTAAGAATTATGTATATTAAAACTAATAAAACACAGTAATAAAAATTATAAAAGTCTACACAAATGAATTTATTCACAATCTTATGATTAAATTGTTTTATAACTTTTGGTCTCACATCACCGTGGGCGTGAGGCAATATAACTGAAGCCCCTGCCTGCTCAGAAATTTGCGATCTTTTTTTGCAATAAGTATATTAAAACCAAGATGGAATATGATTCGGTAGGTGCACATAGTTGCCCATATATTGAGTATCCAATTGAAAGTCTCTTTTAAAGATTTAGACTTAAAATTGGAAAATATATGTAGGAACACTATTTTTTTTCCAAATGCAAATGGATTTTTTTTTTAGTTTTTTTTTTTTTTCTTTCTTTTTTGACATTTCATTATATCACATCTATTTGTATTGATTCTGATTGTAATAGGATGATGTTCATAATGCATTCGAAGTCATCTCAGCATATTCACGTATATAAATGAGCAACTTTTACTTAGATGTTTTCGGAATTTAGATCTCAAATACCTTCATCAGGGTCATATCGCGTGTTAGGGCTTATAAACTAGTGAGTCAGAAATGGATGCTATAAAAATACAACGTGCTTTGGCTTCTTTAACTAATTTCAGCATAATTTTGAAGATCCACAGACAATCAAATGCACATAGTGCAGTCTACTGGAATTTACGAATTATTTTTATAAAACTGATCTTCAAGGCGATTGCTGCTTCTATAAAGGAAGTAAGCATTTAATCGATAGCATGAAACAACTAGCAATTTCTCTTGTATGACCAGGCTTTGTGGCATTTTCATAAGACAACATGGTC
The DNA here is from genome assembly GCA_037043315.1 of Amiota communis. Lineage (NCBI taxonomy): Eukaryota > Metazoa > Arthropoda > Insecta > Diptera > Drosophilidae > Amiota > Amiota communis. The sequence continues at coordinate 2,193,901 of JBAMAV010001050.1, forward strand.
TCGGCGAGAATTTATACATCGTAAGAAACAGGTCACGGGCACCACTTTTAAAAGAAAGATGTAACCACTTTAATCATATTTCTTAACTAAACAAAAACTGTTCTCAGTCAGGCTGACCTAAGTGCAAACCATTTCGGTCATCTTATAAACGGGGTATAAATCTACTCTAGCTAGATTTTACTCTACAGTGTACAGGTAACTTTAAGGGTGTGAAATTTATTGATGTGTTTGCCTTTTGCTAATTTCTATGTTCTTATTTTTTCTTTTAAACTGTTAGATTTACATATCTTGAGGAATTAAATGAACTGATCATTGATATTATAATTTCTGGTTATTGGAATATATTGTTATTTGCTTATGTAAGTTTTGGATAACTCTTCTTTTTCATACAGTTTTTTGTTCTTTATCATTCCAATATGTTTTCTCATTTGAATAATCCAAAATTGTATTCAATAGATTGACATGTCTTAAGGTGAGAAAATGTTCTTATGTTATTATTTCGTAAAATTTTCCATAGAGATTTTCAAGTGGAAAGCGAAAGCACTTCAGTTATGTGGAGACAAAATTTAATGTTTTTTTTTCTTATGTTTTTGTTTTTTCCAATTAATTTGTTTATTTTATTAACTCAATTTGCATATGTTAGCTGTTAGCTTAAGAGAAATTGGGAGAATCTTTTTTGGTACTCTGGTAATATTGTCAGTGTCATTTCTCTATCAATGCCATTTTCATTTATAATTTTTTTTATTTATTTTCATCTTTCTAATGCTGACAGTCTGCAAGTCTTCAAGACTTAAATGCTTTTTAATAAACATTTCCATTTTAAAAAGCATTTCACAGCACATGACAGGCACCACAGGCACACCACACCACACCAATTCATTTTATTTATTTTGATTTTGTTTTATTTTTATTTTTTTTATTTTTTAGCTTATCAACAATAAAAAACTCAGCATGCTTAACTTGGCCATAATCATTGGCATCGTCATCAGCATCAGCATCAACGACAAGATTGTCATCATCATTAAGAGCAATGCTTTTATTGTCATTGTCATCTTCATCGTCATTGACATCATTATCATTATCATAGGCATCACCATCGGCATCACCATCACCATCAGCATAGACATTACCATCATCATCGTCATCATCATGTTTATCCTATTATTAATTCTTCAACGCTTTTGTCGCTCATTCATCTTCATTGAATCGTTTCATTCAGCTTGCTCTCTTCGTTTCATTGCATACCATCCATCGATCCATTCATCCACCTATTCATTTATTCATTCCTTCCTTCATCCATCTAACCATCGACTCTTCGACTCATCCATCCATTCAACCATTCCGTTCATTCATTCAGTTAGCATGCCTTCCGACATTAACGTTCACTTTAACTTCACCACACTTTAGCATTAGCATCACTCGTTCGTTTCTCTTTTCCTTCCTTCATTTCTTCCATCATCAGCATCATTTGCTCCTTCTTTCCATCTCCATCTCTATCTCTGTTCGTTTCGTTTTCATTTTCTTTGTGTATCGTGTATCGTCTGGTCTTATAAGACCGACCTATGAATTCATGTGAGCCAAGTGTCGAAACTCTCAACCTTTCAACGTTAATAAGTTCAACAAATATTTGCAATTGTGTTCATGTATTTAGAACTACGTACATACATATACGACGAGTATCTACTATGTACTACGGTTAAGTGAAAAGTTCATTTGGGTCTTTGTCTATAGATAGATACTTATTAGGTCTGTCCATGGCTGTACTACCAGATTGCAGACAGCTCGTGGCAAAGAATATTGTAGTGCTAAAAGTTAAGTGTTGAGTTGATGTACTAGCAACCGATTTTTCCCCTCTTTGGTACACCCATAGATCTGTCTCACATTTTATAATTTTTATTGTCCTCTTATAACCTTCCCTTCATTTCCTTACAATATCATCCATTGATATTATTGCTTTATATTTGAATTATTAATTTTATTATTTTTAAGTTTTAAAATTTTGGTTGCAATCGCAAAAAAAAAAGAGGAGTAGAAGAATAAAATCACTGCACTTCATTTAAAAGAAGAAAGATTTACACAATCTGCTGTTAGCTTTTTGAAAAAAAAATAATAATATATATATTTTCTCATTAGGATTTTTTGTCTTCACATTTTCGCTTATTTTTCCTTTGCGCTGAAAATGCCATTTTCTTAAGTCCTTAGTGTTCTTATTCCATGTTTCATATTCTAAATATTTTCTCATATACAGGGTGGCGCAATAGAATGTGCATAATGCTTTATCTTTTTTCGCGGGGTAAACAGTGCGCGGGAGGGGGGAGCCTAGCGTGGTTAGCTAGTGGCACTCGTTGAGTTTTAGTAGCCATGTGTTCGCACGTTTTACGAGAACGGTCGCTCATACATCTCTACAAGGCGACTGTATTGTTCTGAGTATGGATTACCACACATTAATGAAGCTCCGAGGGCAAATTTAATTAAAATATGGATAAAGCGATTTGAAGAGACCGGATCCACGTTTAAACCACCAGCAAAAGGTCGGCCAAGAACGTCTAGGACCACAGACAATATTGAGAGGGTAAAGGGGTCAGTGTCTACTCGGAAGCGATCGGCGGCTTTAAACTTGTCGCAACGAAGTTCACAGCGAATTTTGAAGTTGTATCTTAAACTGCATCCTTATAAGCTCCAGTTAACACAGGAATGAGAAAGAGTCCGACTTCGGAGCAAGGTTGGCATTTGCTGAAGAAATGCTTAGTCGATTTTCCACTTTTGACAACATTCTTTTTTCTGACGAGGCTCATTTCCATTTGAATGGGTTCGTAAACCGACAAAACTGTCGTTATTGAAACGATGAGAATCTAAAAATGAGACATCAAAAACCACTGCATAGTCCGAAAGTAACGGGTTGGGCAGCAATCTCAAGCAAAGCAAATATCAGCAATCATCCCAGATTTATTGATAAGAGTTTTCACAAAACTACGATCGCGTTTAGAGAAGTGCCGTCTTCGAGAGGGCCGTCATTTAGATGATGTTATTTTTAAAAAATAAACTACATTTAAGTACCTAATCATCCCATCTTTTATTTCAACTATATCTTTTGTATTTATTTTTTTAGCCTATCCTTAATAAATGCACGTTCTATTGCGCCACCTTGTATATATTTTTTTTTGTTGTCATTTCGTCTGAGCTTTCTTTTCTTTTCTTTACTTCTTTTCGGTTTGTTGGCTTTTTGTTTTGTGTGTCAGATTTATTTCTTATTTTTTTTTCTGTTCCCTTTTGTGAAAGTGAGGAAAATACAATATTAAAAAGAAATTCATTCGAACGCGTACTGGGCATCAATCATTCGCCACGCAAGTACAAACGCATTTCAGCGTTGATTTTCATTTGATTTTCGTTTTTTTTTTTTTTTTTTTTTGTGAGTTTTCTTTTTGAGATTTTTCTCGTTTTTTATTTCTTTGTTTTTATTTTGGTTTTGTTACATTTCTGTTTTGACACTTTGCTTTGGTTGTTAGTGTTTGTATTTGTTGTTGCTATTATTGTTGATTGTTTCTCAGTTGTTGTTGTTGTTGTTGTTGTTGTTGTCTTTATTTTGTGGTTTTTGCGGTGGCTTTTAGGCTGCTTTCATTGCACGGATTTGAAACGCTTAATGGAAATTTCCAATTCACTTTGAGATTTTATGACAACATTTTGCTTTCATTTTTGACAAATTACATGTCATTCTCTCTACCCCTCTTAGTAGATTTCATGCATAAATTATTTATTATCATTATTTATTTATTGATATGATGAAAATCCATTAAAAAAATCATGGAAAATTTGCATACAACAATGTTTTGATTGGAAAACTATGAAAAATAATAATAATCAGAATCAAAACAAGCAGCAGCAGCAGCTTAGAATATATTTTTTTCTATTTTTATGTTATTTTAATTTAATGTCCAAACAACCGAGTGGGTTTTTATTTATTTGTATCATCTTAAGGAAATTTACATGGACTTAGAAAAACTTCTATGAAGGAGATCGTCGAGGTGAAGTCTTTTCAACTGACAGCGGGTTGTGTTGTATGTTAGACTTCTTGCCAGAGAATTTGGGTGCTTAAGCAAACGATCATTGTATTGGCTGCTGAAAAAATTGATTTCCTCAATCAACGTTGGCATCTTAAGATCACGGTGTAGTATGGTGTTTCTAACAAACCATGGTGCACCAGTTATGCATCGTAGGGCCTTGTTTTGTGTTGCTTGCAACTTATTGATGGTATATGGTGCCGCGGTCCCCCATATTTGAATGCCGTATCAACAAACTGGAGCCACAACTTGTTTACAAATCGTCAACTTTTTGTTAAGTGACAGTTTACTTTTCGTTCGCAGTAACCAGTCCGATTTCTTCATCTTTTGATGGCGCTATGCTGTGACTCTCTTCACATGAGTGCGCTTATCCAGGATCAGACCCAAGGTATCAAATATGATTCACCTGAGGAATGATTTTAAAGTCATACAAAATAACTGGACAAGCGCCAAGCCTCAATGTATACGTGCAGTTAGCGGATTTGAGGGGATTTATACCAATGTTTACGCGATTGGCCCATGCTTGAAACCATGTATATAACTTTGGGTCATTTCCGCTGCTTCAATGGGGGAAGTTGAGTTCGCGAGTATGGCAGTGTCAGCTGCATAAGTTTCTACCATCACATTATCGTTTTCAGGCATCGGCATGTCCGCCGTGAATAAAGTGTACCGAACTGGAGCCTTGATTCGCTTTCTACCAGAGTCTGCATCACAAACTCCTATGAAGAAAGGTTTGTTTACCTAGAAGAAGCCTTAACAATTTGTGGAGTAGTCCCTCTATTCATACCATGTCCAAGACTTGCATGACGTCCAAGAACACAGAAAACAATACATTTTTGTTTCAAACGCTTATAGAATGTAGTGGACAACTCTATGCGATTGTTTTGGTGTACCATGTTGAGCTCTAAAGCCAAACTGATGGTTCGGGATAGCATTCTGGATGCCCCTCACCTCCAACACTCTACACAAAAATATTCTCTCGAATATTTTGGAGAACATCGGAAGAAGGCGACAAGATTCTCCGGCTTGCCAGGTTTCAGGATCATGATTAATACAGCACACTTCCACTGACAGGGGAAATGGCAAACTCTCAGCATATTTAAATTCAAAGCATGAATCATCATAACAATTGTCATTATCATCATCATAATCGCATCAAATATCAGATGTCAGCAATGTTAATGTTAATCTTCAAAACTGGATATTGCAATTATCCACAAAGAATTTCTAATTCACTCACAGACATCAGAAGAATCAACGTCACCCTCCACATGCATAACCATAATAAGTGTTTATACCAAGAAAGGAAGTCATTCTAATACGAGTATTACAAAAGTAGACATATAATATAACACTAGCGAACCCGGTCCACATCTATTTTGAGCAATGTTTCTCTTCCAATTGATGATGTTTTTGGTTGAGTTTTTTTTTTAAATTAAATACTTTATTTTATTGGTCATGCGTACTCCTAAAGGTATAATTAAATCAAATGACAATTCTGTCATTTACCGTTGCAAACCTTAACATGACCCAAATATGATTTTGTTGCTATATGAGGAAAATATTTGTTGGTCTACTCTTCTCATAGGAGATTATGCTAGAGTTATATATATATATATATATATATATATTGTATTTGTTAGATAGAAGAAGAGAAGACTAGATTTGAATTCAGTTTAAAAAAAAATCCAAAAACCTTTGTTACCTCTGTCATTTGTTTAATGTATTTCGTTTGTATTTGAAATACATTTATTCATTGAACTTACGATTCGTGTTTTTCTTGCAAAAAAAACGTCTCAATCAAATAACATACGATCAAGTAATAAATGTGTTGAGTGAAGCAATGGAGCCGCTTGACGTGGATAACATTATCGAAGCCTTAATACAACATCCGATATCACCAGAGGCCGAAGAAGAGGCGAAAATTACAATTCAAGGTCATCTTTCAATCGCATTGGCAGCTGGTGATGTCGAACCACGACGTATGGAAGATGATTCAGATGACGAAATCTTCAGCGATGATGGTGATTCGGGCTACATTGAATATGAAGAAGACGAAACTGAAGGTTTGCATGAAGAAGTAGATCAAGATGAAGGTTTCGACGAATGATAGTGATGGATAGGGTATACTGTAAAATGGTATCTTTTAATTATGTTAATGAAATTACGTGTTTGGTCAAATGAAATAAACTGTAAATTAAACATTCAAAGAACAGGATAACAAAGTATTGAATTTAGGTTGGGGTCAGATTAAAGAGGCCGCATGCGATTATATGCGAATTCACCCAGGATGTCTGATAAAAATTTAATAATGGAAATGGAGTGGGGTGTGATGGAGTGGTTTGTGAGGGGGTCTCCCTCAGCATTTATAACCAACAAAGGAGTCCACTAATAGAGCCAACTCCCCGAGTGGATATTTTTGCCATGCTGTCCAATGTATCGAAGAACGATTTCCCTTGTCTGACAAGTAGAGCTGGTTGAACAAAGTCAAGTCAACTGAAAAGGTCTTGAGATATCAATAGTTCGAATTCAATATATAATTTAAGACGATGTAAGACTTGTTAAATTCTCATTGTTCGCAGCAGATTATTTTCCATTGGAAATTAGTTGATGCACGACATTATAAAATTTTAAAAATTTTTTCTAATTCTATGAACTAGAAAGAGTAGAAATTAAGATAGAATGCTAGGTTAAGCAAACGCATCAGAAAAGAATGAGCCAATCGGACCTCGATGCCATGATACGGGGGCAGACTATATAATCCCACTGTGACTATGACTATGTTTTATTATGTTTGTGACATTGGTATTTTGATTGCCTTTAAATAAATTTCAAGTTAACCTAAAAATGTTTTGGGTTCCTTTGGCTTTGTCAGATTTTCCTACAAGACCAAAATTGAATAAATGAAAAATGAAAATTCACCACAACAAAAAACAAAAAAACTAATGAAACAAAACTAACGTCGGTGATACACAACTACAATAAATAAAAAATGAGAATGTGATCCTCTTTTGTTTGTACAAAAATGTACAATATTTGTCATATACATATATATATATTCATATTCGTATGTATGCTATGTGCCATGTGGTATGTGGCATACGGCCAAAGGTAAATGTGAGTGGCAGCTTTAGTTTAGGTTAGCTTAGTTTTGTTTAGTTGGCTTTGGCGTTGGCGTTTTGCAATTATGCATTTGATGTGTTAAGTGCACGCTAAATTGACCTGAAGGGGCATAAAGTGACCTTGATTCCATGGTGGCTTGACAACCAAAAAATAAAAATATATTAAATCAACCAATAGAATGGAGTATGATAGAATAAGAGCCAACACCAAAACAAAAGACCAAGCAAATGATTCAATTTTATACGTAGGATTTGGGTAAAAACTTGACGTTGTAAACACAAGATGACACATAAAGTAGCTTAAAAAAGAAGAAAATATATATATATATATATATATATATATGTGTCATCTTATATATATATTAAGTAGATATATATAAACAAAAGATTCAATATCCATTGTTATTGTAATGCCAAAACGTAAACAGCCTGCCAGCATAAGGGCACTCACTTTTAGTCAGTGGGAAGAATTAGAGAAAAAATGAGAAAAAAGATAGTGAATATAATAGAAATTACATACAATAAAATCAAATGCTTATATGGGGTAATTGGATACAGAGTCAGTCACAAGTCAAGAGTCTCTATATACTTATATTCTACTAGAGAATTGGTGAATAAGGGATCACCTCTTCTTTTTCTATAGATGAGCTTCATTTTGCTGTCATCAACAGATGGGGTCTAATACTTATTCTGGTTCAATAGTTCTAAATCATCTGTTCAGTTGAACTGGGAAGCAGAAATCATCCAGAGGACTATCTTATAGAGTTTGAAGGAGGTTCTTAAGAGTATTCAATTGGAATTGCACACATCAAATGGGATGCTATTGGAAACAATTTTGAAAATCGTTCATTAACCATTAATAAAATGAAATCCTTATTCTGCGTTAATGCCAATGTCCCCACTGATTGTCCCATGGCATTATAATTAATCAATAGAATTTCTTTCTCCTGTCCCCATGAATTAACTGGTAGGACTTTCAATACTTTGTTTTAATCGTTTGTACTAGGTTAGTAGTAGTATAAGAGGCATATGTAGAGACTAAGAATTTGAATAGAATTGAAGATTAGGGGAGCCTTTGAATCTTGTATAAAAATGTCACAGGCCTCAGAGGCCACAGATATTTGCCAGCCCTGTTTTGATTCATAGCCGATTACATTGTTGAATCACATACTCCATCTACAATAGTGACTTTACAGTGAGCTAAGATGATCTTTGAAGATGCGACTATTTATTCGAGTTCCATTTGATAACAACAACAGGGAAAATGACAAAATTGAGGGGTTGTTGTTGCAGATGTGATTCGATTGAAAGATGCAAATCTCAAATTGATATGCTTAGATTCTGTTTCTTAGTAGTATTGGGCAATTTTTCCGTGTAAGTTGGCAGCATTTTGTTAATTTCGTTTTCATTTTTTGTGATTGTCAGGTGTTTTCTTCTAACATTTTTGTTGCGCGCCACACATAATCAAAACAAAAAACAGCTTTTCGTGATACTATTAGCACTGTAAAGCACAAAACCGAATCCTCATGATACGAGCCACTGTAAAGCCACTGTAAGACACCCGAAAAGGTTTACACTGATATCAGCGTGACTCAGAAGGCATGCATTAATTGATTTTCAGTTCGTTCTGGACTTGGGGAACGACTTCAACAAGAGCACATTTCAAACCCGTCATTATTTTCGGGAACCGTATTTAGGTGTCTTATAAATGCAAAGCTTAATGCAGACGTTTTGAAAATCAGTTGTTCGCAAAATGTTGTTTCCTTTAATATCATTTTCTCTATTGATTTTGTAGTGGGCGCGCTGCATTTGTCCAGTCTATATTCTTTTTTTAGTGTTTAGTTGAATCTACCTGAATCGAACCACATTCTACAACAACAACTGTCATTTTCCCTTGTGGTAGTTGTCCGTTTCAATGGTCGATTCAACATAGAATCACTTCACTTTCGATGTATTATTTGTGTCTAAAATATGCCTTTCTTAATATTCCCTGTCTCTCTTTCTTTGTTTTCTTTTTGAACTTTCAACAAATTTAATATTATTGTATTACATATTTCTCTTTTACGATTCTGTTGATGACAAAATTTACTTGTCTAAACGGCAAAATTTATAATGTTTTTTTGTTCATGTTTGTTGATTTTTCTTGTTACTGAAGATACTTTACATTCTGTTATAACACACCTGTGACCACAAAAGTCAAACTTTGAACTTGTTTCGAAGTGAAAATCCTTTGGCTTAAACTAAGGTTCAAATTGCTTTGCATGCCTACCTACCCTTGTCCTCCTTGCTACAAAACCTAAGGATACTTAACTTTCTGTATTTATATTTGTGTGTTTTGTTTGTCTTTACCTCTTTTAGAATATACTAAAACACATCTATGCACAAACATACTTATGTATGTATGAATTATCATGAAATATTATAAACTTCAAATTTTGCTTAGCCCTCATATTCATACTTCTTTTGGATTATTTGATGATACAAAACTAATTTAAACTACAAGTAGTAGTTACTCGTACTACTGTATTTCATGTAAAAAGTTTCGCTAGTTTAGTTTAGGCAATTATTACGTAACAATTTAAGTTGTTATACTATTTCACACATGCTAATCCTTAGGCCACAATCTAATCTGATTTTCTCATTCCATATTATCGTGTGACTATAACAGTACGAATGTTGCTGAATAATTTCTTAAAATTTAAGTAATTCCAGTCTCTAAACTTATTCGTACCATAAGGATGAGTATCGACTAACAAAACATCGATGAATGACTTGGATAATTATTTTTTACTAATTAATCAAGACACCAATTCATTGTTGCTTAAAAAATCGATTAATCGATTGGTAGATGAAAACAACAACCCCCGGCAAAAAAAAAAGGTCTGTCCCCTAGTAAACTTCAGTGGCCTAGGTCTGTCACCTAGTAAACTTTTGGTTGAGCAGCGGGCCAAAGAAATTTAAGTCACTTCGGTCACGTTTGGGCCGCAATACCAAGGAAGCGCAATTATCCAAGGCGGGAAGGTTGTTTATTCGATTAATCAAACACAGATTACCAAACATCGATAAAAAAAAACCATTATGGACCATTTTCACTGTCAGTTCACTCTCAGTGCACGTGTCTGTAATTCTTTCAAAAATCGAACCATTTATGACAAAGACTCCTAATTTTTGCCTATTTTAATCACAAATTGTCACAAGCACTCCAGATATCTGTAAATATCTTAAGTTTAACACATTGTGACTCTAAAAGAACTTTATCTACATTGTCATTGTAGATTGTAAAGGAAATATGCACAATTTGTAGAGAGGACTTGTCTATTAACATAAACTAGAGGAGCCCACAACCGACACAATCGACCACATTCTAAGAAAACCATCAACATTAACGACAATAGAAATAAAGAGAGACTCTCACAAACACACAAACCTCTATATTCTCCCATTCTACTGCGCGCACACATGCACACATCAATGGCTGTATGTTGTAATTGTTGTTATACGGTTATCTTTAACACCTTTTTACGCCTAAGCCTTTGGACCTATTTTGATTAAAACATTTCCACAACACATCTACCGGAAAATACCTTTCAATTGGTTTTTTTTTTGTCATAATAGATTCAGTGGTTTAAGCAGTAATGGACTCACAAATTCAATGTTTGCTGTTTATATAATGTGAAGGGTGACTACTTTGTCGCAAAAATAAAGGTATTCATATGTCTTCATACAAAATTTGTTTGCAATTTTTCATTTTTTTTAAATTTATTTATTATTATTTATTATTTAGGCTGCCAACTTTCAGAAATTTTTGCCGTTAAAGTTAGTCATAAATCCCTAAAATCGATAAGTAAAATCACTTGGAAACCCTACCAAAAAATAACGTAGAATGCTATTCGGAACATTTGCTACGGGAGCAAAGCAGTACCAGGAGCATCAAGAGCAGTAGCCGGAGCAATAGCACACAAAACTATTTCATTTGCTCTGCTCCTGGTTGCTCCAATTTATTTTGCTATTGCTTCGACTATAAAAAGTATATTTTTGGAGTTCTGTCAAGTGCTCTTTGCTTCGTGCTTCACAAATTGAGAGCAGGAGCAAGAGCAAAGCATATTTTCTTTTGCTATTGCTGCTATGAAGGGAGAGAGAGAGGGCTTCTCCCGTTTAATTTGTTTCAGTAGCTAAGTAACGCCGACGTGATGTGCTGACGAAAAGAAAGCCTTTGATCGAAGATGAGGACTAAGTAATTCAAATTGTTAGCTACAGAAATGTGCAGCTAGTGGGACATTCCTCCTCACAGTAAAACACCCGTTGTAACCTTTATTACTATTTAATCTCACGTTGCAATGGTTTGCCGGTTGTGGTATTCTTGGATCACATCTGCAGCTTCGTATTCGCAATAGAAGATGTAACATTTATGCATTTTTGATGATGTACACGATATGTAAGTATATGAATAAAAATATGAAGAATACTCATATCGTCTACCCTAGACTCAAATAAAATCAAAGGAGATTAACAGAAAAAAAAAAAAACATAAACCTAAGTAACCATTGCTTTATGTTTTCAATCTTTTATAAATTGTAGATAAATATAGTTCTTTAGTAAGTTTTTTTGTCAGTGAAAAATTATATATTTTTATAACGATTATAATATGGCGGGAAATAAAATTAATGTACATCGCGTATTGCAAATCATGCAGCAAGCATATGAGCCAATGGACGTTGATACAATATTAAGTGCTCTAGTAACACACCCCATGTCAGAGGCAACGCTAGCCGAATGGAGATTACAGATTAAGGCAATATTAGAGGGGGGATGCGAATACGGTGTTTTCATAAATAGTGAAGACTGCTATACTCACAACAATGGGGTCTTAATGCACTGGTTACAAAGTCTGGATGCTGAAGATAGCTTAGGAATCTGATTTTGTTTTCGATAAAAGCGACTATGTATCGATGGTGATGACATGCGCAATGTGCTGGAGTTTGGAGTGAATCAAAAAAATTAATTGCAGTTAAATGATGGTTTGATGGTTTGAAGGTAAGTTGTAATTCCAACGACAAAATTGTGTAAATATTTCAGAATTTTCTGGGGGCATAAACACATTACATATATGCATTGGTATAGAGTATTTAAACAATTGAGAGACCAAAATTTTTGGTTTCAATCATGTTTCCATTTTATTGTCAACATTAGTAACACAAGCAAGGAATTCAACATTAACTAAATCTTCTTTATCCATTTCACAAAATCGGCACACGTCAGTGTCGGAAAGAACTAACTTATTTTGATGATGCCTTAGGTTGCAATGACCCGTGAAGTATCCAGTCAAAATGCGTAAATCTACTTTACTAAGCGAGAGAAACTTATTCGAGATACCCTTTGAAAGAGTGAGGAATTGTTTTGCCTGGCGTTCATGTCCTGGTACCCATCTTTATACAACAGTATTAAAGTTCATTTAACAGGTTTAGGCAGTCATATGCCATTTTTGAGGTGAAAGTGACCGACTGTAGGGCTTTTAAGGCCGCTTGACTATCCGAGAGTATGTAAATATGTACTCCTCTCATTTTCCTGCAAAGACATTCCCTCGCACAAATTTCAATGGTATACATTTCCGCTTGAAATATTGTTGGGTAAGTACCCATTGGGATAGATTTATTGAATTTGGGCCAAAAATTCCCTCCCCTGTTTTACCATTTTCAAGTTTAGACCCGTAAACCATATCTGGGAGCCGGGTTTGAATTTAAAAGAATTAGTTCTCCAGTCTTCACGATCATTAATAATGATTTGAAAAAGTTTGAAGAAGATAGTTTTAGACGATAGAGTATCATCTCTTTGCAAAATGGGACTGTCTAGAAAATTTTCTAAAATTTTTTAGTGTCCCTTAATATTGCCCCCTTTTAATTCGGCAATACCTTCCAGTCTCAAGGCACTAAGAGTAGCTTCCTTTTCTATTAGTATAGGTAATGGTGGGATGTATAAGAGCACCCCTACACTATAAAACACTGAAATGAGCACAAACTTTTGAATATATACCTCAATTCTTTCAATATGAGTACGAACACAGATACACACAGAGATACCTATACTCATACCTAATATAGTCAAACTCTTTTATACAAACGCATGCCATAACAACATGCCTAGCAGTAATACATGTAGTAGTTGTAGTACTAAGTAGTATTCGCCCCATGGTCTTTTGTTTGATGTTGTTTTTGTATATGGAAAATATTTTCACAGTTTACGATTTTTCCAAATGCAAAATATTTTAAAATTTTCGTAAATGCAACAATGCTTGACATGTTAAATACAAAAACAGTTTCCCCAAAACAAGTATAACAAATATAATATTGCTCAAATGGGTAAGCTCAACGACTTTTAGATACCCAGTATCCATCTGACATATTCGTTCATAGTTGAACAAGAATTTGAAGAAGATTATGTTATATATGAAGCTGTAAAAATTAGCCATTCATTGTCTTAGATTTTATTTGCATATTCTGTAAGGAATGTAAAAAAACTAAGAAACCGAAATATAAAATAAGCGTTGTTATTTGCAGATATATAATGTGAGGACATTTCCTGGATTGCTTTCAATACAAAAGTGGCAAACAACGTAACTTTCCATAATTTTGGACACGGTAAGTCTTATTTAACATTTCTATGAAAATAGATAATAAGAATTGTTTTATATGAATGACAAGTTGAATCAAATTATCCTTCTTCGACTTGCCATGGGCAATTGCTTTTTTTTCGAATTTATGGGTTGGTTTTAAAACAGCAGAGAGCTCATTGAAATTAACTAAACATCTACTGGAAAAAGCAAGTATCACAATTGGTTGCCTTCAAGCTTCTTGGTGCTCTTGGCTCTGTGTCAAGCTTACACAGCTTAGATGAGAGAAGTATATATTTAAAACTGACTAGTAGATGCATGTGAAACACTTATAGGGTCAATAAATGAATCAATTTAAGATATGGGTAAATCAAAGCATAAATTTTGTAATTCCTATCCTATAAACATATATCAGCTCTTTCCCCAAATATCCTGATTAAAACAATAGTCAAATAAACACAATACAAAGGAAATAATCTTCAAAGTTTATCAAATCAAATGCATGTCCGACACTTTGATAAATTCTTTGTTTCCAGCTGAGAAATGAACAAATTATTTACTTTCCTGGTGTACATATTTGTAATGGCACCATGCTATGTTGATGTATGTGTGAACATATAATAGATGCAAGTGGTAAACAATCTTCGAATTGCTTCAGATTATATTTACAAATTTTTTAAGGAATTTGGCAAAATCAAAAAAAGACTTTTGCCTCACAAAAGTTTTTGTATTGTAATGAAGAAAGAGACTTCTGAATTCATTTCATTCATTTATTAGAGGAGTCAATATACGTGTATGTAAACAGATGATCAGACTACACTTACACATTTCCATTGACTTGTGTATTTTATCAAAATAATGTCAACAAAAATATTTTGTATTGTATAATTTTCAATATATCCTTACCTTTCGAAAAACTTAATTTACCATTTTGTAGGGTAAAAAAAAAAATAAGAAAAATTCCGATATATGGTACATAGTATGTATAAACAATATAAAGTCATACCACATATTATTTCTATATATAAAGTTATTTATTTTTTTTTTTATATTGTTTTGGTATTTCTTTGAAATTTAATAGCCTTGTCAAGTGTAAAAATTCACACAATTTTCAACCATAAAGTCTTTGCGGTATACATACATACTGGTATGTAGATGAAGGTTGGTTTCCCTTTGAAGGTTGGCAAGGGAGATAAACATTTATTTTTGTGTATGTCTATATGAATATTTCAATGTACGCTTGACTGTGCTTTATGTTTTTTTTTTTTATATATTTTATATGGTATTGTATTGTATATTTGAAATCAAATGGAAAATTTTCATTTACAGTTCGTGGAAGATGAAAATTTCTATTTGAAAAATATACGAACACAAATTCAATAAAGAGAAAATTAAAGGTGATTCAATCACTGAAAGAAGAGATGAGCTAAACAGTGACACAGTGATTCTAAACTGTGATTGAATCACAATCATTTGAAGGGAGAGATACAGTTTACTTTGTTTAAACTGTGACTCAATTACAGTTTAGAATCACTGTCTCACTGTCCATCATTAAACATGTATCTCTCTATCAGTTGATTCTAAAAATACTTACCTATGAATGAATAATAAAAAAGATTCTCAACGATTATTTTATATTTTTCTTTTCTTTTAGTATTTCGTGCAAATTGTCCATTGTTCCTGGAACATTTCTTTCCTAATGCAAGCTGCTGTTTTACTAACTGTGAAGATTTTTTTGATTCATTTTTTATACCAGATGGCTTGGCTAGAAACCTCCTAGCTGACAAGACAAGATGTATCATTAATGGGACATCATTCAGATCGGATTTTTTTTTTCAAGTTTTACGTGTAAATGACACTACAATTTTGGCAAAACAGTGAAGCAGATGTCATACAAACTAAGATACTTGGTCTGGCAAATATGCCTGCAAACAGTGTAGCACGTTTTGACTTCTGGACATCCTTGGAAAAATAGAAGAACCCCTTACTTTCCATTACTTTAACGATGATCAAAAACATTGTAGAACATCTGCGCATTGTAAGGATTTTGATAAATTTATTTTACATATAAATCTGTGTGTTCTAATGTTTGCTTCTTTTTTTAAAGATATTTGTTTTGGAGCGTTTGGAATTTGCCTAAGCTGGCTTATGAAAACGCCAGCAAACATGGCAATACAAAGCGTATTGAAAATGGGTTCATACTATCGATTGAATGTTCATATTGGTACATAAATGCTTAGTTCTTTTATAGAAGCATTAATCATTATTTGTTTTTTCATAGCTACACCTTGAAGATCTTTTTTACTGGGTCACATGGAGGTAGAAATCTAGCAGACAAGGCAAGATGTATTAGAACTCAGATCAGGGTTTTTAAAAAGTATTATGAGTATATGAGACAATTATTTTGCTGCTTTTCGGAACATATCCTTGTTTCGGCAAAACAGAGAAGCAAATGCCATACAAACTAAGATGTTGGTCAGGCAAATATGCCAGTGTCAGACAGTGTTGTACAATTCAACTTCTGGAGGTCCTAGGAAAAATAGAATAACCTCTTTAATTAAGTAAGTTCCACAACATTGTAAGATTTCTGATTCATTTATATTTTATACAAATCTGTGTATTCTAATGTTTGTTTCTTTTTTTTATAGATATTTATTTGTGTCTGGAGCCCCTTGTTGCGCGGAGCGTTTGGCATTTGCCTATGTTGACTTATGAAAATGCCACTAAGCCTGACCATACGCATTGATATTGGCTTGTCACACGTTCACAAATCAGGTTCTAGTTGGCTGAATATGCAACATGCTTTCTGGTCTACTGAAACAGGAAACTTAGTGCTCAGTATCCTCCGATTCGTTATACAGTGGGCGCCTTGGCGAGTTTTCGTGCCTAAATCTGTACAGCTACCATCTGTATCCATCATGTCCAGACAAGAAATGGGTTAATTAGTTGTCACCGTTCATCCCAATCATTTTGCAATGTCCGCTATAAGCCCTTGGAGATCTGTTATATGTTATACGTGCATAATAGATAAATGCATGGCTTGTCGAATAGGAGGAAAGAGTTCATGGCATCAAAAATAACTAAAATTCAAAATATTGTTTGTTTTCTATAAAATCCTTGCTAAAGAAAAGTTATAAATATAAACCTCATCATCATTTAACACCAAAAAAACATTTATAGATAATTTATTGTCATGTTTCATCAGAGAATATGTTTTTATAAAAAGTTTTGAGAGATGCAAAGTTTAAATTTGGTTTATAAACTCTGCTGATTCTATTGCAATTTAAATTCTTGTTCCAAAAAACCCACATAATATCAGTGAAAAGCTAAATGTTTTAAATTCCTTTAAAATATACTTAGTATTTTAATTAGAACAAATGTATTAATATTAAGTATACGTAAGCATTAAATGTCTGCAGATGAAGTTCATTTCCACTCAAATAAGATACATGAAAAAAAATTAACTTCAAAAGCTTAGGTATTTTGTATTTATATGAACATATTAGCAGAGGTAGCAAATAACAGTCAACACATATTTTCAATGTGATCTGCTCACTAAATTAAAAGAAAAAATGAAGCAGGCTCAATTTCTTATTTCTACTAGCAAAGAATACTACCTGCCTAACAATAACAATTAAAAAAGACACTTTGGGTCAAGCTCTCAAAAATAAGTGTCTAATGCAGAGTTAGAATATGAAGCTTCCTCGGAGGACATATCGTATGAAGACGATATTCCTTTTAATATTTTAAATGATAAGTGAGCAATATATGAGTATCAATCAAATCAATTATAATTAATTGAAGAATGGTCCTCACAAAAGAAACCGTTGGCCAATGTGTAAATTTTATGGTTTATAAAATACATAGGACATTTATTAATTCATATATAATGTATGATCACAACAAGTTTGATCTTGTCAACATTTTGATAACTCGATTGAAAGACCTTTTCGTGTGAAAAACTTATGAACAACCATCAAAGGTTCAAGTTTTTTCCAAAGTCATTATTCTCGCTTCATATTTTATCATTCAAATGATGAAATTGTTCGAATTCAGGTACCATATATTGATTGATTGATTGATCAAACAAAATTTAATGAAAGGAAAAGTAAAAGCGAAAATAATGTTAAATCAAAGCTAGTTAAGTAGAATAACCGGTCGATCCAGTTATTAGATTCGTTACCCCTTTTTAAACCGAAAATCGCAGCTATCTATTTGCAATAAAATCATAATTTCATTTTGATTCCATTTTTATCTCAATCATGCTTTTTGCGGCTGAAGTCTGAGCCAATTCAAGAAGATTCAAACGACCCGAAATAAAATACTCAAAATAATCCTTGATCTACATTTCCATTTCCATTATTCAACAACTTGTTTGCATGATTTAGCCGGTGCTAAGTTTATATTTACCATAAAAACTAATTTCAACTCCCGTTAATAAATTTTATATTCACTTGATGTGATGTACTGGTGCCTTTCATAACTAACCTTAGGTTAGTCACACAAAGACCCAGCCTCTAAGTTGTAAGTTAGCTTAAGTTTTATATACATTAAGGTTTTTCTAGCCCCCCTTTTTTTGCCTTTATAATTAAATATTGTTTTCCCCATTAAGCTTAAGTATAATAAAATTTTTCAGCTGAAAGCTATTGTAAATTCAAGCTGAACTCTATAATAATCTAATAAATATAATAAATTTTTTAGGGATTAAATAAATAAATAAATAAATAAAATAAAAATTAAATTTAACAGTGTGCACAAATATTTAACATTTTTTTATTAGAAACATTTTAATTTATTAGCTCCTCGACAGCAGCTAATAAAAATCTAATAAATCATTAGCAGAAGGCTTTCCTTAGCAGAACAAAATGCTGTTAACATTCATTAACAGCCCTGTTAGGTGTTAACAGCAAGTTAGCACAACAAATCTAATAACGAGAATCGACCTGGAAATCTTAAGAAAATTTTTTGTATATTCTTGTCACTTTAACACAAAATTCTTCGTATAAAATAATCATCATAATTTTTTCTCAATATTGAAATGCCAGGAAATTAGATGAATTAACACACGGTTCTCTATTTTTTATGGACCTCAAATAACCCGTTGTCGGTTAAAGATATTTTGGGCAAAATTATTACACACAAAAAATTGCATTGACGAGCATTTGATTACATAAAATGATTGTTTCTACTATATAGTATGTATGTAAATTATTTTCAAAACTTGGCGATCTGGAAGAACTCGAATTTTCATAGCGCTACTACACATTAAATTAGTGTACCATATTTATTTCCATGGTATAGTTTATTTAACATTTCTATGGAAAAATATAATAGAAATTGTATTGGGTTGCTGAATTGGAGTAGAAGAAAATAAAGAAATCCTTAACAACTTCTATGCAATTGCAGTGCACTATTTGGAAGACAAGTTGGACTAATTTTCTTTGGAAATCATTCTTCGAAGACTTTGGCAGTCTAGTAAACTACACACACATAACCCATCACACGAATCTCATGATTTTTGAATTTTATTGCATTCATGAAAGATACAAAACTTAATCATCTTGAGTCCATGGAGATTATACCCACTCCTTTATAATATCTGTAACTGACATAGCAATCATTTCGTTTTCTTTATGAATCTTCATGACGATCAAATTCTCTTGTAGCCACTTAAGTGATTGCTTGAGTTGGTTAGAGGCTCTGTATGATGGAAAATATTAGGGCTCTAGAGATAGAGTTGGTAATTTTTTTAAGTTTTTAATTTACAGTTTAAGTTTGGCATTTTAATACTTTAGAGTTTGACATGTGACTTCACAAAGCTTATGACTCCTCCCACCCCTTGACCATTAATATTATATGTGGATGGCTCTTTCTCTCAATTTTATTCAACTTGAGTGTCAGCAAGGAAGCGGTACAGCATGTTTGTCAATCATTACTAAAAGATTTCGAGAATTTAATCATCAAAACAAAGAAAAGCAATAGTGACATCTATACGCTGGTCGAAAGTAATGTAGCCAAACTGGGTGACTTGCAATAAAGTGTGCTGAAAAGCTAAAAAGTGGAGTCTTCCGTGAAGTTGATGGCAAGCTCTTGATCGAAAATGTTATCCAAAGGGGCAATTGTGTATGTGAAGAGACCCCAAAAAATGATTATTTAAAAAGTAAATGATTGCAATATGAGAATATTTAATCCTGGCGAGATTGGGGTACGAGTTTTAACAGCAGCATTTTTGTTCGATGCACAATAAGTTTTTGTTTTGCATTACAATAAAATTATTTCTCTTTTGCGGCTTGTTTCAAAGGCGCATGAGATCAACGAAAGAAACTGTATCAACAGAGTTTTCAGGCTTCCTGGTAAACTTTGCCCTGTGTTGAGCCAATATCTATACTATTTCCTGTAAAACAAGAGTTAAGGGAATTGATTTTTAATCCAACATCGATGACATGTCTTACGCTTTGATAAATTCTTTTGATTCCAGCTGAGCAATGAAAAAATGAATTGTTTGCTTGATTTATACAAAATGACACCATGCTGCTATGCTGCTATGGTGCTATTGAAATGTGCTCTCGAACAAAAGACACATATCAACGGTATGTTACATATCAATCATACGTATAAAGTTTGAGGAATAGAAAAATTGAAATGACATACTACAATTGTAGTGGGAACTGAAATTTAAATGAAGTAAGAATAGTTTTATTAAGTTTCATTGGTTTCTTGTTGGAAATGAAAAGTGAATTATTTTTATAAATTTTTAAAGTCACTAAGGTAAGGTAAACGACACTCAAACATTATAGCACATCCTATATATATATTGGTAGATGTAGATGTGTGTATGTGTGTGTGAGTGTGCATAAAAGTAATCATAACTCATAATAATTTTATGTGCAACGCGTCGTATGCGCAATGTTTTATTTTATGAACGAAAGAATGTACGCACGACTGCAGCAAGCCAAAGACTGCTGAATGTATACACATATATATATGTGTGTGTGTAGAATGAGATGTCAGGCTTTTAAAATTTTCTTTTTTCTTGTTTTTCCACACAGAATTTATTTTATTTGTATGCATTTTTATACATTTATTCGTTTGTTCGTTCGTTCGTTCGTAAGTTTGTTGAAAGCATCCCAAGTTGGGAATGTTGCACGTAAAACGACAGCAAATTAATGCTCTGAATTCGAAGGATAAGTCAAAGCAACTACTAGTACTAGCATACACACACACACACACTCATTCACTCACACAGATAAAAACAACACACACACATACACACTTATGTATAAGCTCAGCATAAAGCCGTTTTTGGATTCGAACTTTTCTCTTACTTTTCGTTGAAACTTACCACACTCGCACTCACAATTTCTACATTCTTTCTTCATTCTAGAAGAATTTACTTGTTTTACACAAACACACACACACACACACACAGTCATTGCTCATATTATTATTATTATTATTATTATCCTTCATACTCACACACGCGTGTATGTGGTATACTATGTTTACATGTGTGAATGTGTGGAAGTGAGTATATTTGTTCTAATATATAGAATATTCCACATACGACGTGTGTTACAGTTTAATGAAATTCACTCGAGAACACTTCATTCATTCATTCAGAACTGAATAAAATTAATTACTATAATTAGAGACAAGAGAAAGCTACAATGTGATCAGAGGACAGAGAAAGTAGAGATAGAGAGAGGGAGAGAGGGATTGAAAGGAGATGAACAGCAAAGTAGTAGGCAAACATGTGTTGTAATATTTAATTTTTATTTTTTTTTATTTTTTTATATTGTTCCTGACAACTTTATAACAATTTTCATCATCACACGAAGATGATGATGACGGCAACAAGACTCCATCTACCACTACCATTACCATTTCGTGTTGTTTGCGGGTTGTGTGCTGTGTGTGTTATGTGTGTTATGGGTGTCATCTGTTCATTCTTTAAACAAAAAATTTGAAAAATACACATAATACAAAAAAGTTTGGGAGTACGAGATAATAAAAGCGAACTCATGATGATGTGTTCGCAGCTTATGTAAAATGTCTTAAGTTATACAGACATTAAAAATGTTTTCAATGTTACTAAACATCAAGTGATGTTGTTTGTATATATAAATTAATTACAGTAAAATCTTCCTAGGCATAGTTTAGTTTATGTTAACTTTGAGAGAATGGTAAGGAATCTTAAACTTACTCATCATTAAGAAAACTTTATTTGCTATGGTCAAGAATATCGGATCTCTTATATGTAAGTTTCAGCAAAACCAATATAATCCAATCCAAATTTAATTTAACTTGCTCATTTACTTGCTTATTTATGAAGTGAACTTTCTCTTTTAAAAACGGAGTAACCTTTATCTTACTTATGATGTGAAGCTTCACTGTACTTCAGCAAGTGTTTGACAATGAATTTGACTTAAGCATTCATGCATTCATACGTGCCTTTCTTTTCTGATACTTCTTTGGTGAAAATTTTATTATGAAATGAATTAGAAAACATGTTAAATATAATTGAGTTAAATTTTTTTGATAGCATACTTTAAGGCATTCCTAATTAAATCAAAACCCTATGGAACATTAAAGAAATTCAAAATGTACTAGCAATTTCTTTAAATTTAATAATTTCATATCCAAATCGCAGTCTCTCTCTCTCTCTCTCTCTCTTTATCTTTCTATTTAATATGATCACTAAGTTTTAAGTCCAAAGCGGTCCACAAATTATGCGATTGGTTGCGAGGTAGTTGCATAATTGCATAGTTCAATAGTATGATTGATTTTTGATTTTCAATAGCATAATGTCTGAACCTGTTGGATCTCATAAAAGACCTTAAGAATTTCACGAATGTCTCAAATTATGCAACAAAAATTCAAATTATCTCTAGGTACAGGGATATTAGCAAGAAGGCCAGTGCGTTGAAAAGATTGGGCTAGCGTAAACAAAAATCATCTCTCTCAGATACGACAACGCTTGGAGTTCTGCAAGTTGCATGAAAACTGGACTGTTGATGATTGGAAATATGTTATTTTGAGCGATGAAAGGAAAGTCAACCCTTTCCAGTCAGTTGGTAAGGAGTACTATGGCACCGACCACACGAAAGCATCCCAAAGCACCAGGTAATAATGTTTTTTTTTGGCTGTTTTGCTTTAAAGAAAACTAAAGACAATATTTAACGCTCCAACGTTCCTGATTTTATTGATAAGTGTCCAGTTGAAGAAATTATTTTCCAGCAAGAGATCCGAAGCACACTTCAATGATGATTAAGGATTGGCTTCAAAGTCAAAATTTCCAAAGAATGCAATAGCCTGCAGAGCCCAGATTTAAATCCCATAGACAATTTGTGGGCTTTTGTAAAACAGAGGCTGGTGCTTATGAAAATCCTACAAAAATAGTTATCTGATCTTCATGAAAGAGTGCAAAGAGAATATAGTAACATAGGATACAACATAATTAAAAGGCTAGTGGAAATCATGCCCAGAAGAGTTAAAAGTGTCATAAAGATATAAAGGACTTTGGACGAAGTATTAACATAAAAATATTTACTTTTGTCTTTTGTTTACATTTTTCATAAAAATTATATACATATATATATAATTATATCTATCTATATATATAAAAGATAGTCGTGTGTGTTCCACCATTTATAACTCAAGAACGGCTGGGTCGATTTTTATGATTTTTGATTTGTTGGATTTGTCTCCACCCCGAATAGCAGAATAACTATTAAAACATCATGTCGGACCAGCTGTTGTCGAGCAATTCGTGTATAAAATATTGCATAGAAACCCTAGGGACTTAATTTAAAATCACTTAAGTCGTCTTTGTCAAATCAGACGACAGATATCAGATATGTCAATATATATTAAAAAATTCTACGCTATAGAGTCTTTAATATTCCAGGAAATATTTCAATGAAGGGTGTCGACCCGAGTGCAATTTCAGCAATACCTTAAAAAGATTTATAAAATTAAGAGTATAAAAACTGAATTTAATTCAGCTACTAACTTAACAAGATTCCTTGAGCGAGGGCGAGCTGAGACAACTAGTATATATATAAAATCGTAAGCCTTTTTTTGTTTGTGCTCGCTAATCTCAGAAACGGCTTAACCTATTTAAATGCGGTTTTGATTGATGTATTTTAGCAAGCTTCCTGTAACATTTAGCGTTTATTTTATCAAAATCGACCTACTTAATCAAAAGATATTCATATTTTTAATTCTGTTGCCTACTTTTTGGCTGATTTTCGAATGTTTTCCTCTTTTGCAACGCAGCAACATTAAACAGCTGATGATTAGGAAAAAAGTTAAGAAAATCCACGCAATTACGAAGTCTAGTATCAATGATGATGGTCATTTGACTCTCTAATGGGATTATACTGAAAGATGAAGTTATTGCAAAAGATATGAATGGATATGGATTCCACTTTGCAAGTCTATCCTCATGCCATTAACGAAATGATAGTATGTGCCAAAGAAAATCATAGACGAAAAGTAAGAAGGCCGCTTACAGGTATTTCTAAAAGTAACATTTTTTGCTTATGTGCTTAGTTCTTCTCAAAAGAGTTAGAACATCAACAAACAATGAAAAAAAGAGCTTATTGACTAAGTAGGCCATTCCATTCGTGGGTCAACTATAGCCCACATAAGCAGCATTAAGAATGTGAGAAAGAGAATACCTTATGTTTAATCTACCCCTTTTATAAAAATTTCAGGAAGGCAATTAATGCTAAGAGAAAATCTAAAGTGGCATCAACAATTCGTCAGTGGGCTCTGCTGTGTAAGCAGCTCAACATCACACTTTCTTCGCAAGCTAAGAAGAATAAGCTCATCTCTCAAGTTGTTGATGATAAAGATGAAATTATATCGGGAGGCTTACTTCCCGAACACTGCTCTGTACTCACTGGTGAAGCGCTTTCAAATCGTATTTTTGCCCACGCAAATAAGGGATGACACGTGATCTGCACTGACAGTTTGTCAACCATTTCAGCGATACAAAACATAAATTGTCTAAACAAAATAGTAGTCAATATCCGTAGCGTATGCATACAAAACAAAGACAACATTTTGTTATTTTAGGTGCCCAGTCATATAGGTATAATTGGCACTAAAATCAGTGAAAACTTATGTATCGATCGACCCCATGGACGACAAAAACATGAAAAGACATTTTACGAGATATATCCCGGGATAAACCGGGAAGTTTTGCAACATCGGTATACAAACTACAATTCTACGAGCACTTGCATCCATTTTTCATCAAAACAACAATGGTCTACTTATCGGACATATTCAGCTCACGCATCATCACCTTTTCACCAGCGCATAGCCGCAACTCTTTACATGTGGAGCCACAGTCTCCGTTGACCACATTCTAGACATCTGTTCAAGCTTAAGGAGAGCTAGAGCTATATTTTTTTTTGGAACTCTTAAAATAATGCTCTTCGCTATAAAATTGACTTAGTTTTTAATTTTCTTCATCATTGTAATTTAATCCACTTCTTCTAATCGTAGGCTAGTACTAAGACTTTCTTAACTATAGATGTACTATTAAATATTATATCCCAATCTTTTAAATAAAATAAAAATACTTCACATAAACATATATAACTGAATTATCTTCTGAAAACGTGTATGTCAGACACTAAAAACTGTAGATTCTGTGAATAGGAACAGTTGAAAGAAACTGTACACATTCTTGGCAAATATTCTATAATCAGGGACCTGGTTGTTCACTGATGGCTCCAAGATGGAGGCAAGTAATTCGTTTGCCATGGTTAATAAACGGGGTATCACGGCATCCAAAGGATTGCTCCCTCACTACTATTCAGTTCTTGCAGCCGATGCAGTTGCGGTAATTAAAGCCATGCACATAGCGCAAGCAAATAGAGGAAAATATATTATCTGCACGGATAGCCTGTCAACTTTTTTAGGAATTCAAAATATATACAACAACAACAACCTTATTTGCGAACTTCGCAATCTCTTCATTAAATACCAAAGGAAAATACAACTCATCTGGGTCCCTGGTCATGCGTTAATTGAAGGCAATGAACTCGCTGATACGGCAGCCAAGGAAGCGGGCTGTACCCCTTGCATAAAAGGCGTAGAACGTGACACTGGGAAACTCATAGAGGATACTCTAAGAGATACGGAACTCACCCAATGGTGTTCATTCAAGCACTGGTACAAAAATTCAAACCATTCGAAAACCCACATACATTTCCCTGACACTTGCGATCGTTCAACTTCCTCAACTTTTGTCCGATTGAGAACGGGGCACTGTCAATTAACACATCAACACCTCCTCGAAGGAAAAAGCCGTCCTCCTTGCCCATTATGCGGGAACAATCTCTCAGTTAAACACATTTTGGATGATTGCACAAAACTACACAACATTAGAACCCAGCTGTTCTCCTTCCCTTGATAATATTCACAAAATTTCCTCTTTCATCAAATGTTCAAACATATCCAATTTAATTTAACCAGTTTTCTTTTTATAATAGATGATTCTAAGGCCTTGTAGCTAGTACTCTTAAATTTTAGTTAGATTATATATTATTAGTACCATGTGTATGTATATAACATAAACTTGTAAATAAATAAATAATTCTATAATCACAAAAAGAAAACAATTTCTGTTTTCTACTTAAGTATATTATGCTCACAGTATTATTTTTTTAATAGATCCAAATGATGATAATTTTAATAGATTGAATTCTATTATTGATGAATGCAAAATATTGAAAAAATTGATCATTTAGATGATAAAGATGGTGATGTGTTTCTTGTGTGGGTATTCATTTTAATGGAAACAAACGTTCAGACAACATCTTTGTGAGAATGAAATACAAACATAACCTCAATGTAAATATGAATAAAAGGTATTGGGTATTATGAATTAAGTAAAAGTAAAAGTTTTAATGGAATTTTCAGGAAAAACAAACATATAACAATGAAATATTGAATGTATGAAGTACTTATGAAACGACGATGACGGCGGCGAACGAAGGCAATCATAACAATAGAATGACAAAACCATATACCAACACATACGTTTATTTAAGCAGACACATACACACATACCGACGTATACATTGAAAAGTATTTTAACATTTCAGTTCAGATGAGCAGAAAGAACTTTCACAAAGGAAAGAAATTCAATTTATGTTAAATTAACCCTTAAATCACGATTTCACACCCACATATATATGCATGCATGCATACATAGATACATCCAATCACATATATACCAAACACTTACAGAAACACACACACACACACACACACAGATACTCACGCACTTCACTGAAACACAAACAAACAAAGCGACAGAGACGGTGACAAAATGAAATGTCTTCATTTTCTCTCTTCGCCTTAAGCCTTCTCCTACTCCTCCTTAGTCACAATTTGAAAAGCAAAAAGCTCCCGAAGAATATAAAGAAAAATGAAACACCAAGTTTTCAAGTGGGGTTGGTGTCTCTTGAGTTCGGTGTGGGAAATGAAGCGATTGTGTGTGGAGAGATGGGGAATGTAATGCCAAGAAAAAGAAGGCTTCTGTTCAACAAAATTAACTCACAACAATTTAACAAAATAAAAAAATAAAAAAAAAATAAAAAGAAAATGAAAATAAAAAACGAAAAAAACGAAAAGAAAGGCATCGTCCTTGTTGTATGTAGTAGTAACGCTTTCAATCATTCCCTCATTCATCAGCTTCATCTTTGCTTATGCTTGGGTCTCATCCTTAATATACGCAATTTCTTCTCTTTTTTTTATAATTTGTCTGTCTGTTTGTCATTCTATTTTTCAGTCTTGTATTTCTATCTGACTGTTTGTCACATTTTTATATTCATCTTCGTTTTTGTTTTGTTAACTTCTTTTGTTGCTCAAAAGAGCTAAAATTTCAAATTGCTTATTTAAAGCAATAAAGACTTATTCACTCATTCACTAACTGACTAATTCACTCACTCACAGATACAATCCGAGACTAAAGCAGCAATCAACATAATGACATAATGACACAATGACACAAAGATACATTAAGACAGAATGACTGGCCCAATGAATTCTTAACTCAATCTTAAACCAATATATAATTAAGAGGAGAATTGAATGGAAATCAATTTATTATTATTATTATTCTTTCTTTTTTGCAAAGACCAAAGTTGAATGAAGTCTTATTCAAAATATACTTATGTATAAAGTATTAATCAGAAAGATGCATAAAAATACATTTGAGTTTGAACACAATGAAGTTGAAACAACAAATTCAATATTTACATATGTATATACAATATTTATCAACTTGGGCTATAATAATAGTTTAGACTTAAAGTTATTTCATGTATTTACATTTCTCAACTCAAATGAAACTGAATGCCAATAGCTTTCATTGGCTTATCAACTCATGTTGTCCACTAAACATTCAGTATAAAGTTCACTTTTATAACAGCTTCATAAAGCAATCTGGACCTATGGCTCACAGATAAGGGGTTATGCAAGTACCTCTAATATAGACGTTATACAAAGAGCGCAATCAAAACTAGAAAGAAGATTATTATTGACTATGCCAAAGATGAAATACTCTTTACACTCCTACTCCGGGTTGCATTCAAACGAACGGCGACAAATGCCAGCTATCAGATATGCTCCCTTTCTTAGCATCACTATATTCCCTCTGTTACAGTTTGATTATCAACAAAGAACACAGTTTGAGTGGCACTTTTATTGTACTTAATACGCTTTTTTTTGTTGATTTTAAGGCAGTGTTTGATAAGTTATCCCGTAAGTCTTTAGTTTTCAAATAACAAGAAATAGGAGTATCTACAAAAATAGTAGGATTCGTGGCGGAAGTCTATAGCCAAAGAAAATCTGCAGTTTGGATGAGAGAGACACTCTCAGATGAGTTTGAGACAGTTTCGGGAGTCAAACAAGGTTGTCTACTATCACCATTGCTTTTTGCCATTCATTTTAATGACTTGCTTTATATCGAATATAATAATATAAGGTTGCTGCTATATGCGGATGATAATGTTATACTATCGGACGATATTCAGACTATGCAATGTATGATACAAAATCTCGAAGTGGAATTTAGAAGTCAACCTGAACAAATCTGAAATGATGGTTTTTAGGAACGGAGGGACGTATAAATTTGCGTCTTAGTACAACTACCCGGGAATTGTCTTCACACCAAAATTTAATTGAAAATAGGAATTGTTTGGCAAAAGTCTAGATTAGATTAATTCGACCTGGAATAATTTTTTGAGTAAACCTGAGTTTTTTATTATCCAGTAAGCAGTGCTATTCAATCATATGGTGCTCAAGTATGGGGTTATACCTTATTTGATCAGGTGGATAAAATGCAACCATATTTTATGAAAAAAGTTTTGAAATTGCCAAGTTTTACGCCAACTTATGCAATAATACTAGAAACTGGCATGGCAAATATGTTGTCCCACAGGAACATTGAACTGTTGCAAAGCGATACAGTCAAATACATTGAGGTCCAGTAAAGGATCGAAAGCTTGCTTGGTAGCCCCACATAATGAGGAAAGTACTTTTTTTATGTTTGTAACGCAACAACAAAAATATCTTTAATTAATATAAGATTTACCGTATAAGTACGTTTATTTAGATGTCCATAAAGCCTCGTCTATTTCAATCTAAGTAAACTTTGTTCGTTCCTTTATTTGAAAATTACAATTTCATAAAATCAAATCAAAGTAGGCTTCAGTTTTGTTGACTGTTATTTTGTTGTTGAATTTTGTATTCAGTTATTTGTTATATTTTATTACGTACAGTTATTTGTTAATAAAATATTTTTTATTTCTTCTTCATATTTAAAATGGCAATGATTATCAGATATATTTTAAAAAAATTGGGGTTCTGGAACGATGACGAGAAAAATATTGAAAACACTGAACAAGAAGAGAAAAATATTGAAAACACTGAACAAGAAGAGAAAAATATTGAAAAAACTGAACAAGTTTTGGAACAATATGCAGTTAAAGAAGAAACTCCAATAGACAATAAGAAGAAATCAATCAAACCAAAGAACAATACTTTATGCGATGATTGTAGAAGTTATGTCCGGGTCTTAGGACGCAATTATAGAATGTGAACGGCAACTTATTGCAGACGCTTTACAAGATTGAGTGTAAGTATAAGCATACTAAGTAATCCACGTTTTTGAAGACATTTTCATTGTGAATTTACTCGTATCTCTTAAGGAGAGCCTCGGATAATCTCAAAAGCTATTTTACCGTGAAGGACCAACTACTATTTGATGCAAGGGGAGGATGACCAGATGAGCCAGTTGCCAAATGTCAATGATAGTGATAGGATGGAGTGAATCTCAATGGGCAATGTCAATAGGTAAGTGCTCGCAATTGATAGCTGCTGCTGCTGTTGCTGCTATTCATTGTACCATCTATTGATATTCCTCTTCATATTAAAATTATAATTCAAATAATTGTTTCTAGACACCCGCCAATTAATGGAAACATGCAAAAAATACTCAGAGGGCAGTTCCACCTTCCTGGAATTCGGTCGCTAATTATCCGCTAATTGTCATCACCGTCAACATTAACATCATGGCCATCGTCATCTATTACTCGTACATGTCTGATTCCTACTTATTCATTAAGATAAATCTGTTATTTTAAACAAATTTCCAATGGACGTATTATATTTGAATTATTGTGTTATTTTAAAAAATAATTATTTGGTATTTATGGTTAATCCTTTGTAAAACTCATAAATATATCACTAATTACAAAATTATTGTTTTTGATCAAGACACTGTTTCGTGTCACCTTTTTTATTGACTGTATCATAGCATAAGGATGTGATGAAGTCATAACAGCGGAGATATAGAGATGCAATTCGATGTTTACCGCACGATAGATACATTATGTTGGTTCGATGTTTTAACACATGTAAAAATGTTCCTCATGCAACGTGTTAAACCTGTTATGCATACAGAGCCGAATTCAGGGGTCTCTTGGCCCAGGGCAATGAAGAAAGTGAAGGCCCCTTCATCAAGTTACAATAAACCAGAAAGAAGGCTATCATTGGCTATTCCAAAGATGTAATACTCCTCACTCTCCTCCGGGTTGCATCCAACCTTTCTTTCTTAGCATCTCTATATTCTCTCTGTTACAGTTTGATTATCAACAAAGAACACAGTTTGACCGCCAAATGTGAGCACAGTTTGATGGGCACAATGCAGTTTTGTATGTACCTGGTACCCGTACCATTCACAACTTCTACTTGCTCTATATCTCCAGTAGGTGATTAAACGAAAAACTATTGCCAATGAAGTTACTACTTATACGTATAGAATGGAGCCGTCTCTCGATCAATAAAACTGACACTCTACCTATTTTATTCATTCATTTAGCAGATTGAAACAGCTTGGTTCTTCGTATAATATTTCTTGTTTTGTTTTTTCACATATTATTAAATTGAACATAATCTTTGCTTGTGGAACCAATAGCTCTATAACTTCTATGCTGCCATTAACCTAGTTGTATGAGGACAAAGAAATTCCGGAGAGGAAGGTTTTAAACACCTGAACCTCTTGACTGAAGATGAAGAAGAAACCATGAAACTCTGAAGAAAGGATATGGTGCAAAAAAACACTAGCCATGCTTGGTGTTATATATTGGAAATGACACAAGCAATTGAGGGGTAAAGCGGTTATCAGTAATCTGTTGACGGATTTATATATAATCAATTAAATCAAAAAACTCTTCACGTTCCACAGAGCCACATCTTTGAAGTCCAAAATGATGTGCTGCAACAGGCGTGATATTAAATAGAATTGTCTATGTTCAGGAGCGTTTTACAAAAACACCCTCGCACTTTAGTCACCACCCCGTTGGTTATCCGCTATGAAGTGAGCAGCTGGCGCTAATATCGGCTTGTGATGAATGTTTCTTGTTAGCGAACGAAAGATCTACCAGGGGGCAGTGGCCTCTTGATTACTCGAAAAAATGATCACAAGTCAGTTTTTGATCACATGCCAGATTAAAAAGATGTGCTTGTCCTTAGATTTCTTAGATGATTTCATTTCTTTCGTATTTGATTTTAATATTGTTATTACCATGCATTTACAAAAAATGTGAAAAAAAAAACCGGTCACGTGGGAGGCAGACTAGCACACGAATGGTGCCGTACCACTGCCCAAGGTTTTTACCCTATGTAACCAAATTTACATCGCCTAATAGTATGCTACAAAAAAATTAGCAAAAATGAGAAACAAAAGATAATAACAATATTAATTTCTATGGTTTGTATGGGAGATATCTTTCCTAGTAATTCTAGGATCTTGAAATATACATGGTTGATGAATATAAATTACACACTTATTGATAAACATATCAATATTTTATATTTTGTAAAGAAACAAACTCTTATGGCGGATTTATCTTTGGAATCAAGATAAAGTCTATAAATTGTGAACATTTCTTCTAAATTATTAAAGTAATAGTCAGTCAATATATCGTGCAGTCTCATTATCGTGGGTCTGACAAACAATTTTCATATAATAGTTTTATATGGCAAGTATATTGTGAAGTGTGAACAAAATAAATTAAAGAACCGCTGTACTGTAAAGTATTCCATTCCGCCCAAAAAAGTGCGTTGCTTGTCACTTCCGCTTTAACTTAATGCGATTTGACGATTGCGAATGCGAATGTGACGGAACTTCTACAGATATTAATGATGATGAGACATCACCCTTCTCCCAAAAAGGAAACAACTAAGTACTATGAGTACAAACATTTGTTCGTTGTGCAGCAAACAGTTGAAGTGTCTACAAAAATTAAAGAAAAAGCAAAAGAAAGTGAGCGACAACGACAAAGACAAAATGTGGCAAAAACGAAAAAAGGCACAAGAAAAAGAAAAAGAAAAAAGGAAGATAAAGTTTTATGTTGTTTGTTAAATATGCACAAGTAAATATTGTTTTAAATTTTTACTAAACAAGAACAACAAACAGCAAGGCAAAGGCAAAGGCAAAACGAAAAAGGATATAAGGATATGAGAGAAAATTTAAGTAAAGAAGAATTAAGTGACTTCAAATTAAATAAAACATGACAAATGCAGAAATAAACAAAAACAAAAAAAGTATTTTGAAATCAGTAGAAAGAACAACAAAATGGGAAAGAGAAAGGGGAATGGAAATTGAAATGAAAATATGCCAAAAATGATAAAAACAAAAAAGGACATTAATTGAATGAAGGTTTCTGCCTGCTATCAGTGGAAAGTAAAAGCATAAGCCAAAGCCAAATGTCTACTAGTAAAAAGCCTCCTTATGTGTGGCTAAGCTCAAAACAAATGAAAGGTTCTGAGAGTGAGAGAGAGAGAGAGAGTGGAAAGTATCTTTTCTATATAATACCATACTACTTTAAAAGAAGGAGGTGTTGGGGTATGTTGTTACTGTTTTTGTTTCTGCAACTGTGTGTTGGTCTGTAATTTGTCCCGCAATTAGTGGACATTTCATTAATTGGCAAAGTGAAGATTGTTATACTTATAAAGTCTTCAGACCTTTCTTTTTTACTTATACTTATACTAACATATTTACTTCATATTCTTCATATTGTATATTACTACGTATATAATATCTATTCATTTCATGTTACTTACTTTTTCTTATTATTTTTATATCCTTCATCATTAGCAAAGATTTGCTTTGTTGGCTTCAGCAGCATATTTATGCAACTTGAAAATCACCATCGCCATCATTATCATCATCATCATTCTCAATTATTTTGCTGAAAAAGAAAAACAAACAAATATTGTCCAAGATTAAAATACTAACATACTAAATAGGCAAAAAGGAAAGGAAATAAAAGATTTTGCCCGAAGCTTTAGCCCAGTTTAAAATTTGTCTAAGGCGGCAGATCCCTTTTGTGAAAAGGCATATAAAGAGTTGAGTAAGTCTGGGTGAGTTGTTTGATATTTTCTTTAAATTTTAAATAAAGTCTTTTGATGTACACATTTACCACACATCCACTATTAGCCTTATTATCCTTTGACTAGTATACTCTTACATATAAGTATATCGAAACAAACGAGCCTAGGTACTAGATGGGTCAAATAAAAGTGTATGTTGCTAGGTATTTAATCGGTTTAAGGCTATTTGAACTTACTACATCAACTTTTCAGCCTCTTTATGTATAGCGCATAGTACGAGAGTAGATAAACATATGTTATTGTATGTTTCAATATAAAAAGCTCTTTATTTTCTTCATTGATAAGATACAAAAAACCTTCATGTTAAATTTCATATGTTCATCATAAGTACTAGTTACCATAGAGATACAAATACTTACAATTCACACTTCCATAGCACTCAACATCGTGGTATGTAGTACAATATTTTCGCGCGGTTATTGAAGCTATCCGTTTACGGAAGCTACTTGTATCATAAATTTATTATTGTATTTTTTTTTGTACATTTTATCAAGAAAATATATATTATTGTAAATATGGATTGATTCGACTTAAGTATAGATGTACATATGTACTATATATTTTGAGTGCTTTCAATGTTGAATGGCTTTATAGTTATCCTTTGCAAATCTATTAAGCACGGTCTCTCAGACCGAGATTTGATCTCGTCTGTATTTTTGTAATTATATACTTTATAAGTATTATTGGTATATATTTTAAAGATTAATGGAATATGATATATAATCACCAGATGATGAAGGTTCTGATTCATCTAGTTTGCATATTTCTAACAGCCTCAGTCTCAGTTTTTTTTTGGCATCATTGCAATTAATGCCCGCTTTTTTAGATGGGGTAAAATAAGGTCATACTTAAGTGTCTCTAGGTACTTCTTGCAGCTTGTTTTTATGTTAAATATATCATAAAAGAATATAACCCTGCAACATTTATAAGGCTATAATAAACATCCATAGGCCACCGATTAGTTCCCCTAGCGCACTTATAGGTCTCGCACATTTAAGTCATTTAGTGTTTGTATCTTTGCAACATAGTACTTTGATGAGATATGCGCAACCTCTTCAGATTCGTGTGACGAATTACCCTCCTGCTCAGTGTCTGTATTTTGACCATGTACTTCTAAAGCATCCTTCAATGACACTCTTGGCATCGTAACTTAAATCAGAATCAGAACATTCTAACAGCACCCTTATCATTTCTTTGTCATTAGTGGTGACAAAATTGGCTACCAACAAATATAAATGGTCCTTAAATAATGTTATACATTATATTCAATAAGTAAAAAAACTTAATCTTTATATATAAAATCTGCCAAGTGTGAGTCGGACTCGCACACTGAGGGTTCCGTACCATCGTACAAGATGAATTATGTATTCAATAACTCAATGCTCGAGCAATTCCAAACACGATGAATATGCATTTTGTATGAATTCGACAAAAAGCTCATGCTCCAAATATTAAATTATTGATTTGACTTATGTTTAGGGTAGAATCAGTATTCATACTGCATACCAACTTTTATTTGAGAAAAAAAAATTACCAAAATATGAAACAAAATAAAAAAAAAAAACCTTCTTCTGCATATTGGAGCACACGTTTCTTGTATGGGGACCCCTATAATTTTAACTTTATTTTAGTTTGAGTATTTGTTGCTATCATTCTGTGAAAATTTCAACTGTCTAGCTATTACAGTTCATTAGATACAGCGGAGTCGCATGGACGGTCGGACGGCGGAAGCTTAGTAAAGAATCCCGTTAGCACCCTTTAGGTACGGAACCCTAAAAATGAATCGCTAATTGTATTGCTAAGCGCTAATCTCGAGAGCGCTGGACCATATTTTATGACACTTTTTTTGTTGTACTTTTGGGGTCAAATAGATGGTCAATAGCTACATTTGGACCCGATAGGTAGCGTAGTTTTGGAGATACAGCCTGATTTACATTTCCAAAATATACTAAAGCAATTTTTTTTTTTTTTTTTTTTTTAAACAAATGAATCCTAATTTAGAATAATGCATACATATTTTTTTCATATTTATACTCTTCACGGGAGTGAACAGTATTATAAGTTTGTCATGAAGTTTGTAACACACAGAAGGAGGCATCGCAGACCACATAAAATATAAGAGGTGTTATTTTGAATAGCCCGCTATTTCGCTAGATGTCACTTTTGAAGCTGTCATTTTTTGACATTTGACAAGTAGAAACTACGCCATTAATAAAATTGGAACGATACACGCTTCAACAACGCATTGCAATTATTAAAATTCACTATAAAAATGGTGAAAACTTGGCAGAGACGGTTCGTAAAACTAAAACATAGAGAATATAGCTGCTGTTGCCCAAAGTGTTGAAGGAAACCCATGTTTGTCCATTCCTCATCGTTCTTTGGAATTGGGCATTCCACAAACGTCATTACAACGTATTTTGCCTAAAGACTTGGGTATTAAGGCTTATAAAGTTCAGTTAACACAAGAACTCAAGCCGGCTGATCAACAACAACGTCGTGTCTTTGCTGATTGGGTCCTTGAAATGCATAGAAATGATCCGGAATTCCATCAATAAATCATTTTGACTGATGAGGCCCATTTCCACCTCAATGGCTACGTGAACAAGCAAAATTGTCGCATCTGGGGCTCGGAAAACCCAAGAGTTATTGTTGAAAAGCCTCTCCATCCTCAACGTGTGACTGTTTGGTGCGGTTTATGGTCTCGAACATGCGGCTGAAGCAACAGTTACGGTGAATGGATTGCGCTATCGATTCAAGACCTCAAAGATGGAATTCGTGAGGCTATCGAGGACATGGGGGCAGCCACTTTGCGATTTGGTTATGGAAAATTTTATGAAAAAGATATGGTCCTGTAAGCGTGGTCGTGGTGGAAATTTAGCTGATGTTGTTTTCCATTATTAACGGCATACCTTCCTCCTTATAATGAAATAAACATCCGATTATTTATCTCAAAAAATGCCATTTTTCTTTGAATATCAAAATAACACCTCTCATTGAATATCAAAATAACACCTCCTGTATATATTTGTGATCAGATCGATGAGACGAGTTGATTTAGCAATGTCCGTCTCTGTCTGTATCAAAACTAGTTCCTCAGTTTTTGAGCTAGAGAGCTGAAATTACGCACATAGGTTTTTTTTACCATACGCTGTACATTTGTCGGAATCAGCTGAATCGGACCCCCACTTCAATTAATGTTCTTATTAGAAAAAGTTTTTTGTTTTTTGACTTATTCTACTGAAATTTAGACACGATAAGTTTCTGTTCCATATCTATTAGCCATGTAAATTTTATGATCCTAGGGTTACCAGCAGAGGAACCTCCCATACAAACTCACATTAAATAACAAACATATGAAGAGTATAAGTACAATAAAAATACAATGCCACTCAAACTGTGTTCTTTGTTGATACCAAACTGTAACAGAGAGAATATAGTGATGCTAAGAAAGGAAGGTTGGATGCAACCCGTAGGAGCGTGCAGAGTATTACATCTTTGGCATTAGCCAATGATAACCTTCTTTCTGGTTTTCTTCTCATTTATTATTAATAAGTGATTATGCTCAAGAAATTATTTAAGCTCTCTTTGTTGTTAATATTTTTGCAAAACAACACACAGACATCTTTTTTGCTTTTTATCCGTTAATGCTTTGCTGCTTCTTAATTTTTGTGTTGTTGTTATTGCACTTTTTCCTCTCATTTATTATTAAGTTAATAATGTTAACTAAGTACGCACAAGAATCTTTGCAATACACCCACATTTCCGTTTGCTATTTCGTCGTTAATGCTTTGCTACACCTTGACTTTTGTTTTGTTGTTGTTGTTATTGTTATGTTTTGCTGAGGGAAGGGCAATTAAAAAAACTGATGATTTACATACATTGCATTTCTCTTCCTATTATTCATCTATAATTCTAACATTTATAAAACAAAAAAAAAAAAATAGAAAATGGAACGCTTCCTCCTCCGCCACCCACGAAGAATGAGGAGGCACACATAAAAACACTGAAGTGTGTTTTGATATACATACATATGCAACTGTGTGTTACCATCGTTTTCGTTTTTCTTATAATCGATACCATAACTTTTGATCTGAATACTGGTTTAGAGAGCGAGAGTGAGCATAAGTAAACGCATTGAGTTCATCCGGTGAAATAGAAGTATGAACTTTTCATGACGCAAAGATCATGCAAAGTTTGACTTAGACCATTTCCCAATTTCTTAGTTCCTTTAAAATATTTGCTTCTTCGATTTATATGTCCTTCGTTGGTTTATTTTGATTTCAATTCATACTCATGCCGCCTATAAAACGCAGACGGAGCAATTTGGGTCGAAGAACTCGAAATGCTATAAACCAAACTCACTGGTGAGAGAAATGAAATTGTTAGAGTGCGGATATCACAAACCCATGCAGCACATCATTCAGCTAATAATCTTCCCAGTTTCAAACTAGCGGCTTTCAGTTACGATAATTCAATTGATTACAGTGCCAACCAATGCGTTGCTATTGGAGTTATGAACTCAAGTTGCCAACATTGTAAGGTCTTTAAATATAAACATGAAGCCGCTGGCTTGTGTTCTGCAAATGGGAAATTTAGTCATTGAGTGTTTGCAGGATTAGCTTTGGAAACCTATGTTTCTCGCATGGCCAATTGTAAGTTGCCTGTTCACGTATTTTAAAACCATCCTATTTGTTTGTTTACGCGCCAAGGAATCGAACATAGAATATCGTATACCATAAAGCATTACAATAAAAATATAATAAAGTATTACAGTAAACGAACCACTGAAACTGAATTTTGTAAATAGTTTCATTATACATCTTCTGATTCTTCTTCTAAACGTGTCACAAATATTATTTACATGAATACCACAAACGCTTTCACTGCATAAAAGAATGCCAAACAACAAATTAAGAAGCTACTAAACACCGTAAAGTGCTGGTCATGATAATTTGGCAGATAACAACAATCCATTGTTTTGTCGGTCTAAGAGACCGATGCACGAGTATAGGAAGGTTAAAGGCAATGGAGAATATTGTAAATGAAAACCAGAAAGAAGGCTATCAATGGCTATGCTACAGATGTAAAGCTCTTCACGCTCCTCCGGGTTGCATCCAACCTTCCTTTCTTAGCATCACTAAATTCTCTCTGTTACAGTTTGATTATCAACAAAGAACACAGTTTGAGTGGCACTTTTATTGCACTTAATACACTTTTTTTTTTGTTGATTTTAAGGCAGCGTTTGATTAGCTATCCCGTAAGTCTTTAGTTTTGAAATAACAAGAAATAGGATTGTGTACAAAAATAGTAAGATTCGTGGCGGAAGTCTATAGCCAAAGAAAATCTGCAGTTTGGACACGAGAGGCACTCTCACATGAGTTTGAGACAGTTTCGGGAGTCAAACAAGGTTGTCTTCTATCACCATTGTTTTTTGCCCTTCATTTTAATGACTTGCTGCTATATGCGGATGATAATGTTATACTATCGGACGATATTCAGACTATGCAATGTATGATACAAAATCTCGAAGTGGAATTTAGAAGTCAACCTAAACAAATCTGAAATGATGGTTTTTAGGAACGGAGGGACATTGTCCGAAAAAGAAAAGATTTTTTTAAAGGCGACAGTATAAAAATTGCTTCCTAGTACAACTACCAGGGAATTGTCTTCACACCAAAATTTAATTGAAAATAGGAATTGTTTGGCAAAGTCTAGATTAGATTAATTCGACCTGGAATAATTTTTTGAGAAAACCTGAGTCTTTTATTATCCAGTAAGCAGTGCTATTCAATCATATGGTGCTCAAGTATATACCTTATTTGATCAGGTGGATAAAATGCAACGATATTTTATGAAAAAAGTTTTGAAATTGCCAAGTTTTACGCCAACTTATGCAATAATGCTAGAAACTGGCATGGCAAATATGTTGTCCACAGTAACAATGAACTGTTCCAAAGCGATACAGTCAAATACATTGAGGTCCAGTAAAGGATCGAAAGCTTGCTTGGTAGCCCCACATAATGAGGAAAGTACTTTTTTATGTTTGTAACGCAACAACAAAAATAACTTTAATTAATATAAGATTTACCATATATGCAAGAACGTGTATTTAGATGTCCATAAAGCCTCGTCTATTTCAATCTAAGTAAACTTTGTTCGTTCCTTTATTTGAAAATTACAATTTCATAAAATCAAATCAAAGTAGGCTTCAGTTTTGTTGACTGTTATTTTGTTGTTGAATTTTGTATTCAGTTATTTGTTGTATTTTGTTAAGAACAGTTATTTGTTAATAAAATATTTTTTATTTCTTCTTCATATTTAAAATGGCAATGATTATCAGATATATTTTAAAAAAATTGGGGTTCTGGAACGATGAAGAGCAAAATATTGAAAAAACTGAACAAGAAGAGAAAAATATTGAAAAAACTGAACAAGAAGAGAAAAATATTGAAAAAACTGAACAAGTTTTGGAACAATATGCAGTTAAAGAAGAAACTCCAATAGACAATAAGAAGAAATCAATCAAACCAAAGAACAATACTTTATGCGATGATTGTAGAAGTTATGTCCGGGTCTTAGGACGCAATTATAGAATGTGAACGGCAACTTATTGCAGACGCTTTACAAGATTGAGTGTAAGTATAAGCATACTAAGTAATCCACGTTTTAGAAGACATTTTCATTGTGAATTTACTCGTATCTCTTAAGGAGAGCCTCGGATAATCTCAAAAGCTATTTTACCGTGAAGGACCAACTACTATTTGATGCAAGGGGACGATGATGATGACCAGATGAGCCAGGAGCAGTTGCCAAATGTCGATGATAGTGATAGGATGGAGTGAATCTCAATGGGCAATGTCAATAGGTAAGTACTCGCAACTGATAGCTGCTGCTGCTGCTGTTGCTGCTATTCATTATACCATCTATTGATATTCCTCTTCATATTAAAATTACAATTCAAATAATTGTTTCTAGACACCCGCAAATTAATGGAAACATGCAAAAAATACTCAGAGGGCAGTTCCACCTTCCTGGAATTCGGTCGCTAATTATCCGCTAATTGTCATCACCGTCAACATTAACATCATGGCCATCGTCATCTATTACTCGTACATGTCTGATTCCTACTTATTCATTAAGATAAATCTGTTATTTTAAACAAATTTCCAATGGACGTATTATATTTGAATTATTGTGTTATTTTAAAAAATAATTATTTGGTATTTATGGTTAATCCTTTGTAAAACTCATAAATATACACTAATTCCAAAATTATTGTTTTTGATCAAGACACTGTTTCGTGTCACCTTTTTTAGTGAAGTCGTAACAGCGGAGATTTCGAGATACAATTCGATGTTTACCGCATGATGTAAAAATGTTCCTCATGCAACGTGTTAAACCTGTTATGCATGCAGAGCCGAATTCAGGGGTCTCGTGGCCCAGGGCAATGAAGAAAGTGGAGGCCCCTTCATCAAGTCAAGGCTATCATTGGCTATGCTAAAGATGTAATACTCTTCCCTCTCCTCCGGGTTGCATCCAACCATCCTTTCTTAGCATCACTTAATTCTCTCTGTTACAGTTTGATTATCAACAAAGAACACAGTTTGAGTGGTACTTTTATTGTACTTTTTTTTTTTTTTTTTTGTTGATTTTAAGGCAGCGTTTGATTAGCTATCCTGTAAGTCTTTAGTTTTCAAATAAAAAGAAATAGGAGTATCTACAAAAATAGTAAGATTCGTGGCGGAAGTCTATAACCAAAGAAAATCTGCAGTTTGGATGAGAGAGACACTCTCAGATGAGTTTGAGACAGCTTCGGGAGTCAAACAAGGTTGTCTTCTATCACCATTGCTTTTTGCCCTTCATTTTAATGAGTTGTTTTAGTACTTTATATCGAATATATTTATATAAGGTTGCTGCTATATGCGTAGTATATAGTAGTATCCAAATTTCAGTTCGATACGTCAAAAAACAAAAAACTTTTTCTAATAAGAACATTAATTTAAAGGGGGTTTGTATGGGAGGTACCCCCCTAGTGGTCCGATTCGGCTGATTCCGACAAATCTGTTGCGTATGGTAAAAAGAAACCTATGTGCAAAATTTCAGCTCTCTAGCTCAAAAACTGAGCGACATGGCTTAATCAACTCGTCTCATCGAGCTGATCACAAATATATATACTTTATGTGGTCTACGATGTCTCCTTCTGTGTGCTACAAACTTCATGACAAACTTATAATACTATTCACTCCCGTGAAGAGTATAAAAACAATTCTAAAATTTTTAAAATTTCCATCATAAGTGTTGAGTTCAAGAGCTTTTTCTTGATTGATAAAATTCTATGCTTGCGAAAACAACACTACATTCAACTTGATCGAGTTTCGAACCTGCGCTGTGCATGCCGTGAGACCGGCACTCTACCATATGCACCACCATTGAACTATGAAACAAATCCGCTTAAACCAAACAATAAGGTTGGTAATCATGTGATCAATTAAGCCATTTGCACGAGTTAGGTACTAGTTTTGGTAACAGAATGCAGCGTCAAAAACAAGAGACGCATTACTTCAAAATTTTCAGATAATTCTACAAATAAAGTCTCAGTGTACTGTACAAAAAATGTTTAAAAGAGACACGCTAAAAGCAGCATTGGATAATATGATTATGGATTTAAATAGAAGAAGCCAAGTCTATGAGATATATAGCAAGAAATTCAAATTTTTAATAGATTTACAAGACAAAAATATGGAAAACAGATGTAGTAGTTTACACGGTTTATATACTTTTGCCAAAACGTGTATTTTTCCATAGATACAAGTACGCTAAGTACGGGATAAATACTTACAAAAATATTTATTAGGTAGTTAAAAAAACAATAATATACAATAAAAAAACGGGGCAGGCAGTATCGCTAAACTACCGTAATTGTTTTTGCGTGAAAACGATTTTCATGAACCATTTTTATTGCATTGTA
Source organism: Amiota communis (assembly GCA_037043315.1). Classification (NCBI taxonomy): domain Eukaryota; kingdom Metazoa; phylum Arthropoda; class Insecta; order Diptera; family Drosophilidae; genus Amiota; species Amiota communis. The sequence goes on from JBAMAV010001050.1 coordinate 2,236,642, forward strand.
TAAAGCAAAGTCGAAATTCAAAATTGTTTGGATACGGAAAACTTCTGAACCACGCAACTATCGTTTTCCTGTGAACCTTAATATGATAATATTACAGTTATGTATTGTTAACTTAACTTTATTTGTTACTTTTGTTATTTAAATTTATTATATTTAACGCAGGGTAATGATGGGAGAAATAAGATAGTATGTACGGTTTGCATGTCGTGCACGTAGCTTAGATCTAGACAATTCCCTTTTTCCCTTTTTTTCTGGTGTATTTTCCATTCTCAAGCAATACCCTTAAAAAGAAGCGTATATTTTAAAACAAAACGTCAAAATTTCCCACTTTCCCAGTGGATTTTCCAAAAATTTTCTATCATATTCTTCTAATTGGTCTAAAACTAACAATACGCTTACAAAAAAAAACGATATTTTTCAATTTTAGTCAGCTTTTTGAATGCCCCTCCCCCCTTGTAAGCGCACCATTGAATTGAATTTACTCTTATTTGTATAATTTCTTGATATGTTTCTCTTAAAATAGACTAGCAGTAGTCCCCTAAAAATTACATCTTTTAATTTTGCACCTGAAATACTTGGAATAAATTTGTACAAATGTTTAAAATCAGCATTGTTTTTATCTATTGCATTGACGAAATTTTGTATCAGGTCCAATTTGATGTGTGTGGAATGGTGACTAAATTATATTTGGCGGATACACTAAAGACGGATATTTCACATTCATTTTTCCCGCATTAAATTCATTTCGGACAGGACAATATGCACAAAAGCCCAGTAACATATCAACTACTTTTAAATCGCCGTTGTGCTGTTCGTATTGTACAATATCATTTGCATGAAACAGTTATTGTTTGATATGTTTCTTTACAGCATTGCAGCATGGTCAATAGGTAAAGATGGTTTTATATTACCGTCATGAAGTAATACAGATTTCAAGCTATATTGAATGCGTATTAATATTAAGTATACTTAAAGTTGAAAGGAAATCAATTTATAACATTTTTGATGGTGAATCTTAATGAAGGCTGGTGAAGTGGGACCCACTTCAGGAGAGAAACAACGTTTGTATGGGTTGAGATAGCCATCTTCATCATGCATCTGCATCAAAATAAGGAGTTGCTTCAACTTCATTACATGCTGCTTGAATATAAATTTGGTCAAGGGCGACACGAAGGGTTCCGTATCAACGTACAAGATTTAATACTATGTATGCAAAGTCTTTGAGTGTAAAGCTTGTAGCTCTGTCTGTTTTAGTCGCAAAAGTGATCTATTTAAAAAAAATATACCAAAATGATAAATACGGGTATGTGCTAGAAAACACCGACGTTTCAATATTAAAATTTTCATAATTTTAGTTTACAAGTATTTATTTACTCAATAATTAAAGTATCAGGGGTGTCACAGAAATCACTTTTAGCCCAATTTCAATTTTTTTTTTCGATTGAAGCACATGTTTCTTGTATGGGGACCTCTTTACATTTTTTTATTTAATTTAATTTTTATTATTTGTCATTATAGCGGCAATTGAATTACACACTCAGTGTTTGTCTATTACGGTTCATTAGATAGAGCTCACTGAAGGACGGATGCACGGAAGTAACAGGGTACAGAACCCTAAAAACGAATCATTTAAAACACTGATTGCTTAAGGTAGCCAATCTGTGATGTTAATTTTGTGTTTAATAGAAAATTTCTGAAAATATACTATCAGCAACAGGTATTAGGTACTAGAGCTTCTCCGAAATTTACCTTGTCATGAAGGCTGTCCGTAAATAGAGCTTTTACTGTACACTTATTTTGTACAATACATAAAGAATGTATTGTCACTTAGCATTATAAAAAAAGAGATTATCTTCTTTACTATAATATATTAATTAGATCTACCTGATCAAATGCCGAAATGATCATACTTACTTATACTACACAATATATGTAGTCTTACAGCTCACCCCTCCCATCATCAACCCTTTATATATATAAAAACTTAATATAAACATGTTGAGTAAAGGATTTATAAAAGAAAAATCCAAAATTTGAAGTGAAATAGTAATGGAAACACAGATACAATACACAAATGCATATCTTTAAATTCTAATACACGTACCAACATATACATATGTATATATGGATACAAGTATGTATAAGGTGTAGTTGTTTAAAGGTATGAATATGATACGTGTGTAGAGTGAATGTATGTGTTTGAGTGTGTGTGCGTGTGTGGATGGATATTTTATCTGGAAACATAAAAGTTTGTTTTGCGTTTCATTAGATTTCTTTTTACAATTTTCTTTTTTTTTTTGCAAAAGTTTTATTTATCTTTTTGTTTGTTTTTTTTTTTTTTTTTGTTATCTGCAATTTTACTTTGCTTTCATATTTTAAGCATATGTGTGTGTGTGTGTGTGTGTGTGTGTGTGTAGTTATGCGTATCTATGGCTACAGCAAGCATCTGCTGCTGCTACTGTTACTGCTGCTAATGCAGAAAGATATCAGTTACTATTCTGTATAAGTTGTTGTATCTATGTAGATGAGATAGAATATCCTTTTTCGTATTTTCTTTGAAGAAAATAACTCAGCCAATAACAACAACAACAACAACAACACCTTCTACATACTTATTTATATACACTATTGTAACAACAAAAAACAAAAAACTCCAGATACACAGATACTCGCATCTATCCGTACATACACATAGTATACTTTGGTTTGCCGCAACCTTCCTTATGTGGTCTCATTTCATTTTTATTCTTTTTCGATTTTTCTTTGTTTGGTTTTTTGAAGTTTTGTTACTTTTCTTATTGTTTGTTGCTTGTTGTTTTTTGTTTTTTTTTTTTGCACACTTTTTGTTATTGTTGTCTTGGGCCACTTTTACGTTTCTTGTCTTGTGATTTTAGTTGGCACTTGAGTGGGCGTCGAAAACCCCAAAAGTGACTTCAATTTCCACTCTCACTCTTACCCACTCTTACCTACTTTTTCTTACTTTTTTTCTGTTGTTGTTGTTGTTGTTTTAGTATCTTAAGGACAAAAGAATGTTTATTCGTTTCATCGTATACAAAAAAAAGTGACTGAACTGAAAATGAACATGGAACCATTGACTTTATGTTTAAATGCAAATATAAATCTACCCACACAGATATGGTAGATACATGTTCTCACTAATACCATTTAACAGTTACACCGATGATGATGATGATGATGATGATGACAACGTGTGTGCTAACGATTTGATGAAAAAAACAACTTAATGCAGAACGACAATTCCTCAAATTCAACATGTTACGAGGGTTGCTATTTATACATTAAGTGTTGCTGACATTTCGAAACCATAATTAGACAGTTTTTTTAACATATCTTCTTTAAGACAAAACAAATCGACAAAAAATGGTATTGATTCGAGAATATTTTCGTGAGATTATTTTCCATAACTTATCAAGACAAGACAAGAGTGCTTGGAAGAACTTAATTCTTTATACAGGGATAAAGCACCATTCTTCAGATCTGTATACAACTGTTACTAACAAATTCAAACGTGGTCTATGTACTCTCCAGGATGAATTCCGTGAAGGTTGTTCAAAATCGATTGTTTTACCAGAAAATATCGGTGATGTGCTTGAACTAATAATGCAAGATTTTCATGTGATATACCGTGGCAATTAGTATGTCAAGCATCAATAAGATATAACATGATCATTTAAATTTGTTTGCGTTGGATCCCACATAATCTGACAAACACTCAAAACGAGAGTCATGTCGATGAGAGCAAGGAAATGTTAAATAAATACGCTTAAGATGCTTTAAAGGCTGTGTGTAACATCACCATGGATCTATGCATATGAGCCCAAACTGAAACAGCATTCGACTGCATGTGTATTTAAAGACGAGCCAAATCCAAAAAAAGTTGTTCGCGGTAATTATCATATTCTGCTTTGTTCGTTGTTCTATTAGTCATCAGCATATTACTGTTTATCCGTTGTCCGTGCATCAAAAAAATAGCCAATAGAAAGCTAGTAACTATCATTACATGATATTCCAGATAAAGGTGGCCTTATCATAAGAATGGATATAAATAAGAGTTAGTGTAACTCACTATTAAGTTATGAGCTTAACCTAACAGGACTAAGAACTCCTGCATAAATAAACAATATAAATAAATGAACAATTAACATATATAAATAACATTCGAACTGTCTTTAAACATGTGTATTACATGTTGATCATGCCAGCAGGTTGCCTCTTTCCCCGGCATTACCGGTCACATGACAACAGTGGCATTTGAGTAACGCAGGACGGTCAATTCTGAATGTTACAAAACTATTTATTTGCCAGAAATTATCAGAGAAATTCGAAAAAAAATGATGAATGCGAGCTACAATACAACAACAAAACAAAGGAATGTTTGACCGGCCTATATATCGAATTGATGATGTACGGTCATCCGCCTTACTGTCCTGATTTGACACCTAATGATTTGATCGAGTTCCAAAGTCATGTCAAAATGTTACGCTGAGTGTGTCGCCAATATTTTTTAACATGTCTCGCGCTTCAAAAGCAATAGCGCCAAGAAATTTGTACTAGTATCAACCAGCGGTCGAAATTCGACCACCCGCTTAAATACACTCTACAATTTTCCACTGGAAAAATTGGATATTTGGATTTTTGTGATAAAATCTGAATAAATAAAAAAGTAATATATATCTTAAGGGATTAGAATATAATTTCACATTAGCGACATCGCTTATTTTCATTAGCACCTTTTTTTGCGGTTCCCAAAATTAAGCAATGTCGGGCGCAGTAACTATTCGGATACATATCCGGTTGAGTTACCGGTTGGCATATCAAAAAAAAAAAACGACGTCGTCAATGATTTTCGATAGCCGAAGAAGCGATTCATGCAGGCAGCATCAGTGACTCATTTACCACCAACACTTGTTGTACGGCAAGGCTGCCCTCTATCCCCGCTCCTCTTCGCCTTCGTGCTGGATGACATCATAAACAGCCTCACCCAGCATAAGAGAACTGGCATTATGTGGAACTTCACACGGCATCTTGAGGACTTGGACTTTGCCGATGACATTTGTCTCCTCTCGCACAAATTCTCCGATTTGCAAGAGAAGGTGAACAACTTAGTCGCGCTTTCACGCACCGTCGGACTAGAGACAAAAGCCATGAGAGTCAATCACTCCTGAACAAGCCATATAATGATTGACGGCTGTGCGATTGAACTCGTAGAAAGCTTCTGTTATCTCGGTTGCACAATATCAACAGATGGAGGAGCTGAAGCGGATGCTAACAGCAGGTTGAGCAAAGCAAGGGCAGCATTTGGCCGGTTAAAATCGGTATGGGCAAGCGAAGCATGGCTGGTCGCGAACTCAATCACGCAGAGACTTCAAGCTTTCGTTAACAAGTGTTTGAGGATCATATACAGAATATTCTGGCCTGACTCTATTTCCAACGAGGCACTTATAGCGTCTAACAAATGAGGAGCCTATACTGAAACAGATAAAGCGTAGGAAGTGGTGCTGCATTGGCCACACGCCAGAATCACGAGATTGTCGCTTGAATGGAACCCGAAGATCAACCTTGCGGGAACTAGCTGATGTCAACATCACATGGGATGGCGCTAACACAACAGACCAGAATCATGTGCGATAGAGAAGCCTTGTGGAGGCCCTATGCTCCAAACTAGGAATTTAAAAGGAATAAATACAAGTAGCGTACGAAGAGTATTTGACTAATACTTTAGGTATTTGACTAAAACAGGGTTAGCAATAATGTTTAGAAATGTCAGAAGAAAATGTAGATATTTGATTATAGAAAAGGATTGTTAATCTTAAGCAGATTTTAAATTAATAAGCATTTAAAATCAAATGCAGAGACGATTTCTTAAAGATCAATGCTTACGAAGAGACATTAACTTTGAGGAGAGAGGTTTGATCAGACTTAACTCTTAACGGACAACCTCTCGAGCATCATACGGGCCATATATACTTAGGAGTATTTTTGGACAAGCGCCTTACTTTTAGATTGCACTTCACAGGAGTTGTGTTGTCAGAGACACGATGAATTGTTTCTTCAACTCTAATGGCATCAGTTGTATTTGAATTGTAACGGTTAATCCCATCGATTGAAAAATTTTAATCTATTTTCAAATGATATTCCAGTGATGAGAAGTTCGCTGCTTTACTGTTCTGATAATTTGCTCGCACATAAAATACACTATGTCAATCAATACTAATCAACTTTACTTACACGTCTCTCAGTAATTTCAAAAAGAAATATACACCCAACCGTTCTGGATACCTTGTACAATGGTATAAACAAAATGTTATAACTTTGGAAAAATGCAAAGAATGTTAACAATTTTTCATATTTTCCTTCTTTGTTAAATAAACTTCCATTAAAGTCAAAATTCAAAGTTATGCAAATTTCTAAAAGAATTTTATGTGTCGCTCCTTTGACCAACAACATTTGAATAAGGTTATATATCTCACAATGCCTCTCAATATCCTTTTCGCTTCACTATTGCACAATATGTACGACAATAGTATGTGATTCGGAGTATGTGTATGTGTAATTAAAAATTTAATTTTCATTTTATTGAAGTTTGAGTAGCTGCCTAGGGTTTTCGGCTACCAATTGTAGGCATCACATATGAGTGAGTGCATACGTGTTGTACTAACATATAACCACAGTTAAGTTTTTGTTGAAAATTAAACAGAAAACTGAAACTTTTGCTTGTAACACACAGTTTGAAGCTAAAGTAAGCATTGAGGAGATACGTATGTATGTATAAGAGCAACACCAACCAACATCGCTACCATCAATGCTAGGGTTGCCACAAATGCTGCCACTAACCAACGAAGCACATCAGGTTGACTAGCATAAGAAGATACAACATAGAGAAAGGGTAACGCAGCATGGTGACACCAACTGGCCAACCAAACAAATACCAAACAGCAAAAAGCAGCTGTCAGTGCCAGAATCAGGACTCAGGACCATTTTGGTAGCGTCTGCCTGCAACTGTAAATGCTGCCTTAGAGAACAACCACGACGTGCTCAAGCTCCATTCAACTTGTCCTCATCATTTTCATAGTCATAGTCATAGTCATCATCGTCATCATCTTCATCTTCTTGAGTTTTATGCGTAGCAGGACTGAATGAATGAATGCATGAGAAATAAGAGAATGAAACGATGACTTCTTCTGGATAACCATGAGTGGTGCTTGAGTTGAGCTTCGCCTGGCCTGGCCTGGCCTTGAGTCGAGTCGAATTGAGTTGAGTTGAGTTCAGTTGGCTGCCTGGCATGGCATAGCATGGCGTCTCTTAGTTTTGCTTAGCTTGGATGGGTTTGGTTTTTCGTCTGGGCAGGACTGTGCTCATTTTGCCTATGCACGCATTAGCTGCACTTGCAACTCGTAACAATTTTGGCAAATTTAATTTTCACCAACGCAACGCCATTGGCATCACTCGACAAGGCAATACTTTTGGGGCACAAACGAGTTAGTCCCAAGGAAACAAGTTAGAATAAAGAATTGAATAAATGAGTGAGTTTCGGTGAGTGAACGAACATTTAAAACTTGTGGTGCAACTTTTGGCAGGATGCTACTGCTGCCGCTGTCATTGTAGCTACTCGACGGTTGTACTATATTAAGTTTTATTCAAGTCCAAGTTTCATGTTGTCCCTCTTTATAATTCCGTAGTTTTTAATGTTCTTACTGTTGTTCTTAGCTCATTGAAAAATTCGCTGATGAAGCAACATGGAAAAAAGAAAAGAATAGAAAATTAAAATCATAGCATTTTGGTGTCGAGTTGTACTCTTGATCTCAAACAGAGCTTAAATGGCATCCATTTACCAAGCAATACTTCCTTCCTTCCTTCCCAACTTCATTCTTTCTTAGCTACTATTTTAAACCTCTTTCCACCTCTTCATTGTTCTTCTTCTTATTTCTATTTTACTATTACTGGTAAATAAGAAATACTAGGAAAATGCTATTTATTTATTCAAAAGTCCTTTCTTGAAATTTTTCTACATTTTCATTTGTTTTATTTTCTCTAAGTCAAAATGCTGCAATTATTTTTAATCAGCCTTTAACTATTTGCAAGCGCAAGACAATGGCATTCATTCTTCCATCCATCTTAGCATCCTAGCAACCTTCCATATGGAAATACGAGCCGTCTTACATCCGGGCAAGGATAAAATGCATCAGCATCATGAAAATTGACGATAACGAAGTTACAGTAACGAATAATAATACAGAAAATAAGTAGAATAATATTAAAACAACAAAAGAAAAATAATAGAATAGAATATAAACGACAATTCCTTTCATTTATTTAGATAATATATAATATAATAGAATATTACAAAATGAAAAGGTATTTCTTAGAAAAGAAAATATTCATGGTGTAAGTACACTGTTGAAGTTAAGCTTATTCTCAACAATATGGTAGTAATGAAGTTTTGGAATTATTATCAGTTATGAGTAAAGCAAAGTTCAAGTACTCGGTGGAGAATGAAAAAACTTTGTACTGACATTTGTAAATACCAACTACATGCTTGGTAGAGACAGATGAACTCGCTAGAAAAGGATCTGCTAACGTCGTCATTGATCCAAAGCTATTCTGCTGATTGCCTTGGAGTTTGATGAGTAGATACGAGGAATGCTACAGTGGCTAAAATCTTCCTGCCAACTAGAACACAGGAATTACTGGGACTGACATGAACAGGTATTCAAATAGTCTCAGGTTTATTGACAGGACATTATAGAGTAATGAAACACTTATGTATTGTACATAACATGCGGATCGGTTGCAGCGATCTATATAGATTATGTAATGATGAAGAGAAGTCGGCAAAGCACGTGCTTTGACATTGCGAGGTCCTAAGCTGGACCAGACTCTGTCACCTTGGAAACCAGTACTTGGAACCAGTTGAATTTTCTCCGAAGGGGAACTTGGAATTTCTAATGAATACCAGAAACTCGAAGGAACTGTGATTACGGGCCCATTTCGGGCGCAGTTGTGAGGTGCACTGATTACCGTCATTTCCCTAATCTAAGCCCACTACTTGCTTTTTATTTTGGTCATGTAGATGGCGCTATTAACCAGTTTGTACAAAAATCATCTCATTATGATGACATCGCCGTTGTGGGTAGACTTTTGGACGATGAAGAATTGAAAACGAACGTAAATTGCCGTCGGAAAACCAACAATACAGCATATGTGTTTATGTCATGCCAATGTGTATCCCCTATATGTCTCTCTCGCGTTCACCGTTTCACTATGAAGTGCATTTCATTCAATGTTCAATTGACCTTTATACTATCTTTAATAATATTGTAACTTCAAGTGATGTGTTTATAAATAGTAGGTAAAAACATATTGTCAATTCAGAGAATCCAATCAAAAATATTGAAAGAGAAAGCTCATTCTAAAGGTCAGTTGGACTTCACTGGGCAAACAATCTTAACATACAACAAAATTAAGTCATCATCCTTAATAACTGGCTGTGTTTTATTACATTTTTTTTGTTATACTCTGTGTATAGCATGAGGTTCGGTTTTTGTATCAATTTATAGTCGTAACGATATCAATTCATTACAATGATCCAAATTTTACTTATACCATAATTATAACAGTTCGCTAACAAACTCTCAGTAGCTAACTAAGTAACTATAAGAGTGACTTACTTATAGTTCTCTAAAAAAAATTGCAACAACTTCCATCTTCTTAACAACATTTCTAATAAAACCTAATTAAATATGCAATGGCGGAAGAAGAACTTCAAACGAAAACAGTTAATTTACGCAACCATTTATCGTCGACGTACTGTCTATACTAAGTATTATACAAATCACAAGAAATCTAAGGCCAAGGAAACACTGCAGTTAACTTATGAGGGTAGATGTGCAAACACAGTGTTACATTAGCTATCAGAGTTCGTGTGGCATGATAAGTGTTGACTAGTGTTATTATTGCTGAGAAGCAATTAAAACAAGAAATTATTTAACCATTGATCACAAAATTCAAAGACCAAACCGTTTCCTGAATTTCCAGAATATCCCAGATATGTATAATTGTGTATTGAATTAGATGTGGTTAAAGCTTCCCACTAGAGATGAGCTAAACATTGACACAGTGATTCTAAACTGTGATTGAGTCACAGCCATTTGAAGGGAGAGAAACAGTTTACTTTGTTTAAACTGTGGGAGCAACTGAATGAAAATGAGTCACAATCAATCACAGTTTAGAATCACAGTGTCACTGTTTAGCTCATCTCTACTTCCCACACACATAACGAAATTTAGTTTATTTTTGGTATTGTAGGCTGATTTTCTCACTCCGGGAACATTGTTCTTAATTTATTATTTTCATTCAGTTCTTTAGTACATTTCTCAATCTCGCTCTCATGAACTTCATCTTCATCTTTCTCCCTCTCTTAATAAGAGTATCATTTCATCATATTTATTTTCATTAAAAAAGAGATACATTTTTATTTGATTCTATTTTATTTTATTATTTTCACTGAGTTTACAATTGAATGATAAAAATGGATGCTTTCCAAATGAAAATATTACATCAAAACTCAACTGAAAAGAACTAAGCCTAGCGCTAGCAAGGGGTTGAGAATTGTGATGGCACATGCTGCGTATTAGCAATATAAATAAATGACTGTCAGCAGTCAAGAGCATAAGGATGAGGATGAAGATGAGCAAAGGGTAGTGATTGTTGCGTATGCCACTTGAATGCAACGATGAGGACAAGGATTCTATTTGAGAATGCGACTCAACGCTCAACGAACGAAGCTCGAGTGCCAGTTTTGAGTATCATACATAGTACTATGTGTGTCACTGTATATGCTTGACGACATTGAAATAACATCAACCAGTGCTGGTACTGATGGTGTTGAAACTGGTACTAGTGATGATGGTGATGGAACTGGTTTTGGTGGTGGCCTCACTTTTGCGACAAATTGAATTTGAAATTGAAATAAAATGGAATCAATTAAAATAAAAGAAAAAATTGGAGAGACTGAACTGAAACTGGAGCAGCAGCATTGGATGGATGGATGAATGCATGGATAGATGAACTAACATGCGACAAAAATTGGCAGCCAAAAATGAAAAAACATACGCACACATACACACACATACACTTACATTTGAAGAGAATTACAAAAATAAACTTACAAAAAATAAAATGAAGTGAAAAGAAAATGTAAAACAAGAACATATTGCAAAAAGGATAACGAAATAAATTGAATATTTTCAAGCATTGATTGATTCATTCGATCGTTCATTTCGTTCCATTCCGTTCAGATACATTCGGTTCCTTTCAGTTCCTTTCGATTTGTACATGGTTTGGGGTAACGAATTTTGAACAAATTTCATAGTTTTACAGCTTGTTTCCTTCTTCCTCTTCTCCTTCTCATCTTGATGGTGCATTCGAACACTCAATTTGCATGAAGTAGGCTCAGATTCAAGGACACTAACAGCACCAACAACAACAACAACAACAACATTTTAAGTTGAGCCATGAAAGGATATCATTGGAAATCGACTCAAATTGGTTTGAAAGGGTTGCAAAAAAAAAAAAAAAAAAGTAAATAATAAAAAAATGTTTTAAGTTTGTTTTCATCTGAACATATAGTTTTATCAATCACCCTATCCAATATTGTATTTTTTATTTGATTTTATTAACAATCTTTCCAGTGGTTGTTAAACTGTAGTGATTGCCATTTCCGGGGTTGATAATAATAAAAAATATCAATTTTAGTAAGAGATAATCTAAGAAAATAACTTTATTTAAAAACAATTCAGTTCCAACATACTCCCCACCTTGGAAGCTCCTTCGAACCCAATATTTCTTATTCCGTTTCGATAGGCAATAAGCAGACTTTACGAATGTCTCGTTTTAAGAGTCCTGAATTGGTCTTCAGCGGCTTTACTGTGACAAGTCCATCAGGACATGTCAGTACATCGACCACTCGTCCCACGCTCCATTGATTTGGTTAAGGATTGTCATCCGCGAGAAATGCCAGTGTTCCTAAATCAACCACGTCATGTTCTGCTCAAGTCACGTCAGATACTCTTGTGATTATATTCACCACATTCCTTGCTGCACAGCTAGTATTCTTTTATAGCGGTTGACCATAGACAATTGTAGAATGTCATTGAATGAATTTAGAAACCTCCTTACTAGAAAATGTCTGGGCATAAGTGCTTCTAGATCATTGTAATCTGAGGACAAATAAGTCGCGAATTCATTATGGCCACTACTTAAGCCACAACAGTGGACATTTCCTTTTAATTTAATGCTATTCAGTTAATTTTATGTACACCAATTCACACTGCAGCTGCTTTATCACCCACCGCTAATCACGACTTACTTCTACTCCTCGACGTTTGAAGGCAGCCAATGAGTTGATTTGAACTTGAGCCCAATTCCAGGTGACAAGTCTGTGTGGCAAAGCTTACAAAAAGACATAAATATATGTCTTTATAAATAATAAAAAGAAATGGTTTGTTTTTTTCCCACCGGTTTCCGCTATTGACTTTAAACCAGTAGAAATGAAGTATTAAACGACGGCGTAAATTGCTAAGATTTGTGGTAGTATTGTTCATAAGAGTGTCCTAAATTTATGTGAGTATAAGTTCTATAACAATTGCTCAAATCTATAACAATGTACAATATTCTTCTATTAATTTCCTACAAATTCTCTGACATTGATGTAGGATGTTTTAGTGACAGCGGAACACCTGGCAAGAGTCACGAGCCTAACGACCCCGCCTTCCCCGAGTCGTGTCGCATGTCTTCGGTAAATGCGGTGAAACTAGACATAGATGAATAAAAGATTGATTTCTAAGGACAATGGAAGAATACTCTTCATCTTAATCTTATTCTCAAAGGGATACCTTGGGTGCCTACTCTGAATTGATACATAAAGCTGTTCTGCAGGGGATAAGAAAAGAGGTTCAGTGGAGACACCACACACATAGTCACGTTAGTTATTCGATTCGATACACTGTTGGTATCAAGTTTTCTTCATTCAGAATTGGTTAAGGAACTTTTTAGATCTTTATAATTTAAGTACTTCCAAAGTTTCTTTATACATATTCATATAAAAGAATTCAAAGCTCGATTAAACTGTCTTATTAAACATACAACACTATAATGTTTTGCAGGTTTAATAGTTTTAATTTATTGGTGGAAGTGAATACACACACACACACACAGCCAGTGCCTTGTCCTTTGTTTTTCCAGCCGTATGTCTAAATATGAGCATTTCATTAAATTTCATTTTCATATTCATTTTATTTACCAAAGGGAATTTTAAAATTATGACTACTTAATTGCCTTCTCTCCTTCTCCTCATTCTTTACCTACTACTGCCTACTGAAACAACAACCACAACAACAATAACAAAAACGAGTTAAAGGAGCAGAAGGAGAAGAATAACATTAATAACTACCCAAATAACCGCAGGCTTCAGCTTGTGGCCTTAAATCTTTGTTCTAATGTGTGAGGAAACCGTTGTGAGTAACGGCAAATCCACAAAGAAGTAACACTTCCGGTTTAAACCGGAAGTACAGCGTTTTCGGGGGTTTTTTATGGTGCAACAACAACAACAGCAACAACAATAACAATAAAAAAAGTAGTAGAAGTAGTAGCAGTAGCAACAGCAGCAGCAGCAATGTTGCAAAGTAATTATTTTTTGATTTATGGAAACAAGGTATCAACACACACACAACACACAAACTCATATACACCTGAGCGATTTAACTCAACTCAACTTAACGCGCGATGCGATACAATCCGATGCGACGCAACACAGCATAACTCAACTCAACTCGACTCGAGTCGACTCCGCTCGACTCCACTCAACTCGGTTGAGCTTAGCTCGACATAGAGCAAGTAGATTTTTCTGTTATTATTTTGTTTTGTTTTGTTTTGTTTTTATTATTGTGGCAACAGACAAAGCCTTAAAGCAAAACAGTCGCGTTAGTTATGGGACAGTTGTTGGCAGTGATGGTGTATGGCGGTATTGTATGACGGTAATGGTGTATCGTCTGATGTGATTTGGTATGCTGAGGTTTTATGTAGTGTGGATTGTGTTCGGAACGCAGCATGAAGCATCATTTGTGAATGATGTCAACGCATGCATAAAACATGCGACCAAATACCACAACAAAACTTAAAGTAAACCTAACATGGAAAGACGAAGGAATTTCCCTTGCTGCGCACCATCATCATTTCCGGTATTCTACATTTGGGTTGCCTAAAAGGGACGGGTTGAATTGAGTTAACTTAAGTTGAGTTGAGTTGAGTTGGGTTGGGTTGCGTTGACTTGGAATGGGATAGGATGACATGGCATAGCATGAAATTAAAGACAGTAACATAGAAAAGCAACCGTTGAAAAGTTGGTAACTAACTGCAAGTATAAGAATATTCGTGTAAAAATAATAAAAAAAAAATAATGAAAATGGAAATAACAAATTTTACTAGAAGCACAAACAGTTGGCAACAAACACACGAGAAACATGACTACCACCACCACCCAAAGAAAGTAAGAAAGTATCAAAGCATTTTGCATGCTCATTCTTTTATATTTTCTTTCTTATAATTTTGTTTTTCTTCTTTTTTTTTTTTTGCTTTATCATTTAGTTACGTATTCATTTTAAGTAAAAATTTAGGTACTAGCAAGTCGAATCATTCATCTCACAATCAATCAGTCAGTCAGCCAGTGCCCCATTCTTGCCCATGGAAAATTTGGAAAAAATCATAACAAGAATAAAAATTTACTAATCTCTTAATCCATAGTGGGATGGGCGGAGGTGATTGTCCGCCACGGTCCTTCTGTCCAGTCTAGTCTTATAATTGAAACACAAATAAGTTAATAATTTAAAGATATGTTGATAAAAACGAGTACATTCTGTACAAGTAGCTAGGAGAAACATGAAAGTGAATGAAGAGAGACAACAGATTTTTTGCAAATAATTCTTCATTCCTGTAGCTTTAAAAATTTTACTTAGGTAATAAAGACTTTTTGATGTTTGAACTACTCTTTTGTGAAAGTTTTTATATAAAGTTCATTTGAAAATAAATACTGTGGATATGGTACCAGGGTGGATCAACAAGTCTTAAGAAAAAACAAAAGATCGTGCTCCTAGCATCTGTAACTTTTTTTTATTGAATCGACCACATGGTTTTCTTTAATTGTCCAACTTTTGTGTATTGGAAAAATGTGAGTTTTGCGCTGTGATGAAATACTTTTTTTGAAAAGGCTTGGTTGAAGTTCATGGAACTTCTGCTTCTGCGTTTGCAACTATTTACATTTGTGAAAATAAGTTTAAACATGGCCATACATCCACAAAAGATGATCATCTTTCGGGACGACCGGTGGAGGCGGCATCCAAACGATTGATATAACCAACGATTCGATTCTTAGAGGAAAATCAAAGCAATCGTGTGGTCGACTCTAAGGTTGTTTTGGCGCTGTTCCGTTGCAATTCTAATGAATACAGTCAACACAGTAAATTTCTAAAGGCGAACGGTCTCCGAATAAGGCGAAGACGGTGAAAACGGGCATCATGGCGATGGCTACGATTTTTTGGGGTGTACGAGGAATTATCTACAGCAATTACCTTGGAAACGGATATACAATACAATACAACAATATCTGGAGGTTATTATGCTTCCTTATTACACCGATCGGGTGAAGACATTAAGACAAAATGTTCTCATTTGAAAAAGAAAAATATTCTCTTTAATGAATCCACATGTGCACACATGCGCAGTTTCCATGGCCAAATTCGAATTGATTCAACATCCACCGTATACATCAGATTTGGCCTTCAGTGATTTCCTTACTTTCCTTCTTACTTTTTGGACGGTTAAAAAATTTGGAAAAAATATTGGAAAAGTCCTTAGAGCTAAGATGGATATTATATTGAAAAATACAATTAAAAAAACGTTTCCATTCTACCATACAAATACATTCTTTCCATTAGTTCTATGAAATGTCAAAAATTCAAGAAAAAAAAATTTAATTTAAAAGCAATACACAATTTTAAACACACTAAGTAATCAATCCTTTTCCCTTCAGGTCACACATTAAAAAAAAAAAAAAAATCACACATACACACTTTCGTCTCATGTACTTCAAAATTTCTTGTATTTAAACTTTTACCCATACACCATTTACCAAATATGGCAGGAAATAAAATTAATACTCACAAAGTATTATTTATACTACAAAACGCAGAAGGACCACTCAGAGTTGACGATATTTTAGGAATTTTGGTACGGCACCCCATTGCAGAAACAACGAGACTGGAATGGAGATCGGAGATTGTCAAATTTCTGCAAATGGGGTGCCAGTATGGCGTATTTTTGTGTGTCCAGAGTCATTTCTATCATGTTAATGGTAAATGGCTTCAAAATATCAAGAATTCTCTCATTGACAATGGACAAATTGCTAACAGTTCCAGTGAAGTTGATAGTGACACAAGTAAATAATCTACTGCGGGGTACCTTGATTTGCAATAAAACTATAAAATGTACTAATTTTGAAGGATATAAATAAATTTTGGATTGTATATTTTCGTAAAAATTATAATGGTATATTTCTTTTCTTTTCTTATAATTTGGGAATGCATGGCAGACAGATGAAAAGGTTCTGTTTATCATACAGGATACAGTCTGATTCATTGACGGATTAAAGTCTTCGGTGGCCTGGGGCGATATAAGGCCCCCAGCTGATGCATAAATGTTTGATTTTCTTTTCAACAGCAGGGAAAACAAAATGTTCCAAGCGATTATGTTCTTCATAATTGGTGATTCCTTGGTTCCAGCTTTGAAGTCCCCCTGTACATATAATATTTGAGCCCTGTTTGGGTCTTCATATTAAAGGACTTTTTCATTTGAAAGCACTTGTGGGCTGGAAATTCATGTCGGACCGCTTTCGCCATCATCCCTTAAATCCCTAGAAGTCTGATTATTATACAATTTAAAACGTTCAGTTCTTAACGGCAATTCAAAAATTATTTGAACACTAATCAGGCTGCGTTTTACAAAAAGCCACCGTCCCGTTGGGTATCTCGTTACATAATGATCATTCACCGCTTGTATTGACGGTTGATCTTTCTTATGTAACAAACGAAAGTTCTGCCACTAGGCAGTTGCTTCGTGATCACATGGAGTTTGGAACACAAATAAATTATAGATGAAATGCCATAGCGACAATATATTATTTTATCCAATCTATGATTTAATTCAAACAACTAGCTGTGCCCATGACTTTTTTTTTTGTTAACATTTTTTCCCTAATCATCAGGAAAACATTCGAAAATCACCCAAAAATTGGCAACAAAATTCAAAATATAACTAAAAACATGAATATCTTTTTATCTAGTAATACGATTATGATTAAGCAAAGCACTATATGCGACAATACACCTGTGAAATCCGCATTCAAATTAGTTAAGCCGTTTCTTAGATTAGCCTGCACAGGCAGAATGACGCTTACGATTTTATATATGTTTAGATTAAATTTAATACACGTATATAGAAAGGTTTAAAGGTTTCATGTTTTTTTTTTTTTTTCTCTTTAGTCCGAAATCTATACCTATATATATAAAATAGGACGAAAAAAAATGTTTAACGGCTTTTCACTCCAACAACGTTTGACCAATCAGCATGAAAGTTGGCATGTATATGTATTTCTTCATAGAGAATGTTTATATGCTATTCAACTTTGTTGCAACTCGCACGTTTTTTATATTTTTTTTAATAAGAAGTTCATTTATTTTGACTCTACTGTAAGTTCATTATGCTACCATACAAAAAGCTCATTGCGACATAACTCCATTTCTGTTTGATCATGAAACGAGAACTTTAGAAAATAACAACAACAACATTCGAACATTTGAGAGGAAACACAAAAACATACTTGCTTTCGTTATAGTAGTAGCTAAAAATTAAGCAAATGTGTGTGGACAAAATTAGAGCGAGAAAGGAACAATGACTACTAAATGTATTGTGTTTTAGCTTGGGTGAGCCAAAATTTTTAGATTTATTTTTTTCTGGTAATGCGAATTGTGATTGAGTATATTAAAGTGAGTGGACATGCTAGTTTTCATGAAAGACTTCAATCAATAACAATCAATTTCTCAGCACAAATATGTGCAGTCTTTATAAGTTGCATTTTTCAATTGTTCATTTAAAGCAATTCAATGAAACTGTGCAGAATTTTTCAAACAATTTCAATCATCATAGCTGAGAACCTTTAAATAAAAATATTGAGTCTCTAAAATATTATTGTGTAAACAATTTGCTTGGGAATATGTTTTTCTATCTACACATATATACAATATATATGTAGCATGTACTTATTGTCAAGGTAGAAATAAGTTGAGCCAAAGTAATATAAAGAGATTTAACGCAACTTACCTAGTAACATATAATACAATAGTATAATATAAGAGACCACAACCATAACCAGCAGCTAAGAAAGTAAGTTTTATACTCAGTGAGTATCTTTAGAAAGTAAACTGACTGTCACTCATTCAGTCATTCAGTGAGTCAGTAAGTTGGTCGATGTTTCTTTTATATACATACTTGTATACATCATATACATATATATCTAAGTATGGTATGGAATACCTTAGTTCTTGGTGCTGTTTTTATAGACATAGTCATCGAATAGTCAAGTCGAGTCGCGTTCACGTTCACGTAAAACCATTATGAATTATGATTATACGCTCATGTTTTCATTCTTATAAGATTATAATCTGCTTTTCCTGTTGTTCACTGACTGCTAACAGGAGCGACACAAAGACAAGCTCAATGACTAAGGACGACTAAGGACGAAGGACTAACTTTGCGCATAACAACGTCAAAGTAAATTTACACACAGTAAATTCAGTAAATTCTCCATAGAGAAGGAATGAAGAGTGATGAAGATTATGAGTAAAAATTGGGATCAAAATGAATACGAACAGGACTTGTTCAGTGTATAAGTATCTTTTTAATAAAAATGCACTTACAAGATAATAAAAATATTTAAATAAAACATACAAAAGTAATAAGAAAGGTTAAAATATAAAAAAAAATTCCACATAAAAATAACGAAATGAATATAAGTAACCATTTACTACTGTAGATATAAAACAGAGTAGAACAGAAGTGACTAATAACACTGTGTGACAACAACAACAAAAAAAAACCATTAACCATACCATTAATGAAAATAACTAATTTTTTATTAAATTGAAACGGCTGAGCATGAGAATCTAATCTAGCTAGAAAACAGTTTCTTACGTAAAACGTTTTCAGTGCGGTTTTGCTTAAAAAGCAACTGTTGTTCGTTTACACGCACTTGTAATCTTATTACTAATAAAACAACTAAACATATTCAAAGATAGTAGTAGAGTGTTGAGTCAAAGAGTTTCTTCTGAAACTAATTAAAATCAAGAACCGATTAAATTCTATAATAACGAAAAAACTACATTCAACTCAGGGCTCGAACCTGCGTTATGTGGGACCACACAATCACCATTGACGAATGCGATAAGACCAAACATAGAGTATGGCTAAAATATTGGTAACAATGAGCGAAAACTTAACAACAGTCCTCAACATTTCCAGCCCTTAAACAGTCAAACAAACCGCTTAAAATTCACCAAAGCAACTGTGAAATTTTGTCATTTGCCTCTTGTTGTTGTAGAGTTTAAGTGGGTTGTGTGACTGCCTAAACAAAAAAGCCGCTTTTTCGCACTGTAAACAGTGGAGATTATGTGGATTAAATCATTGGATTGTGTTAGCTGTAATTGTGATTTACGTAACTCTATGTTACCCAGATCAATGTGGGTTCACCTTTCTTGCATTATGAGATAATTACCCTAAAAGTTGGTTAATCGGTAATGCTTTAAAAAAAGGTTGACGCAAGCCTGCAAAAGTTTTAAAACAACTGACCGCTATGTAAGGCGATAGAAGTTTTTTGAAATAATTTTATTTTGATTTGGAATTCTTGACTTCTCTGATTGATTGCAACTTAATCAATATTGTATTGTATGTAAGTCTTAATATTGGATTCAAATTTAAGTACAATATACGAGTAACGAGACCCCAGCAACATTTATACACTTGTCCCATCGTGGTATCTTTTGGTTGACTTATTGTAAATAAAAAACTGAAATGGATGCGGAAGACAAAAACATTTTAGGTGTAATTTGGGATATGTACATTTTTGAATGAAGTCAGAAACTGTGTCAATCATTGAAGAAGCGAGAAGGATTTTTTGCTAAACTTTATCGAGAATTGAAGGAAGAAGAACAGTCGAATAAGTTGGCTAGAATACATTTACAATACAGATATGGCATATGGCGAAAATTGAAATTTCTGTTCATCATTGGACCCAACCATCATCACAAACCAACTGTCAGTTAATAAACTTTTTTCGTGTTAGTTCTTGGTATCGTTTTTAATATTGTCTTCTATTCCCTTCTGTTGTCTTGGCTATTTATTATTAAAGATAATCAAAATTACAAAACTTAACTTAACGAAAGGGGGCGAGCACTGTCTGATATAGCATCTGTGAGATTTACTTGAGCATAAGATTTGGAAAAATAAAATAATCCACTGCTAAACAAACTGAGAGAATACAGACATCACAGAATGAGCGAGCTACATAAATATTGGTATGTACAAGTGCTATAGGCTGACAGTGACTGAAAGACTTCAACAAGACACAGCAGATTAGCAACAAATAGGTTTCCGTGGTCAGCAACTGCAGTGCTATAATATACTCATACAATCAATCTGAATATTATAGTTTGAGCCAGCATGTTCCCATCCATACTTTGGCCGAACTGTGTCTTTATAGCAATGCTCTGAAATTTAAAAGAGAAAAAAAAGGGATGTGTTTATTTTATCTTATTATAGAGAACCATCTCTCAAGTGGAATTTTTTTTCATGCATCCAGCATGGGAAAAGTATTACAAAAATGTTAACTTATTAATTGGGATGAATGCACAATGGCACAATAAAAAAATTGTCCTATGCTCCTCATAAATGACGTTGATACTGTTCACTGGAAGCAGACGAAGCTATCTGCCGGGTATTGGCATACCACTGCTCCCCTACTCACATGTCAACGGTGGGACTGGGAAAGTCACCGTTATATTTACGCAATATTGGTTACGACTTGACATTAGTGTTTAGAATTAAATGTGTTGTCTTTGATAGAGAAGTCCTTATATCAATTCACAAATTGATTACTACAATGCATCACCATCCCTAGAAATTCCATACAAATAATTAGTTAACCAATTTGTTCTCAATCACGCTACTAACCGTTGTTAAGTTTATTCCCCATCCCGTTGTCCGAGACAGCGATTAGCATTTTAAACATTCGCTTGTTAGGTTAATTTAAGATATTTAAGTTAGTTGTAAGACGTATCAGATAAATGCTGAGAAATAATAATAAAGCTGAAATGAAAGTTTAATTTTTATCCGTTGATCCGTTTTCTTCAACCAGTGCACTGCTAAGCTTTGCATTCAGAATTTGCATCTTACGCCGATATCAATATTTTTTAAACTTGATTTCAAGTTGGCCATAAGATTCTCATTTTTCGTTCCTTTCCCTATAAAAACAATAGTAATAAGCTGTCTGTCCTAGCAAGTTTATCTAAGCTAAACAGTTTCCAGTTACCCAATGCCGAAATATTAAATACTGCAATAGATTATCTTAGTCTCAGCGTCATTTGATCAGAATGGAGTCGCTTCTCTCTTCATCTTGTTGTTGCAAATTTGTTTGCAAACTTAATAAAAAAGTGTAATAAAAATGAAAGAAGAAAATTTATTTATAAATTTTGCATTTTATTTGTGATTTTTTGGTGCATGCAAAATGCAAACGTTGCAGGCATGTGAAACACGAGAACCTCAGCCAACAGCTCCATATGCTAAATCATCATGTACCAACTGGGATATGGAATATGTGAATCTGGTTGGAGGTTGGTTTGATGGTGGTAGGGGACACAGAAAAGTGTAAGAAAAATATACTCAAAGTAAATTTTATACTTGTACAACATGGTTAAAAGATGATGGCAACAAGAGAAAATTCAAAATTCAACAGACTTGAAACCTGCTCCTGGATGGTTTATATTAGGAAAGGAATTACGGAGACGAAGGAGAAGTGCGTGTTGAACAAAGAAGAAAAAAAGAAATTGGAAAAAAGGCATGTGGAGTAAATATAGCAAGTGGCGTGCTTTATTAAAATGTATGTTATGCATACACGTATACTACAAACACATACACATATGTACACCTAGATACATACATACAAGTATGTACTAGTATGTTTGCATGAACGAGGTATGTCCAAAAAGTATTTATCTAAACTGCGTTCATAACATGGAGCCAGAAATATTAGAGCAACTTTTGTGGGGTTCAAGTGTAAGCAGTTACTTCTCCTGATCTATTATCATATGAATATGAATTTTAGGTCCCCTAACTCAAACTTAACACAATATTTAGCATTATGATAAAGGTAAATAAATTACAAACCATCTGCACATCTGGGGAGTGCTGTTTTAGGGTTCTTGTTTGTGTTCGAGGTCTGTGATTCTGGTCAAAATGTATCTAGAAAAACAAATAAATAGCAGACTCTTCTTAGAGCGAAGCTCTTTTATGGACATGTAATGGCAGTAGTAAATTTTTACAAGCCGTCACGCCAAAATAGTCAGATCTCTTTTCAAGAGAACGCTTGTTCTGCTATCACCAAAATTAAAATACCATAACTTTGACTGAACTTCGAATGCAATAAAACTAGTAAATATTATGTGTATAGAGTGATGATTGTCATTCAACTATGCGTGTACTTAAAAGTGATCTTCGAAATCTGAATATTCTATTTATGTATAAAAAATGCATTCTAAAATCAAAAGAAGCAGAAGAAGCTTTACTTCAAAGTCGCTTCGGACAACTTGGAAATGATCTCTGATAATGAAAAATTATTTTAAAGCCTTCTGCTACTTTTGCCAGCTACCGATTTTGAATGATGCCTGAGCCGAGAAAAGTGTAAGTTGAATACTTTTGGGGCACATCTTGTGTATATATATATATACTATTGTATATAGAATGATAGGCAAAGCTGCCTCTCTCTTACCTACCCACATAAGTCTACTTCTTACGTACTTTAGTGGATTCATATTCGTTTTAACGACGCTTAACAAGCGCCAAGTGCGCAAACAACAACAACTGCAATAACAATAACAAATTTATTTAAATTAATTAAAATGCAACACAACAAGGCGCCAACAACAACCGCAACAACATCCAACACCAACAACAACAACAAACATTCAACACCCAACAACGACACTATCCAACCAACAAGAAAGTGGCTTGGCAAAAAATGTTGAATAGCAGAACATTTGCCAGATTGAAATGAAAGTCACAAAGCAAGAGAGCGATAGAAAGCAATAAAGAGTGAGAGTGATAGCGAGAGATATTGATATAGTGAAAAGCTATCCATGAAAAAAAAAAAAAACCTGAATAAAAATTGTGAGTATTGCAAGTGTACGATGTTCATTCAATATTGATTTGAGGAGCAGTGCCACATTTTGACTCTTGTGGGCCTTGAATGAAATTGAATTTTGGGCCACTTAACACTAACCAAAAATAATTTTCATGTTAATTAAATTAAACAACAAACAAACATCAAAATTAATGAATCACTTAATGTCATGGTGAACCACCATCTCACTTGCTAGTGCCTTACGCTAGGTAGGATAGAAATGCTGAACCTTCGGGCAGTAAGTCTCAATTTTTCGGATGAGCCTTTTAAATGGAAAAGAGGACCCAAAGTGGCACACCGATACAACAAAAAGAAATGTTCACAAGGCACAGCCAATCCTGAAAAACAAATGCCTTGGAACATTTTGTTTTGCCTGCTGTTGAAAAGAAAATCAAACATTGATGCATCAGCTGGGGCCTCCTATCGCTACAGGCCAACGAAGACTTTAATCCGTCAATGAATCAGACTGTATCCTGTATGCTAATCAAAACCTTCCCATCTGACTGCAATGCATTCCCAAATGATAAGAAAATAAAAGAAATATACTATTATAATTTTTACGAAAATATACAATCCAAAATTTATTCATATTCGCCAAAATCAGTACATTTTATAGTTTTATTGCAAAACAAGGTACCCCGCAGTAGATTAATCACTTGTGTCTTCACTATCAACTTCACTGGAACTGTTAGCCGTTTGTCCATTGTCAATGAGAGAATTCTTGATATTGTGAAGCCATTTACCATTAACATGATAGAAATGACTCTGCACACATGAAAAATACTCCATACTGGCACCCCATTTGCAGAAATTTGACAATCTCCGATCTCCATTCCAGTCTCGTTGTTTCTGCAATGGGGTGCCGTACCAAAATTCCCAAAATATCGTCAACTCTGAGTGGTGCTTCTGCGTTTTGTAGAATGAATAACACCTTCAGCGTGTTTATTTTGTTTCCTGCCATCTTTGTCGATATACACAGAGGGTGGTGTAGGGATACAATTTTAAATACAAGAAATTTGGAAGTTCATGAGACGAAAGTGTGTACGTGTGAATTTTTGTTTTTTTTTTTTAATGAGAGACCTAGAAGGGAAAATGATTGGTTACTTAGTGTGTTTAAAATTGTGTATTTCTTTTAATTTAATATTATTTTTTCTTGATCATTTTTGGCATTTCATAAAACTAATGGAAAGAATGTATTTGTATGGTAGAATGGAAAGGTTTTTTTAATTGTATTTTTCAATATAATATCCATCTTAGCTCTAAGGACTTTTCCAATATTTTTTCCAAATTTTTTAACCGTCCAAAAAGTAAGAAGGAAAGTAAGGAAATCACTGAAGGCCAAATCTGGTGTATACGGTGGATGTTGAATCAATTTGAATTTTAATTCCATGATTTCGGCCATGGAAACTGCGCATGTGTGCACGTGTGGATTCATTTAAGAGAATATTTTTCTTTTTCAAATGAGAACATTTTGTCTTAATGTCTTCACCCGATCGGTGCAATAAAGAAGCATAATACCCTCCAGTTATTGTTGTATTGTATTGTATTTCCTTTTCCAAGGTAATTGGTGTAGATAATTCCTCGTACATCCCAAAAAACAGTAGCCATCGCCATGCCGTCCGTTTTCACCGTCTTCGCCTTATTCGGAGACCGTTCGCCTTTAGAAATTTACTGTGTTGACTGTATTCATTAGAATTGCAGCGCCAAAACAACCTTAGAGTCGACCACACGATTACTTTGATTTTCTACTACGAATCTAATCGTTGGTTTTATCAATCATTTGGAATGCCGCCTTCACCGGTCGTCCTATGCCATGTTTGAACTCATTTACACAAATGTAAATAATTGCAAACTCAGGAGCAGAAGTGCCATGCACTTGATCCAGCGCAAAACTCACTTTTTTCCAATACACAAAAGTTGGACAATTAAATAAAACCATGTGGTCGATTCAATAAAAAAAAAGTTACCGATACTAGGAGCACGATCTTTTGTTTTTTCTTAAGACTTGTTGAGCTTCCCAGGTACCATATCCACAGTATTTATCTTTCAAATGTACTTTATATAAAAACTTTCACAAAAGAGAAGTTCGAACATCAGAAAGTCTTTATTACTTATGTAAAATATTTGAACCTACAGGAATGAAGAATTCTTTGCAAAAAATCTGTTGTCTCTCTTCAGTCACTCATATATAATGAATAATATCTTTATTAACAGCACGATGAGCTTACAAGTATGTGTATTTCAGACCTAAACTTATTGGTGTTGAGTGTATACGCAAATTAAAGATTCTAGTTTATGTTATTCTCTCTTCGGGCAACTCTTTTATTTTAGATCTTAAGAATGTGTTACAAGATTCATACTAATAAGAGAGAAAGGGTAGCAATAATTTCTTTGGATTTCAAAATTACATACAATACATGTATATAGAAAATGTTCAGGAGCCCTCTGTTGAGTAATAACATAATAAGCATCAGCCTACAAATATGCTTTAATTGAAAATATGTATTTATTTTTAACTTTGATCGCAATTCGCAATCTGAAAAAGCACTTGCGAATTATAAGCATCGAATGAAAAAAAGGAACGAGATGAATATAGTAGTCATGGCATTATAATTTCTTAACACATTTCATTCTACTGTTTCACAAAATGCAACATAATTTAAAGCTTAAGAAAGCCATATTATGGTATTCTATGAAAGAAAAATTTAAATGAAAGATAAATGTAGTTGAAATAAAGATCGAATCATTTTTATTCATTCTTAAGTATCTGTGAATATTGCCAATTACACAAATTTCGAAATATGGTCGAGAAAAATTTCAAAAAATTTCCATTGAAGTGCATGTGTTAGCTTTAGAATATGTAATTTTGAAATGTTAACTTTGCACAGGTGGATGTTCACATACATCGAATGATAACAAGTGTATCTAAGAAGCATTGCAAAAACATCAGCAGAATATGATCACAAAAATGGCATGCCTTTTCAAAACGATTGCTTTTTGCTTTGGCACTCTTTTCTGGATTGTCATTTGAGATTTCTGTTTGTGTAGCATCATGGTTTGATTATTTGGTCTTTGAGTAAGACAATATTTGAAAGAAAGGATGATGGATCCAATCATCGAATGTCCTGTAAGTGCTACATTAACACGTAACTTTTTCGCCACATAAGAAATTCTTTCACATATACATATATGGTCTCTGTGAGAAAGCTGTTTTGGATTTAGTAAAGCCATATCTCATAGCCAAATATGCACATTGTCAACGCTTAACTAAGTATTTCGGACCTGGAACAATCCGAGGGTTGCGAATCTTCAATGCACCTTTGATACGAAAACAGGCTCATGGACAAATTGATTGCATGAAATATTCACAAGAAGATCAAACCACCTAATTGTGTGAAGTGGAGAGAGCATACAATCATCAGCGAATAAGATAATGTAATGAATAAGTTAAGAATCGGAGTGTGCTCACTAGTCATCAATGCTTTTGAAGCTGCCAGATATATTGTTTAATCAGGAAATATGGTAAATATATTGCTCTAATGCTTCAAATCGATTTTCATTACATACAAACAGTTTGTTCAGCACCATCGACACCACCATCGACACCAGCATCAACAAAAACTCGAAAATAATAGCGAATTCAATTAACACCAATATATCCTGGGGCAATCCGAGTAGGCAATATGCTTGATATTGAATCATTATGATGGTGTAATGACCATGATGTTAAAGTTTTATTAGTTAAGACAAATAAATTCTACAATTTATATGGGGGATTACAAAAAACGAAAACATAAAACATAACTTCCACAACATTTGCACTGGTAAAGAGACTCCCCACATCATCATCATCATCATAACATCTCCCTAAGCTTATGAAACAATTGCAATTGAATCTTTCACTTACATCTTCGTGAGATTTGAACCCCTATTGTTTGCTCATATGCATTAAGATGCATGACTTCTTAGCGGTCTTCTCTTTACCAGCTGAGCTATCGAAGTTATATTTCAATTGCTATATTTTTGCGTAAATATAAAAGCTTAGATTTTTTTAATTGGATAATATTGGATACCACTCTAAGTGCAACTGATGATGAAGTTTCTATTTCATGGCACAAATGCTGTGACTAATAAGAATTTTAAATAAATAAATAACAAATTAAATGTTTTTTTTTATTATTGACTTAAATAATATAAAATTATTCAGAATTCTATTGCATTCCAGTTGGCACAACAAAAATGTCAACACTAAGTTATCTGTTGACAGCTAATAAAGCTACAATAAATTAATAATTGTAGAGGGGATCTGTAGGATAGATAAAGAACATGTATTCTTTGGTGTTCTAGTTGCTTTCTAGTCTATCAATGTGTGTATCTACCATTATACTGAACTTAATGTTTTCTTCTTTTACATTAAAAATATTTATATTGGATTTTGAATTAATAACCAATTACTGAAGATATGCTAATTGTATAAAAGAAGGGGACATTTTTAAAATGACTGAAAAGTATGTGAGATTTGATGAACCAAAGTTTACAAATTGTATGGTGTTTTTCTTCTAGATTCGGTTGGGTGCACCGCATTGAGTCGATCTCTATAAGTTAACATATTTTGGCTTGTTCATAATATGTAAAACAAACGACTTATAGACATTTCGAAGCCCCTCAGGAATTTGTATACAATATTTATTTTTAAATTAATTATTTATTTGCATTCATTTATTTTCCTCTCATTTCTTTTGCATTCTTTCTTTGATCTGATATTCTACTATTCACACAAGTACGTTACATACATACATATATCTTTTGTTTAAAGATGTCAAGATGTCAGCAAACCATCGAACAACTGAGCAAGCGAGCACACGTTCAACTTCAAGTGAATTCCCAACACAATTTTAGCGAAATCAAAAAATCACAAAAGATAAAACACATAAAGGAAAAAGGGGGGAAAATAAATCAAACAACAAAAAAAAAAAAAAAAAACAATAAAGTCCTTAAAAGAAAAGTGAACAAAATACAAAGATATAAAATACAAAATTTAAAAAAAAATTGTCTGCGTGTGAAAGATTTGAAGGATATGAGTGCGTGCCACAATTGATTTCAAATAAACAAAGGAAGGGATGGAGGGATTAAAGTATCATTGAAATTCATACATGGTAGATATTTCTTAATTTTTTGTAATATATATTCATATTCATAATGACGATGATGATGATGATGAGTGTCATCAAACATTGAAATCTGCATTTGATATTTGCTAATGGTATTTGCTAATTTTTAAAATATAAATGCGTACGAATTCCCAAGTCGAATATTGCAGTTCGAAATCCAATGAGATGACCATGACAGAAATGGTAAAAATAGTATTGTATGATAATCAACTGTAAGTAAGCGAGCTGGCAGATATGGTAGGCAAATCAAAAAGTACATTTTGACTGAAAACAATTACTCAACATGGAACAAAAATCGAGTATTTGGTGTAGTTTCACAGCAATAAACAATGAACTGATAGGAAAGAATGGGCACCACAACCGCTATCTCAATGGCTTAACATAACAATAGCTGCTTCCTCTCACCTTATGCGCTAGATGTATATTTTCTGTTTCCAATTATGATGAAATGGCTTGTTGTTGGAAAATTTGCCAACAATCAAGAGTGATGGCTTATAGAGTATCAAAGCAATTGAAATTCGCAAATTCAGAGACTATCCTCATAAATGGTACTTATTATCAATTCACCATTTTGCTCAGCTTCAGCTTCACTATTCTGTTCCAGTCTTAAAAGACAAGTGTACATACGAACAGATAAACATACTAGACCAAATCAATTCTCTTTATCACCATGATTCATTCTATATACAGTTCAATAGTAGTATATTGCTTGCATTGCCATCAGTATATACCATATAGTACAATTGTAGATAATTCCAAGCACTTTTATTGTTTCAAAATGAATTTGTCTCGAGTGTTGTCCTTCCTTAACTTAAATGTATAACTAATTTGAGAAAAAATTAAATGTAATAAAAAACTTAGTAACTCATTTATACATCAATCATTTTATTTCTCGGCAAAAAAAAAAAGTTTGTAGTAGGCTCTTTTAATAATTTTAACAACTGTCATTAAACGACTTTTCATATCATAAGAGATGTCTATTAAATTCAACACTACAAACAATACAAAAAATTAATAAATTAAGAAAATGGAATACACAGCCGGAAAAATTCTAAAGTGGATTGGGCTCATAGAGGAGCGCACATCAAACAACCCTACAGCGATTCGGAAACCTATAAGACGACCACAACCACCATCAAATGATGGAAGCATGTTTGCATTTGTAATCGCAATGGTTGTTGTGCTCTATTTTTTAAAGAAATTGGTGCCCAGAAGAATGTGGAGAAACTTTAATCCTATAATAATAGGAATCATCGCTTTGATCGGCTTGTTTATAACTCTAACAATGCTCTTGATTAAAATGCTATTTTTACATTATTTGTGTGTTTTCTTTATGATATATGGTTAAGACTTTCAGACTAATCAAAACACCGGGAGAGATAACATGTAAGCCTAGTAATTTTTATTTTTCTCCTCACAGTTGTCCTGAGCATTGGGCCAAAGAAATTTATGTTTGCCATTTCGACTGCCTGGGCCATGCGCGGCTGTACAGTTCTGCTGTATATGATGATCTCTGAGAGCGGAACAAGATCGCGAGAGTGTGTTGTTGTTGTTATTGTATTTTTTATTCGGTTCACAAACAACAAAAGTCGCTGACCTTTTCCGATTACTTGGTGTGACTGTCAAATTCACAATATCATTAACAAAGTAGTGATTGCGCTGACTAAAAATCCTTCATAAAAATACTTTGATTACTTGAATTCAGCGGACTTCAATCAGCTGTGTTTTGTTTGTAAACAAAGAAATAAAAGGACTTTTGTTAAGAAAATTTGTAGGGGGAGAGTTAAGAAGGGTAGGTGGAAGAATTAGAAAAGTGCTGAGGCCAGACAGTATTTAGAATATTTATTTATGTTGTTTATATGTGTTTCAAAGATAAATGGAATGAAGAATATCTTAATTGTAGGCAAGATTGTCGTCATCCATCGTTGTCTCTTTCTCAGCTGTTTCTGTTCAACCCTCCCAAGCCGCAAATTAAATTGCTTCAGACTTCTAAGCCGGACATTTTACAACGGCGTACTGCATTCAAAAAAGTTAAATCAGTCAGCGCTTACTAAGTAATCGGAAAAAGGTCAGCGATTGGTCCTGTTCAACGCGTCCATTGTTAAATTTGACATTGTACTTTTCCCGAACGGCTGAACCAATTTTGATGGATTTCTGTGTATGTTTTTGAGTGGATCAATCAAAAGTCGTCTTTGTAAAACACCTAAATTTTAAAATAAATAAAAATAAATAATAAATAATTAAAAAACATTTTCTTCTCTGTCGTTGCTCGGAAATTCATCGGCAAGAAAGCAAAGTTTGAAAAACTGGCAGCCAGAGTTTGAAAATCAACAACACCGACAAATATATTACTTCTGTGCTGCGATAGTCTAATTTTTTTAAGGACATGATTTTATAGACAAAAAAAAATAGATAAAGTATTAAAACTTTAGCTTTATTTGGTAAAAATAGTCTTTTAAATCAGGGTTCTAGTATAGCATATTTAATGAGTAACAAAAATAAACTTTCTCTTGTGTTATCCATAAAAAAAAACTGGAATAGAAAGTATTAATATTTCTACCAGCCTTTGTCTGAGTGTTCTTGACAAACTTAAAACTAATGCCCGCTTTTTTGATGATATGATTTGTCGGTCTGAGAGACCGTATGCGAGAGCATAGGAAGTTTAAACCCTGACCAAAACCATATTCCTCTTCCACAGCTACTCATCCCAAGGACATGCTCGACTAGTACGTTGGCAGCACCTGACGATCGTTACGATTTGTCATAAAAATATTTTATTAGATACTAGCTCTACTCGGTTTACTATTCCATTTCTGGAGTTTCATTTATAACATTCTATTGTTCTTATAGTTTCAGTTGATCATCTATTTTCCATAACATACCAAAGATAGATACAGTAGAACTATTATGGTTTTGCCATAACATGATCATCATGAACATTGAAATACTTATATTTGGTAACGCTTAATACGCTAATCTGTCTATGCAGAGCTAAAGATTAATACAGCCGAACATAATTGTTATTCCAAAATATGGAATTCAATTTCTTTTCCACAAACAACTTCAAAGCCTGGATTGAAGGCAAACAAGGTTTTGTTGAGTGTTTGGTGGGATTGGAAGGAAATTGTCTTTTATGAGCTGCTAGAACGTGGCACAATACGGCCGTTTGAATAAAGCAATCAAGAAAGAGCGACCAGAATTGGCCAACAGAAAGGGAGTTTGCTTCCATCATGACAACTCTAGGCCATACACAACTTTGATGACTCGGCAAAAATTGAGGGAACTCGGCTTGGAAGTATTATTGCACCCACCAGCACTATCTGATTACCATTTATTTCGCTCCATGCAGAATTATGTTTATGATGCCGTAACAATGAATTCCCTAAACGACTGTGAAACGGTATTGCGCCAGATTTTTGATTATTGATTTCAAACTGATCTGACGCATTCACAAAAACTCTTTAAAATAGAGTATGATATTGTATTAAAAATAATAAGTTGCTTGTTAATTATTTACAATTTTTTGTTAACTAATTGAAACAACAAAAAAACAAATACCTTGACTACTCGTTGAATCCATTCTGATACGACGGATGGATTCCTTTTAAATTGAAGATAAACCCAGTTATTTTCTCCTATATTTAAATAGAACTGGACATGTTCAGAAGAGTTGTCTACGACAGAAGTCAAGCAAATGGACTCCTTGCCTTGTTGCCTATTGACCCCCTAACAGACAGTGAAGTGTATCTCAATCAACTCTCATTACAACCCCTAACAGAGTGGATAAAGACAATTTAGTTTTGTAATATTTTATATAAAAAATTCATTGTTAATAATGGAATATTTTTATAATTGGATTTTCATTCCATGAATGAAATCTCTTAACCGAGATAATTAAAGTTAAAGCAATTTTAAATTGGCTTTAGGTAAGTACATGTATTGATTTTATGTGAATATACTAGTACACCCTATAAACGTAGTATGTGTATTATTTATGTAAATATATATTTATTATTATATATTTTCAAGTAAAATATCCTCTAATTTACCTTGTAAGCTCTCCTTCCTTCATTTGCATGCAACTTGTCAATTTGTAAATTTGCTTTGTTTTTGCCTATGCGCTTTCTTCGAAGTATCTTAGTATGTACTATTGTAGAATTCATTGGTGGAGTTGACAGTCAGTTGAACTCAAGTCTACTCATCTCAACTCAGCTCAAGTTTGGCAATGCAAAACAGCATTATCAAAATTTACATTCAAGTATTTCCTGATTATCCTTTAAGCATGAATTATTGAAAGCGTAAATACAATCTTGGCTGACTGAAAGACTGTCTTTCTCTCTAGTATCTGCCTTTTTGATAGGGTGGCAGTCAAGCGGGCAGGCATTCTTGCTTTAAGGTGCTTTGTTGTTTGTTTGTTTATTTGAGTATCTGTGTTTACTTAAATGTGCGTATATTTATATGAATAACTGACTGAATGACTCACTGACTGACTGACTGACTAACTGACTGCTTGAATGTGTGAGTTTATGGCATGGAGATGACTATGTTGGGCAAATTAATTTTAATATGCCTAGACACGCACAAGCATTATATGAGAGAAAGAATTATAGACGATATACTATTGAGAGAACTTACAAGATACAATAGTACAATAGTATTGTGTAATCAACAGTGGCAAAATGCATGCCAGTGGTTTTGTTTTTGAAATCCTGTTAAAATCCTTAGCATAAATCCTATTTACATAACACTACTACAATACTACTTCCTTGAATGAAGCTAGCTATTCTCTATCTTCTTTCTTCTCTGTATTGCTATTTGTATCTGAATTACTTTAGTACTTTTGTACTCTTTCTTTATTGTCATTGCAATATACGAGTATTGTATAGTATTGTATTGTGGTGTTGTGTTGTGTTGTGGCATATCAATTATTTAATAAAATAAATCATAAATAAATAACCATAAAATACAAGAAATTAAGAAAAAATGCCAATGTTAATCCTTTCTGGCATTTCTGGCAATTGAAGCCAATCTTTTTGTTTATCTTGTCTTGCATTCACTTCACTTGAGTTCAGTTCAATTCAGTTCAGTTGAATTCAGTTGACTTGCATTGCATTTGCTTTATTTTTGTTTCCATTTCTTCATTTGCATTTATGCATCTCTTAACTTTGTGTCTTTTCACTCACTCACTTTTCGTATTTTCTTGTCATTGTTTTATGTCTCCGTCTCTCCCTCTCTCTCTCTCTCTTATCACTATATTGTCCCAATTTCTCAGTCAGTTACAATTGGATGACAACATTGAACCAATGATGTTAATGTCGAGGTTCCATAAACCTGACCTCCCTCCATTTCATTTCAATTCATTTCATTGCATTCTTATTGTGACAGAAACAAGTTACACTTATTCTTTATTCTTTATTCTTTATCCTTCTACTATACAACTTCTTTCATTTGACTTTTCTTAAATATTTTACAAAATTCAAATATTTTTTTTTAAGACAAATGACGAAATTCTTTTTAGTTTTTTATTCAAGAATTTTATTCTTTTTTTTTTGCATAAATGTCAGACCAGTGGGTGAGCTATTATTTCCTTTCTTTCATTTCATCTGCCACCGTCTCTAGGACTGCACTACAAAGTAGTATTTTTTAGATGGAAAAATATGGGAACAATTCAATATAAAGTATTTCATTGTTAATGTATGTAAAGTTCTTTAAGTGGCTCCTTTGTAATTCGCTTCATATGTTTCATTACAATACTAGCATTTGCCATGAGTGTGTTGCGTTGTGTTAGTTCATTCATTTATTATTTTCTATTATTTTTATTTTTATTATTATCATCATTGATTTTGTCGTATAATTTGGGTTTTCTTTTTTGTCTCTTGCTTTGTGTTTTCATTCTTATTGGTGTTGATGTTATTTTTGTTAGTTTTAGTTGCTTTCATCATCATCATCATCATCATCATCATTGTTTTCATTTCTTCTTAAACTACTATGTACAAACAAAAATATTTTAAATGCTTTTTCTGTTTTTTTTTTTTGTGTATCTTGTATCTTTTAATACAAAATTTGTTGTTCGGTTTATTCTTATTACTGTTTGCTGTTTGCTGCTTCTTATGTTGTACGAGTACTTGGCCTTCTTTTTGTGGTTGTCGTTGGCGTTGATGTTGTCATTGTTGAGTTATCTTCGTTTGTTATGCTAATATATGGTATAAGTTTATGATTGTGCATGCCACAGTGTATATAGATACATTTGTAAGTAAGCACAAGAACAATAGTACACCTACATATAAGTGTGTTGTATATACTTTTTACTATTCCAATTTACCAAGCCGGAGATCATCAAATCAAATTATAAAAGGGTTGCCAATTCCAAACCCTGTTCATAGCCAGGTAATTTTTTGGATCTAAGACTATGGGTCTCTGAATATTGAACTGGGAGGGCTAAACAAGAAGGAGCTCATGGAGACAGCAAACTATTTTGCTTTACGTGGGGTACTGAGAGTTCAATGGTTTTTAACTAAGTTATATTGTATATTAAATAGGTACTACTAATCATCGAGATACTGATGAAAAGAATGAGAAATCGAAAATATGCTTTTGTCACAATATCATTTTAAGTGATCGACAAATAAAAGTGAGCGGAATATTTAAGGCCACATGCATATCGTATGAAACAGTGTGGATGTGAAAAAGTGTCGACAAGATGGGTGCCGCATTTGGTTTCTATAGAAAATAAACGCAATACAACATCAACCGTATTCCCCAGACATGGCCACGGTTGACTACTTTTTTGTTTCCAAATTTTAAAAAATTGCAAGGTGGACGAAGTTTCTAGTCGAACGAAGAGGTTATCAATACATCGACAAACGTCATTTTTTTGAGGAACTTCCGTAATCGTACTTTTTGGACAGTTTAAAGAATTTGCATAAAAGATTGGAAATGTGTAAAGAGCTAGGAACTAGGACTATATGGAAGAATATACAGAAAATTATAAAAACCAATATGTTTTTCTATTTTTTTCTAAAGACCTATTGATCGACTCACGTATTGTATTTGAAGAACTCAGAGGTGCTCTATCTTCATACAATATAATGGAGATCAAGGAAGATTTAGAAAAACAAGTTGAGTAAGTAATTAGGTAAGTAGATTAGTAAGTGAATAGATAGATAAGATACCCGTAAGTAAGAAATAAAGTACAATATCTTATATATAATATGTAACAAAGTAAATAAAAATTGAGATTGGAAATAAGTTTCTACCATTTGATAAAAACAGGCCCCTCCTGTGAGTGATTATAGAAATTTTTAGATGGAAAATGTCCTATTGTATGGTTAGACATTTGGCAATACCATAATCTTAATGTATTAGCGTTTTTGTAGTAGCATCACTTAAATTTTGTTATGCCAGAACGTAGAGTTTTGCGCCAAACAAGTATAATCTGCAAAAACTTTTCGACTGACTTCTATAATTTGAAGACATCTGCAGCAAATTGACATTGATATGTCAATAAAAACATGTGAATACTGGTTCCAGCAGCAAAGAACATAAAGGTTGGCCAGTAAAGTTCATTGACGCTGAGTTTGTGGCATTATTGAATCATAAATCTCACTGAAACCTTCGGAGTTACTCAACAAATGATTTTGAACCGCCTCATAGTCATGGATATGGTGCACAAGTAAAGAAATTGATGTCTGTTGTTAATCCTGTGCAGAAGCATAGCACCATATCCAAGGGAACTGGCATCTGGCATCTCTCTATCATACTGCAGACCAAAATTCACCAATACTTGTTTACTCATGAGAATTGATACAATTTTCTTCCGAACTTCTTCTTGCTCTGCATTCCAAGTAAAACTGGCCTTTTCCGATCTAAGAGAATATAATGGTTTCATTATTTGAGAAAACCTAGGTACAAATTTACGAAAATATGAAGCTAAGCCAATGAACTGCCTCACCCCGGTAACGGATTGAGGTGGAGGCAAAGCGCTTAATGCGAGAATCTTGCGTGAATATGGCCTAACTTCTCCCGCTCGTACCTCATAACAAAGATACTGGACAACCGTTTTCAGAATGCTGCATTTCGTGACATTAAAAAAAATCCAGCCTCAGTTAGCACATCCAAAACAATCTTTAATCTGTTGAAAGCTTATTCGTTTGTTGGTGCCACCATCATAATATCATTACATATAAATGAGCAAGATTTCCCAGAGCACGCTGAAAAACTGATGGCGCATTCTAAAGGCCAAAAGGCATTGTCAAAAATTCATATTGCCCATTTTGTTTTAAATGATTCGTAACTGGAGACGATAACCCAATCATGGGTATTGAAGGCAAGAAACTTATGCTATGCATGTGGTAGGATAAGCTTGGACTGATCATCACTGAGGTATGTTAGCAATATCAATTGATGCAATTGAGTCGAGCATTCAAACTCAAAAGCCCTCAATTTTCAAAAAGATATGATATGTGTCAGCGTAACAAAGCTCATCCACATGTTGCAATAGTTGTCAAAGGAACTTTGGAGGTGCTTCAACACATCTGTATTTGTAGCTGATGTCAAAATCATTACTTTCCAGTACTGACATATTGTTATTAATGGAACATGTTCCCCATTTGATTCACACAGCAATCGATGTCAATTAGCTGCACTTTTTTTTCAAACAAAAAAGCAGCATTTCCCTTATCTGTACATGCAATAGTAAAGTAAGTAGAATTAAGAAAATAAGTACTAAGTAAGAAACTAAGTAAGGAAGTAAGTAGTAGAATATGTTGATAATTAATAAAGCAAGTAGATAAATAAGTAATTTATTAAGTATATAAGTAAGTAAGCAAGAAAGTATGATGAATTCCATCCATCAATGGAAAATCTGACTTATGCCATATACACAACTATAGTATACAAACTAGTAAGTACTTATTTATAAGACCTTGTCGACTTTCCTTTGTTTTTCTAAAGCTTGTTCTTAAGATATTAATTAATTAGCTATTTATTAGGTAAAAGTTATGGCAACAAGCAGGTGAAGAAGAAAATCATAATAATATTTCATAAATTTAAGAGAATCATTTCAATTTACTACAATTATTTATAGTTTATTTTCAAAAGCTCAGTTTTTATACAGGGTGAGTCAGAAAGGACGGACGTTTTTGAAATGGCTAGTAGTTCCCCCACAAAAGGCCGACGGGTTGGTACCGTTATGTTTGTCCGGTAATAGCATTTTGTTGGAACACCGCGTTTACGCTTACGGGAGTTTCGTGCGAAATAACAAGTCGATCACTGCTGTTCAGCGCGAATTCCGACGCCACTTCAACATTCATCGGAACCAAAGAGTACCCACGCGTAATACGATCCTTCGATGGGTGGAAGCACTTCGCACCCGAGGTGTTTTGAGAAAAAGACGTCCCCCAGGGCGTCCACAAACGGCTCGAATGCCAGAAAATGTTGAAGCGGTCCGCCAAGCTTTCATGCGCAGCCCAGGTCGTTCTGCACGAAACCACGCCGCTCAACTTCGCTTGAGTAATCCATCGGTAAGGCGTATTTTGCACAATGAACTGCATTTCCACCCGTAAAAATTGGCAATTGTTCAAGAGTTGCAGCCAAAGGATTATGAACAACGAGTGACGTTCGCGCGTGAGATGAAAGCACTCTCAGATCAACATGAGAACCTTATACTGTTCGTGAGTGATGAAGCTCATTTCCACCTGAACGGCATGGTGAATCATCAGAACTGCCGTTATTGGGGACATTAATTGGCCACCTCGGTCACCTGATCTCTCCAAATGCGATTTTTTCTTGTGGGGATACCTTAAGGCTCGTGTATACACACACAAGCCTCAAAACCTCCAGGAATCGAAGGAAGCGATTCGCAAGGAAACTGCCAGAATTTTTTTCAATGATCCTTAACAAGTTTATGAATTTTTGAAAAACGTCCATCCTTTTTGACTCACCCTGTATGACTTTCTTTCCAGTATTTCCTTTATTATTTTCGACTTTTGTTATTTTAATCTTTAATTCAATCATCTTCTGCATATGACTGTGAATTTAATTAACTGCATTTTGTCAAAGTCTTATGTATCTTTTAATTTAAGTAATTTGTTTAAATTCCATCTAAAGAAAATACAGAATCTTACTTATTTTGGCTATTCTGCCTATCTAGTTTAATATATTTTGTACATACATATGTAAATATATTCATACATAATTCTCTTTATTTTATTTAATTTTGTCCTCATACTTACATATGTACATATATGCCATATATGCATAAATATAAATATTATTATATACATAAAGTATTACAACATAAGAAGAAAATATTGTCGTCGTCGTCTTTGTCGTTGTTGTCGCCTATAATAATATTCCAACATATGATAATTTCCATAAGGAAAATACCTGTGTGTGTGTGTGTGTCTTGTATGTATTGTGTGCTGTGTGTGTGTGTGTGTGTGTGTTGTTTGAATGTTTACGTATCTAATCGACTGTATAATAATCGTAAGTAAACAATATATATATTGCATACTTTTGTGCGGGATGAGTTGAGTTATGAAATATGTAAAATAAAATGCTGCACGAATTTATACAAAAATAAATACTAATAAAATAAAGTATAAAACCCAAATACTATAAGATGAGATGAAAGTATCTATAACTTATGTTTTTTGTTTTATTTTATTTTTTGTATTTGATTTTGTGAAGTCAAATGAAATGCAAAAGTCATGATTTATGAAAAGATGCGCATCTGAAGAGCAATTGAATTGAAACGAATCCAATTGAACTAAAACTAAAATGAATTGAATACTGAATGTGCTGGATGGTGGATGATGAATGAAGTTAAGTTGAGTTATACTATTGAGTTGAATGATATCAAAACTGAATGATATTTTTCGCTATTTAAATTTCTTTCAATCTTTTTTAGTCTTTCAATTTATTCATTCATGTGTTTGACAATTTTTCGTTTTATTTCTTTTTTTTTTTTTTTTTTGTTCATCAACTTGATTTCAACTGGTTTTTTGCATTGCGTTCCTCAGTTGAAAGTCATCAAAAGTACTTAAATAATTATGCATTTCAATGAATAGGAAAAGATGAAGTAAAAAGTTCTTAAGCCTGTTAAGTTTAGTCACACTTCAGAGCTTCAATTTAACGACAAAAAGTTACATACTTTAGCTAACTGTCACACTCACCAACTGACTGATTGTCAGATTTGCTTACTGGCTGACTGCATGACTGATTTCGCTGGCAGAAGACCCAGTCTAATCACTAAAATGTGAATAATAAGAAAATCAGGTAGGACAAAGATAAAAAAGAAATGAATGGATTTGTTTCGGTATTTTCTTCTTTAATTCGCTCATCAATCTCATTATCTATATCACTTGATATTCAAATAATCCAAGAGATGATGAACAAGGCCTTCGATATACGAACTCACAGATTCTATCACACTAGTTGTCCATATTAATGTGTTATCCGAATTAGTGAGTGTTGAAAGTATGGTTTTGTTGGTTGGTGTCATTATATTATAACAGATGACATTTGATTATACATGTATGTATATAGAAGTATAAGTATATCCATATAAAGAAAATCGTATGCATACATGATGCCAATTAGAAAACTGTTTGAGACTACTTTACTTGACTTTTGCTTTGCTTTGCTTTGCTTCCCTTTGTGCATGATTTAAGCATTATATGTATGTGATTCACATTTCTCTTAAATTTTCTGTTGAAGTGAAAGCCAATGTGTCTACGTGTGTGTGTGTGTGTGTGTGTGTAAATTGTGTCACATGTCAAGTGCAAACATGGTAAAACGGAAAAAGCCAAAAGGAAGCCAATAGTCGAAGCATAGCATATACACTACATAGACAGGAAAACGTAGCGTACCAAAAGAACTGAAGCGTGCAGCAGCAGCAGCAGCAGTAACCTCATGATCCATGCCTCATGTCTCACCTACAGAATGCAATTGCATGCAGCCAGGAACAGTGGCAAAACAATGTTGTTGTGAGTAGTAGTAGTAGTAGTAGTTGTAATAGCAGTAGCATTTTTGCATTCATTCACTCTTTTATATTGTATGCATTTGTGGCTGGATTTTCAACAGGAAAGCGCAAATAAATTGTATACAAAAATAAAATTCAAGGAAAAGGACATGCACATAAGCATACATACATACATGCATAAATACACAGACTAACAGTCATAGATGAAATAATAAGCACATCTTCATTTGATAAAATAGAATTTTTGGATAAAAAATTGGTCAATAAATCAGCTTCCTAAACGATTTCACAATAAGAAACACTAATAATGTTTTAGATAGGATCTCAGGAGCAGGGTGATGATGATGATGACATTCAGTGACTTTCAGTTCAGGCCTTTATTGAAATTAGTGGTATGGTATGGAATTGTCTTCATATTGATGCTTTCATCAAATTAATCTGAGCTTAGGCATTTCCATTGGCATACTGTTGTAATTTATCAAAAGAAGTAAAGTAGAAAATGTGGATGCATCAATTTGATTACACCTTGGAGATTTGGTTAAATTAAAAAAATATTATTCTGAGATTTTTTGGAATTGCTAAATAAATTCAGCTTTAGGAATTTAAACACTTGCCAATTGTCTATCATCAAGTAGCATTTCAACAAACAAGAGAAGAATATTCAATTACATTATCATGATACGAAGAATTGCTCATTATTTTGTCCATGAGTATAAATTCTAAGGAGTATGCGAAACAACGAACCATAATGGCGCGATTGCAAATACATACATATATGCATACATACATACATACATGTATATGTAACGTACAAACATACATACATACATACATACTCACATATAATTCTTTATAGTATAGTAAAAATAATAATAATAAAAAATCAATTTCAACAAATTTTCTTTATTTTCCCTTTATTCGTTCATTCTTCCAACCCATCCCCACCCATCCCATCCATCCGTTCTTTCATCGTGTATGCATGTTGGACATTTCACGCATTCTCAATTTAAATAAAAATTGTTCACGCGCATTTCTTTTCATGCACAATAAATACACAATAAGAAAAAAAAAAAATTAAATAAAATATTCCAAATTACCAAAAAATTGTAAGAAAAAAAAAAAAAAAATTGTGAGTAAAATATTTCAGTGAAAAATTAACAAAGAAATAAAATAAATATATACAAATGTAAACGTGGTGATGTTTAAAGGAGGGAAAAACATGTAAATAACACGAAATATTGTTAATATAAAAAATGGTAATAAAAGTGCATACTCGTACTGTTAATTTTATAAAAATTCCAAATAATACAACAAATAATTCCAACAATTCCAAAAATTCAAGATGATGATATTGATAATGATTGATTTTCTTATAAACATTTATTTAGATACATTGTATCAAAAATAAAGTTTTTAAAGGCAAAATAAAATATGAAAATATTTACAACAATTTTTTAGAGAAATAATCCTCCCTGAAAAGGGAGTAATGTTTTCGTTGATGCTTTTTAACGCTATGATTTGCTTCCACTACTTGCCTTCTCAATGGAAATATGCAGTGATTGGCTAAGATACCGAAACATGATTGCGTCATAATAACTGGTTTTCTCCAAGTTATTCGAAAGAATATTTATGGACCAAATCTGGCAGTAAGTGGTGTCCTCATCAACAGTTTGACTTTCGGCATCTCCATGTTGCACCAGAAGAAGTTCATCGAACATGTCCTCGAGGCCTTTGAGAACAAAAAATATATTGTAGCGCTGCCATCTTTCAAGATGTTCAGCAAGCGTTCAATCGGATATGGCATATGGACTTGCTTTATTAGCTGAAGTCCCTCCTCACAGCTGCCCAGTATATTATTCTCAGATCATATTTGCTTGGATGCTACTTTGTGTTTAAGGTCCGAGGAAGAGCGATCAAGTATACGCAGTATTGGTGCAGGTGTGCCTCAGGGTAGCGTTCACATTGCGAGCCACATAATCTGATGACACAGCTTTCATTGTTAGCTCTTCAAATACCAGCGAATCTTTTGAAATAACTCAAGAGTTTCTGGATGGTTTCAGCTGGTGGGCAAACTGTGGTAACATTGCAGTTAACAGGGATAAATCGTAGCATTGTCGTACCCACTATCTGGGTATGACAGGAGGCTTACATAGCACAAACACATTATGAAAACTGTTGCAACTTGTCGCCAAAAACTGAAGAAGCTGAACTGGCTCATTTGGCCCAGCAGTCAGCTTAGCCTGAGCTACAAAGTTCCCATCTATCCCGTCATGTCAATAGGCCAGCATCTCCTTTGGCTTTAAATACCTGCAGGAGAAGACTCAAGCACCTTCACCCTGATGACTTTTGGGTACAAGGATGAAAAAATAAAATCTTCAAAAAGCCAGTCTGCTAGTAAACAATATGGATGTAAGGCGTCTAGAAAGGATTCATGTTGTATATCTTCCACTTAGATTATTGGTTTTTGTTTAGTTTCATATTAGTGGCTCCAATCTTAATCTTATGATGTAAACTTATATTAGCTAGAATGAAATTTTTAATCTCGCTAATATTACTATACGTATACTTAATGAAATTATTAAGCACATTTAATAACTAATTCATTCATTTGTTTTGATGGAATTCAATTTTTGAACTACAATAGTACTACAATGTATATTGAAAATGATACTCTCAAGAGTCCATAATCGATCCACAATCAAGAAAATCATATTGAATTTAATCATAACTCTTAAGTTAATGACTTTTCTTTCCAACTCAAAAAGAAAAAATTTTGTATAATCTCCCTACATGATAACCACAATAAAATATTCCAAGTCAAGTACACTCGAACAACTCTACTTTAACGAAAAACGTTGTGGCTGCACAGTCACTTCATAAAAGAAAGATTAATAGCACAAGTGTTTTCATAAAATGTTTTACCTTTATCTGTAGGATAAGCCATGATGATGCACATCATTATTAACATTTGTAGAATCACTTAACATTACATCGATTACATCAAAGATTCATTTCGACCACCATTCTCCTTTTTGAAAATAATTTTGACAATACTGCTAATATAGGCAAACTGCTCTAACCAGAAGAATCCAACTCCATACTACAATCTTTTGCAGAATCTGTTTTTTTGAAAAAGTTTGTAATTGTGTTTTAATTTTTTACCGCAGATCAAGTAATGAAATTCACAATGATATGTTGGTTATAATGACGATTTCATATTTGGAGGAAAAATGCGAGCTTAATGTGTTGGATTAAGAGCGCGGAAGTGTA
The DNA here is from genome assembly GCA_037043315.1 of Amiota communis. Taxonomy (NCBI): domain Eukaryota; kingdom Metazoa; phylum Arthropoda; class Insecta; order Diptera; family Drosophilidae; genus Amiota; species Amiota communis. The sequence goes on from JBAMAV010001050.1 coordinate 2,280,644, forward strand.
ATGTAAATTAAAAGGATTGTGCAATGATTGTCGTTTAAACACAAACTGAGTTTTATTCAATGTTAAAACAAAGCAAAGACTTAAAACTAAAGAATATAACAAAAGAAGATAACCAAAGATAAGCAATAAAATAACTGTATTCAATGACAGCAAATGTGGTGTCCTAAGTTAAGCTTTCCCAAACTGATGGTTGTGTTCTGGGCCAACATAATGTTTTACCGGTTGTACAGAACAGGAGTCAACAAATAACAAGATATACGTATTTTAGTAAGCAAATCTAAAATACTATCAACTTCCATAAGCTTCTTCTCATAAATTTGTTTTGGTTATCAATGCTTTTGCATTGTTTTCATATTGCACTTCAAGGGATTTTAGTCCTTTGAAATATCTCAGATTTTTAGCATTGTCATTAACAAGCAGTTTCATATTAATAATTTATTATATAATACTTTTGACTTATGACAGCCTTAGACTAAATGAACAATAACTTATATATGTTTCTTTCAAATAACTTCATTAGGGAGAGGTTATTATATTGCATAATATGTAGATGAAAAAAATAGTTTGCATGCTTAAAACTCGTTATTAAATGTGAAGAAATTCGCCATAGAGGTGTTCGCTGCAAAGAGGTTCAAATACACTGTAAACACCACCACTCTCGATTAAAAGACAAACTCTCTAACACATCGAAATTACTTGAAATCCATACAATGATTTCTTCTCTCCATTCAACGACAACTCTCCATAACGTCGTAAAATTCGCAGTCCCTTAAGTGTTGGTATATATAGTGTACACAGTATATTGTTGCAAAAATGATCGATAACTATCGATCCATTTCCAGGACACCTTGGCAGCAGCCCTGGTGTGGAACAGCTGAATTAGGAGAGAAGAAGAGGAGGAAATACAAATGAGAAGTGAATGACATTGAATTTGATTAACTGGACAAAGGAAAAAGTTTTGGGGTGTTTTTGCATTGCCTGTTGCCTCCTTTGGATAACCACGTCGAGCTGCAAGTCGCCGTTTATTCATCACGTCGCCACTTGCCTCCGTCAGTTTGCTGCACATGCCGCATCACGTTCACATCAAACCAAGCGGCTACGCTCGTCAACTGACAGCAGATTTCTAGTTTGTTTAATTTTAAAACTCAGACAAATTGGAAATTTGTAAAAATATTAAAAACAAACGCAATGTCTTTTAATGATTTCATTACAGAGAAGTCATCGCTGTTAAGAAGTTCGTATATATAATTAACTATAGAGAACAAATCATGGAATCTACAGCAGCAAGCCATAAAAAATATTGCTCCTTCCTTGCTTCCTTACAATAATATGTAATGATCTCATTCTTAAATGATTAAATTTTAGATAAATGACTCATCCTTATTGTAAAATCTCTTGGATTGCCATTTAAAATACGAAAACTATACTTTTAACCATAAGAGTATATGAAGGCTATATGTATATTATATATAATACGTTCAACCGATTGACTGTAATCAAATTTAGTTAATACTAAGTAACAATGAATATGCTGTTGATCTACTGAATCATAGATTGACAGCTTACATTCGTTATGTCTTATTGTGTGAATTTATTGGCATCAAGTTTCATTTAATATAACATTTCTCTCTTTCATTCTACTACTACAATAGTACATATATATAAATAGCAGTGCTCAATCCAGAATATTGTAGGTGGATGCAGTGAAATGTGCAATAAGCGACATTATCGTCTGAGACAGAATATTAGTTACACAAGGTGTCATATTGCAGCATAGCAGAATGTACTAATGCAAATGTGTCCAGGTGAACTAGGGAACCAAAAATTGACTAAATGCCTACAGCTACTATGCATCTCCCAGTATTTCTTTCGACATTTCTTAGATATATACTTATGTTATTCAGTACTGCGAGGGATATATCTCTAAACATCAAGGCAACAGACTTTAATGGATGGGCAGTGGAATGAAGCTGTGTAGCACCAAAAGATGTAGACGGGGCTATTATAGTCTCACCTTTGATATGCGCAGACAATTGATAATGATTTCATATCCAAAAATTTTAAAAAAATGCACCCAAAGAATCGCCTGGAAAACTTAAATGATGGCTAAGGTAACAATTGATTTGCTCCATGCTGAATAATATGTACTACATATACAATATTCATGAGAAGTTTCATTAACATAAGGACCAACTCAGCAAAGAGATCTCTCTAAAAACGAACAAAATGTATTTTGCTGGCTACTGGGAGAAATGGACTAGTGTCATTGGGGCTTGTAGTGCATACAATCAAAACTCAGTCATACAAGGAGGAGGTTTTCCATCTTTAGCAAGACTCAATTTTATATTTCCTAAATCATCCTTAATTTTGAGTCTTTATTTTAGGTTTCAGAAGCAGCAGTAACCTTTACAGCTCAGATTCACTTGAAGTCAATTCATAGAAGGCGAGAACTCAATCATTCTAAACTTTCTCCAACAGAAAATGCAAATTACAGTTTGAGAACCTACCAATTGTAAATCTTCTTAAACAGAAAAGCTGAAACTGTTCAAATGTCTTCAATTTTTTAAATTGCTTATGTAATTGAATGTTCAATTGAATATCAAAGGAAAAATGAAAAATGCACAATAAAGGAAGAGAAAAGAAAATCAATAGAAATTTGTAAATAAATACAAAACAAAAAAAAAAAAACAAAAACACAGAAAAACAGATAGTAACACAATAATTCGATTTCAACAAAAAGACACGATTTCACGTCTAATCAGCATTTTTAAAAAGGATAACAACAATAGACGGCGCTAAATCACTTTTATGTGCCAGGCAGCACAGCACAGCAGACCACACCACATCACAACACATTGAACCAACCACCAGTTTCTATGCCTTCTTGCCATCCTTTTTGCTTTTTCACTGTACAAGTACACCAACCAAACCAATCGCCAGCACACATGCAAATAAGATGTGATTTATCAAAGGACCACACACACTGCAGACAATGGCACCAAATGGTTTAAAATGTTATTCGAAAGGGTGGAAACAATATGCTCCGTGGTTTGCCCATATACTAGTATCTACTACACTCTCGAATATTGTGGCTAAAGGAACGACACACACACACACACACACACACACTGGCATTGAACAGTAATAATGTTGATGGTCACCATCATCATCTACTCTAATACCATTCTGCCCACGAATCTCCTGAATTTCCCTGCTAAACAAATTGCACTAAGCTAAACTATAAAACTGAAATTGAATAATGAACCAACAAAAACAAAAACAGCAATTAGCTTACATACCTCAATCCAATCCAATGCAATCCAATTGAATCGGAGACTCCAAAGGTTGCATCTAAATCGCGACTTGTAGCCAGAAAAAAGCGCCAGAATATGACCAAATAACTGGAAAGTTACTCAAAGAGCTCACCCTGCGAAGGCAATGATCTATATTAGAAACCTGTTTAATTCACTACATGTCAAAGTGGCCAAAGATCCGACCAAGACGTTATCGTACAGACCAATCAGCCTATTACTCTTATTGTCAAAAATAGTTGAATGCCTTCAAAATCATACCTGACTATCTCAATTCAGGTTTAGACAAAGTCACTCTCCAATTTAGCAAGTCCACAAAGTAACTCTCAAAATCTTAAGGTGCCTTGATGGGAAAAGGTGATGTATTGGTGTTTCGTCTTCGATAAAGTCTAGTACTACAGACTACTTAGAAAGATAATTACACAGTAATCTGTCAATCAAAAGTTACCTTGACACTCGCTATTTTTATGTTAAATCAAAAAATGAATCTTCAACGCTTTCCGCAGGGAATCGTGCTTGATATCAAAGCTGCATAATTCATAAACTTCAGACAACTCAACAAAAGGAGATAACTCATCAATGGTGGCCACCTTCACTGATAATACAGAGGAAGAAACTTGCACTTGGTTTGATAAATGGAAAATCACAGTTAATGAAATAAAAACGATATACACAACTTATCAGTCAAGACATCTAAAAATAAAGGGATACGAGTATTTCAGTATAAGTCACTGGGAGCTAAATCTGGCGAATACGGTGGTGGACCGATTCGAACTTTAATTCTTCAATTTTAGCCATTGATCGTAAACATGTGTGAACGCGGACATTGTCCTGATGAAAGAAGATTTTTTTTCTGTTTAAATGAGGCCGTTTTTTTTCAATTTTTTTCTCTTAGCTGGTCCAATAAAGATGCATAATAATCCCCTGTTATTGTTTTTCATTTTTTCCAAATAGTTAACGAAAATAATTACACGTGCATCCCAAAAAACAGTAGCCATAACCTTACCAGTTGATTTTACGGTTTTCGCCTTCTTTGGACATGGTTCGCCTTTCAAAATCCACTGTTTTGATTGTTCTATCGTTTCGGGAGTGTAGTGGTGAATCCATGTTTCATCTACAGTCACAAACCGACGAAAAAACTCATTCGGATTACGTTGCATGAGCGACAACAGAATTTTAGAAGCAACCACCCTATTGCGTTTATTGTCGACTGTGAGCAAACGCGGCATCCATCTTGCCGAAATCTTTGTCATACACAATTTTTCATGTAAAATAGAAATGACTCTACCTTTTGATATCCCTGTAACCTCAACTAACTCACTCCACTTTAATCTTCGATCACTTAACACCATATCATGGATTTTATTGATCATTTCTGGCGTAGTCACCTCGACAGGGCGTCCTGAGCGTGGTTCATCTTTTGTTGATGTACGACCACGTTTAAATTCATTTAACCAGTTATAAATAGTTGCAAGTGAAGAAGCAGATGTGCCGTGAACTAAATCCAATTCATTTTTTATTTCCTTTGCTGTTAAGCTTTTTATATGAAAATGTTTAATAACAGATCTAAACTCAATTTTCTCCATTTTTGTAAGCAAACAAATTTTTTTTCTTCAATGCACGAGAAACACACAACAACTCAACCAATATGGCTGAAATTTCACAGCATACCTAGACGGTAGTGATGCTGCATGAAAACAGACCGTTTACAGTAATAGTCGCGCTATCTGTTGGATTTTCTAAGGACTTATTGACCCATCCTCGTACCAATCTCATATTGGCCAAGTCAGTCTGCTAAGAAGAAACTCGTCCCATTTTCATCAAGTTCGAGTTCAATAAAGTGACTGAAATCTAAGAACTTGCAGGGCACCATGGGCTTAAGTGTATATATCCGGAAATAATGCTTTTAGAGCTTCTACTACCACTGATTGTCCAAGTAGATTTTTATATCTCTTGTTTTTAGGATCCTTTTCTTTCTAGACTTCAACTTGAAACATAGTTAGTTTTGAACCAAACAATTTCCCAGTTATTGTTAAGGAATTTCCGAAGTGATGAATATATTAAGTAAATATATTTTTATTTATTTTTTCAATTATTATTCTATTTTAGTCATGTTCAAATGTTTCAATTTCTAATCCTGTTCATGTTCCAAAAAAAAAAACCTAAGAAATTTCAACAAAAATGAATGAATATTTTGTTGTACAAAACAAATTTCATTTCCTGCTGCTGCTGCTGCTGCTGCTGTTGTTATTGTTATTGTTCAACTAGTATAGTACACGTACTAGTTTACTATTGTATATACTATACGTATATATAGAAACCAATGATTATCGTTTTCATGTTCTTAGTTCTTGTATAACTATTTGTTTGGATATGTCAAATTCAGTTAGCTAAAGGGTCGCTTGAATCCAAACGCGAACTTCATTGGTTCTATAACAACAAAAATCAACAATGTTCTAATGCCATGCCATATGGAAGCCCATGCATTCTTTCTTCCTCAATGCAAACTCCAATGAATGGAGAATTGACTCTTTGCTATCGGTTCTATCGGTTGAATCGGATGGGTGGGTTGCTTGGTTGGGTTACTCAGTTGGCTGTGTTGGGTTGGTTGGTTGGTCAGTTGATGGGTCAATAGCAACAAATGTGTTGAGATTCTTGTTGACATTCTGGTTTTCTGGATATTTGTTGTTGTTGTTATTATTGTTGTTGTTACTATTGTTACTAATGTTGTTGCTGTGCATACTAATATCATGAGGATGCCATGAAAATGTCACTTGTTAGTTTAAACTGATTTGCAAAGCTTGATTTGAACAACAAATAGCTTTTTACTATGTACTACTATCTCTATATAGTATTTTCTACTGTTCCCTTATTTTTTCATCCTTTTTTTTTTGCACTTCACTTCAGTTTTCCATGTTTGCCCTAACCGTAAACTTCCCTCTCCGCTTCTCTCACTCCATCTTTATGTTCAAATTTTACTTGTAGCAATTGCCTAATTTCTTTTCTAATATTTTTTTGTGTTTTAGTGTTTCTTATCTTGGTTTTTTTGTTGTTTTTGTAAACTCTACAGCTGCTTTTAGCTATTGGGATAAAAGTATCTAAGTATCTGTGTGTATCTGTGAAACTATGAGTGTGTATCTGAGTGTGTCCGGAATCACCATTGGCACGTCGTCTATTCTGTGCCGAGTGAACATTTTGCCCAATTTAATTTTTCCGATTTTTTCCCCCTGATTTTATACTCATATATCCAATATATGTATGGTATTTTTTTCTGTAGTTCAACTAAAGCACTACTTGTGTTCTCCTCTTCTTTTGTGTCCCTCTATTTATCATTCTCTCTATCCAATATTCATTGTTATATATGTATGTACGTATATTTTATGTTTTGTTTCTTTTATTTTATTTTTAGATTTTTATTGCCTTTTTTTGGTTTTTGGTATTTTTTTTTTTTCTATTTTTTTTTTTTTTTTGGTTACTTTGCCTTGCAACTTGTAACTTTCGACTGTGGACTGTGATTTTATCATTGGTTTTTTATCGTTTGCCATTGTCTGGTGTTTTACTTTACCCTAACCTACTCTGTCCTATCCTATCAAGTCATACATTGTCCTTCACTGATCTGATCTACAACAGTACAGCCTAAACAAACTATTGTGCCATGAGTATGAGGTTTTTAGTCTGTAACTATCTGACTAACCATAGCCCTGAAGCAAGCTTTTGCCGTTCTTACTCTTTAACAACTTTTTCCCATCATTTCCCCTGTTCACTCAACACCACTTGTCTCTACCCGCCAACTTCTTTTCCATCATATGTTTGTAATACTTTGCTATGCCTGCCGCTAGCCATGACAGCTACGACAATTTTTCTAATCTCTTCATTTTGTCCACTTAGATATCTGTGTATGTCTATATCTTTTTATAACTATGTGTATGGCTATATGTGTGTGTATGTGTATGCATCTGTGAGTTTTTAAGTTGAAAATTTACTGCAAAACGATTTGCATTTATTGTTTCTTTTTTTTTTTTTTTAACTTTACTTTTGAATAGCAGGCATACGAAAAAAAAACGCGTATACGTCATGTATGTCGCGCACATATTGGATTAGTTAGTCAGGCAATCTGCCGGGAAGGGGTTGGGGTCGGGGACTCTGACTATGACTATGAGTCTGATTCTGACACATATGTTTGTGTCGTTAAGTTCATGCAAACAATTATTCATTTAGGTCGGCAAACTTTCAGTCACATGATATGAGATGAGATGAGATGAGTTCAAATGAGTTTAGTTGAGTTGAGATGACCAAAATGAATTGATGCTGTTGATACTCAACTCGATCCTTTCAACTGAATTTACTGCATTTGAGTTGAATTGACTAAAGTTGAGTTGAATTAAGTTTTCATTTACTTAGTTAGGTTGGTTGGTTGGTTGGTTGGTCGATAACTTTGTTCATTGCATTTTCAAATTTTTCCTTCTTTATTTTTATTTTTTATTATTATTATTTCGATATTATAGTGACAATACCATAGAATTTCGTATAATATTATTATTATTTTCCTATTATCTGTGCTTTTGTTAAGTTAAGTTATGGCTGCATACTTTTAGGCAATGAAAATTAAAATAAAATGTAAATGCAAATGAAACTTAGACTTCAGATGATGTTATATAATAAAGAGTGCGTTGCAACAGTGAAATTTGGAAGCCTTCAATATTGAATGATATAAATAGTAAATGATAATGGAAACTTCGCAGTAATGAGACAGAGGAAATAACAAAAGAAACATCCACATTGGCATACATACTCGTATTAAAAAAAGGCCTACTACTACAATATTATCAGGATGCATGTACTTTGTAACAACAAATGATCTTGATTCCTTAACATAGTGGTGCACCATGAACTACCTCACGCTTAACAAGCTTGTGGCAAATGTAAAACTAGGTCGATTTCATTGCACACAGCCACCTCATTAATGATTATACAGTGGTCGTTCCAGGAAGCATCCGAAGTGGTCCGCGAAACCAACCTAAAAGTATGAAATAAGTGACAAATAGTCGACACAACGATGGCTACAAGTAAGGCGTCTTTTGAAACAAATATGCTCTTATATGTAAACTTTGAACACGAAACTCTGTTTGTCCACAAGGAAGTGCGTTGGCTTTTCAAAGGAAGATATAAAGATTACACTAGGCCGTTTATCGCTTAAATCGAAATATCCACGAATCATAGTCGAAAGTGAAAAGTTTTCTGCATTTGAAACGCTGAATCATATTATTGACGGACAGTGTGCTGAGATTAAAGGAGAAATATAAAACAATACTTTGATACTCCTTGAAGTTATTCGGAAACTGATCCGCAACGTTTCTGAGATGCCTGATGGAATTCAAGAAGTAGTGATTGAAATGCATCATGTTTGTTACTTGAAAGTTACATTAGAAATGGGAATCAATCTCGAAGATTTGTGGAATCAAAAAGCAATTTCTTTACCAAAAATTCGAGAAATTGCTATACGTTACCACCTTAAATTGTTTTCATTGCGATAAAGTCTCCATGCAAGGAGGAGTTCTCGGTTCTTCTGATAATTAAAAGCAAGAACCGAACTCGATTGGATGCGACTGGTGACATTCGTTTGATTTTGATAGCGCAAAAACCTTAAATTGCGCAAACTGGAAGAGTTGATGGAAAATTCCGCAATACAAAATTTTGCAACAAAAAAGCTGAAAACACTGGAGGTTCATACCAGAACGAGCAGCTTAGTGGAGCGGTTTCTGGGAGAGTCTTGTCCGCACAGTTAAAGGCTGCCTCCAGGCCACTATTGGTAAGGCTAGTCTCAACAGAAATGATCTAGAGACTCTGCTTGCAGAAGTAGAGAGTGTAGTTAACCAAAGGCCATTAACATATATTGCTAAATAATCGAATAATTTGGAACCTCTTACACCAGCACATTTAATAGGCGAGAGCAGTATAATGGGAGCCAAAGACTTCATCTTCGATGGAAGCAACTTAGCTAAGCTCTGGCGAGCAAGACCTGTGCTGCAAAGTTACATGAAACGCTGGTGCCACGAATACTTAATGCAGCTGCGAAGTTTGTATTTCAAAACCGACCCGAAGCATAACCAAAAAGGACGTAGTGCTTGTGCATCAGTTTTACTTCAAAAAATCATAACAAGAATATAAATTTAGTAATCTCGTAATCCATAGTGGGATGGGTGGAGGTGATTGTCCGCCACGGTCCTTCTGACCAGTCCAGTCTCCCGAAAATTCGGAAATCTCTTATAATTGAAACACTAATAACTTTATAAGATAAAAATTTATTAGGGGCTTTTATATCTTATTTACAACAAAAAATGGAATATTGAATTTTCGACTTCTTTGACGAAAACTTTGATCAGAAAAGTTAAATTATCCCATTGTATGAGTTCTCATTAAGTGAATCCAGTTTAATTGACAGCAAAACATCATAAAGGAATGCTATTTGTTGTGTTGGCTTAAAAGCAAACTTATCTAACTCCATCACAACGTCGTGCTACAGATACAATCTTTGATTTCTTTTGGACACCGCGGTATTCTACTGAATAAATGAATTGGATAGAGAAGAAATAATTTGTATTTGTGAGCGATTTGAATTACTACAAAACTTGAACTTTCTCCACCAATATGACTGTACGAGTTACTCCAGAAGAACGCATAGAACTGTGCATTGGGGACCTCAGCATGGAAATAATCAATAAATACTCAATTTCTATTACTGTTGTTCATTCATTTTGGATGGATTTGTCTATTTTATATTCAAAATCTCCAGTTTATACGAATTTCAAGAAAAAAAAAATGTCAGAGATCAAAGTTGCCTTGTGTGGGATTTTTATTTTTATGATATATTTTTGTATTTAATGTCACACAGTATAATCTAATTTTTTCATTCTAACATTATCTTTCGGTTACACAAGTTCCTTATTTTTTTTAATATTTTTACGTTAATACATATAAGTGACTAAATTTGAGAAAGAGTAATGGATTTAAAAGGTACGTTTTATAAATCATACGCATTATCTAAGACACTTCAGTATTTGAGTGCACATAAATATATAATGCGTTACATGGGAAAGAAATCGGCGCCTGCATTTACTAAAAATGTGACCTTGAACCAACAAGAAAAAAATAGTGGAAAAATAACAGGACACTCCGGGATCATCAATGGCGGAATCAAAAATCCAATGTATGAGTTATACATGGGCCAATTTTCACCAAAAAGAAAACAAAGTTTGCAATATAAAGCAGAAATGGCCAGAGAACTTAACACCATGTTATTTATGTTGAATGAACAACTTAAGAAAGACATTTCTGTTGGGAAACAAAATAAAAGTGCTGAGAAGAAGGAGTTCGAATTTAAAACGTATGTGACAGAATTTAAAGGCTTCGCGTACAACAAAGACGAAAGAAATGAAAAACTTCACAAAGCCTATGACGAGGCACAGAAAATGAAGGAAAAACTTCAAAGTGATGAGGTTGCGAAGTCAACAAAAACAACACCGCCAACACCGCCAACACCGCCAACACCGCCAACACCGCCACCACGCACCCGTCGTCAGGAGATTTTGCATATTCTGGAGGAAGATCGTCTTGTCGAAAAAACGCACGATGGCAATGTAGCGAAGACAGAAACGAGTTCACCTAAAATATTCAATAAAAAGCCGGTTGCATTGGTCAAAAGAGATCACGAGAAAGAAAACCCAAGATTGGATGAGATCTATGGTTTAAATGGCTGTGGACTTAAGGCCCAATACGAGATACCTCGATCAAATATCGCGGAATTAAACTGGAAGCCAACAAATATTACTAAAATAAAAGAAGACAGTAAGAAATTACTTGACCAGTACCTTGATGAATTGGATGAAGTCAGTGAATGGTTCAAAGAAGGCAAAAAAGAGTCCACATCCCCATCTCCTTCCGATTCCGATTTGCTAAAAGATACCAAAATCGTATGTTTAATGGAGCAGTTTGCCAAAAACTTACGTATGATGCTGGCGTTGAATAAATCGGTTTCTACTACTTAAATGTTGCGCGTATAAATGATTTTACAAGTATAAAGTAAGTATCAATAGTATAAGTAGAATGATAAATAATCTAAGTTATTATAATCTTTTAAAATTTGATTCTATACAGACATTGACTGGGCACAACAACAAGCGATGTCACCTTTCTGTACGTGATGAGGTCTTCTCTCTAAGAACGTACGAACGTTTTTCAGCTCGTCAATGTTCATATCAAATTGTAAATCATCGTGTTAAAACAATTCAATTTTCAAATACTTACAAATACAATATATCATAGAACTACTATAAGTCTATTTTACTTACTTTTACAGTGTATACATATATGTCCTGCTTTGAGGGAGATACTGCTTTGTGTAGCTGTAGTCGTTACCGAGCTGGTGAAAAATGCAAGATTGCAGTGTGCGTTCTGTAGCAGTTTTCAAAAATTGCGTCGTTGATTTAAGTAGAAAATTATTATTTGGATAATATTGCTGGCAT